>PVJH01000644.1:0-282479 GCA_004026705.1 Nesogale talazaci
TACTCTTCAGCATGGCTTTTTCTTTCCTCCTCTCAGGGCTCTAACACCCTTGTTAAGATACACAGGTCTTGGGATCTCTTCTTTCTCTTTTTATGTGGGATACCCCCTTTTGATGTACCCTTAGCCTTACTGATTCTATTCCCTTTAATTTGTACTTTACTCCTGAGTTCATGTAGCAAGTTTTGTGCTTTCAGTGATTGTGTCTTTTCCACTCTCTATCTTCCATTTGGCTAAAAAATAAATAAGCTTTTTCGTCCTGATAATTTTCTTTCTATATTCTAGTTGAAGATAATTTAAATTATTTCTTGAAGCATTTGTATGATGTTTGATTTGAAGTCTTTGTCAGGTAAATGCACCATCTGCCTTTTCTCTGCATTGGCATCCATTGAGTGACTTTTCTCCTTCCAGTTGATCTTATTTCTGGTTCTTGGTGTGACAAGCTATTTTCAGTAGTCTGCTGGAGACTTTGGATATTTTATGGTAAGACCCTGAATTCCATTTAAATCTCATTTTAAGAGACTACCCCCATAGTGCAATGTCTAACATAATGGCAAGGTGAATGTCTTTCCTCCTCTTTGTTGTCCCATTAACACACTCCAGGAAAGGTGGGATCCTGACTCACCCTGCTTATCACAGGTGGGTAGAATGGAAATGTATTTCTTCCTTTTTCTCAATTGCCACCCTTGAGACCCGCTGTCAGGAGAGATGGGAAAGCAGGGTCCTGACTCACCTGTTGCTGCCTAGTGGGACAGAGCTCAACTTCCTGCTGGTTTCCGTTGAAACCCGAGAATGCTGTGTCTACTAGCTTCCTCTCCACTCTCCTTCTGTCTGATTAGGCTACCTCCCCACTGGAACTCATTTGCATGGAAGGGAGTTAGAAGTGGAGGATTGATTGGAAAACCACCTTCTGTGACCTCACTGATAGCAGATGGGGTGTGGGCTCAGCTTCTAGCTAGATTCTCTGCTTGTTTCATTGTGTACCAGAGTATAGAATTCTCCTGTTCCAGTCCAGTTGCTGGAGGAGTACAGAGTTTCAATCTCACCTGAATCCTGCTCACTTCAGGGCTGGGCAGAAAGTAAAGTGCTGGCCACCCCTGCTATGAACTGAGTTTGAGTCTTATTGCTGCCACATTTGGGCAGGTGCAGAGGGAAGTCCAGCTCTTTGCTGACCTAGATGATGCTACATTTTTTAGAAAGTGGGGCATGGCCTACTAATACCAGGGCTCAGTGGATCAGGTTACTCCTCATCTCACCAGCACTCCCTTAACAGTTGGTGGTAAAGATTGTGTCAATTGGTTGTAGCATGATTCTCATTTGGCCATTTTCATATGGTTTGGTAGTTATATCATGATGTAGTGAACCCTATGAGGAGAACTGATATGGCATAGCCACTTGTATGAGAGGATCTACTACGAGCACCTCATCAGTTGAAAGGGATTTTCTTTTCAATTGTGACCTCCATCTAATACATAAGAATGGTCTGTCAAAACTCTGGCTTTTTGCTTAATCTGGATCCAGCATCTAACTTATCATATGACTTCTGGTATTTTGGACTTGAACCAGCCATCTGCTCTTTTGCATGCTGATATTGGAATATACCAGTCTTCATGGCCTCTGACTGTTGGCTTGCTGTGTGTCCTGTAGATCATGGGTTCATCAGTTAGGAGCCAGGAGAAGCTCCAGACTGACAGGTGATACATGGACATGTGATCCAAGCTTCTACAACTGCATGGGACACTTCTTTCAGATAACTCAGTTAATCTCTCTCTCTCTCTTTCTCTATGTTTATATCGTTGTTAGGTGCTGTCCAGTCAGCTCCAAATCATAACAACTCTGTGTACAAGAGAATGAAACACTACCTGGTTCTACAAGCGTTCTAGTTCACATATGCCCATGATTTTTCCAATAAAAAAATCTTCAAATATGCCTCTGTCATTAGTCAATAGCTTCAGAGAGACATTCTCCCAGTAATATACTTGCCTGAGTTTTGTTAGTTTTATACCTTAAAAAAGTCCATTCTAAATAGTGGTTACTGAGGACATTTGCTGGGCTAAAATTCAAAGTAGAGAGATCAACTCACAAGGTTATTGTGAACTTCCCTTCTTTTTTTCTCTCTCTGTGTTTCTCCCTTCCTCTCCCTCTCCCTTCCTTCCTCATGTCCTTTCTTCTTTCTAAGTTTTAAAGAATAATATTAGAAGCCCTGGTGGCATAGTGGTTGTACATTGGGCTCTTAACCTCAAGGCCAGCAATTTGAAACTCCCCCTCCCACCCCCGCCCCAGCCTGCTATGGAAAGGAAAAGTGAAACTTTAAACTGCTGTGAAGAACTTTTGCCTTGAAAATCCACAGGGGCAGTTCTTCTCTGTCTTATAGGGTCTTTCTGAGTCAGAATCAATGTGATGGCAGTGAACATGAGAAAGATTAATCTGAACAGATTTTTCCTTAGGAATACAGTATAATCATGAAGGTTTATTTTGAAGAAATTTCAAGAAACTAGAAAAGTATATTGGTAGGGAAAAACCCAGGAAAGTTTCTCTGAGGAATTATTTTCCAAGCTGACCATGTGCAAGTTCAAATGTGGAGGGTAGCTCAGTTTCAGGAGAGCTTTATTGGTTGGCCTTAACGCATCCGCTCCATGCACTTCCTTTTCGGCTCCCCAAACCCAAAGAACATCTAAAAGGAACATAATTCGCATCCCTGAAAGATCTTCAAACAGACACTTTATTAAAGTAATAAATCATTTATTGACTCATATATTTTATAACAATACATAACATCCATTATCATATCAAGTGGATAGGTACAATTGTTGGCGTCAACAATTTCTAAACATTGTCTTTCTTCTTTTTATCTTTTACTTCTATTCATCCCCTGTGGGAAATTGCAAATGTGAATTCCTTGGGGTTGTTTTTTTATATATTACTTTTATTGGGGGCTCTTCCATCTCTTATCACAATCCATATATCCATCCATTGTGTCAAGCACATTTGCACTTATGCCACCACCATAATTTTCAAAGCATTCTCTTCCCACTGGAGTCCCTGATATCAGCTCCCCATTTCTTTCCCCTCCCTTGTGAACTCTTGATAAGTTATAGATTATTATTTCTGTATTTTCCATCATCCTCCATTGCCCCTCATCTACTTTTCAATTACTTGTCCCTTTGGGAGGGGGTTCTAGGTTGATCTTTGTGATCAATACCCCCTTCCCCCCCCCCCCTTTCCTTAATCTTCCTGGCATCACTACTCTCCTTGTTGACCCTGAGGAGTTTATCTCTCCTGGATTCCCTGTGTTGCAGACTCTTATCTGTAGCAGGTGCACACTCTGGTCTAATCTGATTTGTGAGGACATGATAGTGGGGGAAGAAAGCACCAAAGCACTAGAGGAAAGTTGTGTGTTTCATTGGTGCTATACTGCCCCTGTCTGGCTCATCTCTTCCCTGTGACCCCGCTGTGAGGGGATGTACAACTGTCTGCAGATGGGCATTGGGTCTCCACTCCATGACCCCTCACCCCTTGCATATTGGGTATGATTTTGTTCTGGGTCTGAGATGCCTGATACCAAACAGCCATTTTGGATAGAGTGAAAGTGGAAGTGTGCAGAATCCCTTAGGGATAAGGTAGAGAGATGGCAACACCACATTCAGAGGAGTATAAACCTAAAGGGAAGAAATGTTCAAAGACAAAACAAAAACCAAGAGCAAAACAACTCAATTTTTTCCACACTTTGACATTTTTGCTGTTTGCTATGATTCTTTTGAGCAATGATTTACGGCGTACCTTCTGATGTAAACGTCATTGGTTTTTTAAAAAAACCAAAGGTTTTTTAAAAAAACCTTTAAAAAAAACTCAGGCAAGACAGAAAAACACCAGAATGTCTTCTGTTTTTACGAAGAAGCGGATGGGAAATCAGTTCCCTACTTGTTTTTAGGTGCTCTCACGTCAGTTCTGACCCATGGCATCCCTGTGCACAACAGAAGTAAACACTGCCTGGTCCTGTGCCATCCTCACAATCATTCCCAAGCCTGTGGCAGTCACTGAGCCAACCCATCTCCTGGAGGACCTTCCTCTCTTTCTGTTGCCCCTCCACTTTACTCAGCAAGATGCGCATCTCCAAGTATTGGTCTCTTCTGACAACATGTATAAAGCACTTGAGAAAAAGTTCCCCCTTCCTTGCGGTACTGCTTTCAAGACAAATTTATTTGTTCTTGACATCCCAGAATACTTCTTTTAAAAAATCATTTTATCAGGGTCCTTTCAGTAACTATCACCAAACCCATTATTCAAATGCATTGATTGATCTTGTCTTTAGTCTTCCTTAGTCAATGTATTTCACATATTTAGGAGGTGATTGAAAATAGCATGATTATGTTCAAGTTTACCTTAGTTTTCCTAGTTATATCCTTGGTTTTCAACAGTTTAGAGAGGTTTTTTTGCAGGAGACTATGCAATGTAAGGTGTCCTTTCATCTGATAGCTGTTGCTCTCCAGAGCTTAGATTGTGGATCTCAGAAAGATAGCATCCTTGCAAATTTAATCTTTTATCTCTTTATCAGATACATATTATCTATCAGTACAGTTATGAGAATTCTGGTTTTCTTCATATTGAATTGTAATCCATATTGACAGTTGTGATTCTTCATCTTCATCAGCAGGTACTTCAAGCAAGCATGGTAGTGTCATCTGTAAATCTCAGGATGATAAGTCTTTCTGCAATCCTAATGCTGCGTTTTTCTGCATATCATCATGATTTGCTGTGATAGTTAGGTTTCAGCGCCAACTTGGCTTCTGTAGGAACATGTGGGTGGAGTTTAGCCTGTCAGTCAGTTTGCAGCTTGATTGGAGGACAACTGAAATGAATAGCTGTCCTAAGCCAGCCTCCTTCTCTCTTTCTCCCTGGAGGCAGCTACATACACACTCTCTGATTTGTCTTCCTGTTCACAAGGTATGTGGAGCCAGGCTGAGACCTGCCAGAGCTCCAGACTCTGGATCCACAAGACTTTGCATCCACTGTCTTGTAATCTTCCTGCTTTTTGCATCATTGCATGTGCTGTATGACTGTGAAGAGGGACTTGTGGACTAGTACTGGACTTATGAGCTAATATTGAACTTGTGAACTTGATCTGGACTGAGCTGGTATGCTTTCTTAATATACAATTACTCTTTAATATAGAGCTCTTTCAGATATATATGTATGTATGTATATATACATATATATATATCCCTGGATTTATTTCTCCAGTTGACTTGGCCTAAAATATTTGTTTAGTCTATATATTCAATCAGTCTTGTGAGAGGGTATCTCCTTGATGCACACATTTCCTGATTTTAAGCTATGCATCATTCCCTTGACTGGCTCTTGATCCAGGTAGAAATTCCACAGGAGCACAATAAGGAGTTTTAGAATTCCCATTCTTCTCAAAGTTATTCATAGTTTATTATGATTGCTACAGCCTTTGCATAGTCAACAAGTAGATAGTAGACATCTTTCTAGTACTTCCTGTTTTGAGCCAAGATACATCGGACCTCAACAATGTAATCTCTTTTTTCACATACTCTTTTGAATTAAACTGAAAACGTTAAGCTTCCTACTGAGTCCCACTGAAACTATCTCTACGGCTGCTTTCTACTGAGTGTGCATTGAAGGATTAGCATCCTGGTTGGCTTATCAGTGCACCCCAACAGTGGGACAAGAACACTGCTGTCTCTTCTGGGGGTGATGGAAAATTAGCTCTGGTCTTGAGCCTTTCAACACTGTTGGATACTAAGATTGGAACAGTACAGCTTTTCTGCAGTGGAGAAGAGTGTGGTAGAACATCAGAACCTGATTGACCTGCTTGGAACCATAAGGATCTATACGTGTATTATATTTCTACTGTTGCTTACCTGAAGTAGGGCAGAATTTCCAACATAGATTTTATGGTGTTACGCTGGCATTTTCCTTATTATGTTTCCAAGGGGAAGCAGGTTTTTCTAAGTATTTTTTTTGTCGGTACCTGTCGGCAGTTCCAGTTTGGAGGTTATTGGAATAGTCTGCCCTGTGTATATGGAAGGCCATAGGAACTTCGGGTACTGACTAGTTTGCTGTGCATTGAGTGATGTTATCTCTTAAATTGTTCCTTGCCTTCTTTGCACGTTTTAGAAGCTTTACCCTGGTTTGCTGTTGTGCCGGACTGCGGCCCACTGGGATGGAGGTTCAATTCTAGCAGTGGGGCTGGGCCTCCTACTCCCACCACCAGAGACCAGTGATTGCCCCCCCCCCACCGCCCAAAATATCTGTTGGTTATAAAAATTTATCATTTCTGAAGCATATTGGTTAAAATAGTCAATAGGAGATATCCTTTGCAAAATGAATTAGATGAAGGAGAATAATTAAAAAGATTAGATGGTCAAATATTACAAATTTAATACTGTCAAAGCTAGGTATGGTCTTACATATAAAAAGTACTCATGGGCTGAGCCCCGGTGGTGTAGTGGTTGTGCACAGGACTGCGGCCTACTGGGACGGAGGTTCAATTCCAGCAGTGGGGCTGGGCCTCCTACTCCCACCACCGGAGAGCAGTGATGCCCCTTCCCCCCCAAAAAAAAAAAACTTAAAAAAAAGTACTCATATTTTGGTGGTGTTGAAGTGTACTGGTTTATCAAAGTATGCTTATGAGAAGTTTATTATTGAATATTTCCTTTTTTAAATGTTTTTATTGAATATTTCTTAGCAGATACTTTTAGCAGATATTTCTTAGCAGATATTTTTCACAAATTGGAGCTAGAAGTCAAAATGAAATTGTTTATGAATCAGACATCACACAGGATATGTGTAAAGTAGCCAGATAGGGTGACAAGGTGTGTTTGTTTAATTGCCTATGATTATTAAAACTACTATTGCTGGCAGAGGGCTGTTCTTTCATGTGGGCAAGTAGAGGATTAATTCTCAATTAGAAATATAGCCTAGATGCAAGCGAAAAATTTAACTTGGCAACAATGTGCCAATATTTCCGCTAATTTACATGACCATGAACACTTCAGGGAAAAAGAAATTACTAATGTTTCATATAAAACATGGAGATGGATTTAGGGAAGATGATATGATTTTTGCATCTTTACTTTTTGTTTCAATTAATATTGGCAGGTTATCTTTTTAAAGCAATTCTAAGTATTGAAAATGCAACAAGACTTGTCTCCTTTCATATTACATTTGCCATCACAATGGTTACATCTGATTTGACTTGTGGCTGGGAGAAAGTGGAATTATTATGTGAAAGATGTTGTCATTCGCTCATTGGAAGATCTCCTGATCAGAAGTCCTTAGTGTTAATGTATGTAGTTTGATATTCATTTGTACCATGCGTAACTGGCTCATGTAGTGATTAAAATAATAAGCAATGCTTGATCATGGATAAAATAAATACCAAGGATAAATTTTTCTATTAATTAGTGGGAGCTTATCTAAATTACCATCCATAATTATGAGCTGTTGTTAATTTCTGTTGTGAGCTGTTAGATATACTGTCCTAAGTCATTAGTGCTAGTGTGACTGGGCATTAGCTGTAGGTGGTTTTGATTTTACATGTACGGTGAAAGTCCCCAAGAAACATATGTATATATATATACACACACACACATATATATGTTATTTAGACAATACTTCAACAAAATAATTTGATAGAATTTCAGATTTACCAAAATGAGTTTTCTATGCCTTAGACACTAAAAATTGGAATTGTGCTCTGATGCAGGAAACCTTTGATTCAAGATTTTCTTGCATTCTGGTTCATGTTATGACCACCCCCTCTTTTGTAAGCCCTTATTGTTCTCTAAGTCACATTACTTTCTGCTACCGACTTTCCATATATTTCTTCAAATTTCCCGACCACATGGTTTTGTATAAGAAGTGCTAGATAAAAGCGCCGTTGTTGAGCGCAGTTACTGAGTGTGGGTATTGGAAAAGGTAACAGATCTCCCAGGATAGTAGTGATGGACCTAGACATGCAGTGGTGACAGTATGGAATCAGGATAAGCGAGAAGCTGATAAGTGAGTCTGACTGTGTGTGTCCTTATCTATTTACTAGTCCAAGTCGCATTAGTGAGCACTTTAAATTTCTTTGGAGCAGACTTTCTTGATCTCAGCCTGCTTGACATTTGGGCTGGATAATTCTATGTCAGGGGGCTTCTCAGGGCAGAACATCTAGCAGTATGCCTTGCCTTTAGTCATTAGATACCTGTAAGAAACCATTTACTCTAATCATCACCATCTACGTCTAACAATAAAGGAAATAAATAAAGACAGCAAAATGCCCACTTAGGGACTAAATGTCCTAGTTAAAAGTAATTGGTTTAGAGTCTCATTCTTAGTTTGTTGATTTCCCCCTCATTTGCATCATCTTATTTTATTTTTGAGTGGTATAAGCTGTGTCATTGCACTTATACTGAAAAAGTTTGGTTATAATTTACAAATATCTAATTGAGAAAAATCTGATCTAAGTATAAAAATAGAAAACAAAAAGCACAGACTAGAAAGAAATTCTACAAGGGCATATGAAATTTCAGAAACTACTTATTGAGAATTTTAAATTAGTGATATGACTTTAAGATTAGTAAAGCATTAAAATATGATTTTTTTAAAATGAGAGCTACATTGACATTGTATTTTCCAGTCTATTTATTTAAACTGTATATTGAGCAAATGATCTGAGAAACGACTATATGAAGAAGAACAAAGTATAAAGATTGCAGGAAGACTCATTAATAGCATATGCTATGCAAATAACACATCCTTGTTTAGTGAAAGGGCATAGGTTTAAAGCACTTACACAATGAAAATCAGAGACCACCACTTTCTTTATGGATTGCTTCTCAACATAGTTTTTTAATTCTCAAAAAAGCACTGCTACCAGACTAATAAGAAATGAAGAAAATCCTGAAATCACCGAGGATTTCATTTCACTTGAATTCACAGTCAATGTTGACAAGGGACTAATTCCCGAAATCCATAGAATTGTGCAGCACCTCAACCAACCAATCAACCAACCAAACAAGCAAACCAATATACAATGGATGGAACATGTGAGCAGACAGTTCACCAAAAATGACATTCAAATGGCTAACAAAGACATTAAAAAATGCTGACCATCACTGGCCATCTGAGAGAAGCACACCAAAACAGCACTAAGGCATCACATTATACTGACAATAGTTTCATTAAAAATAAGCAGAAAACAACAAACGCTCTACCAGGTGTGCGGGGATTACAACTCTCACACATTGCTGGTGGAAAACCCTGATGGAAAACAATACAACACTACTTAAGACAACTGGGAATTGATATCCAATAAGATCGAGGCATGCATCTCCTGGGTATATCCCTTAAAGAAGTAAGAAGTCTGACACCTAGAGACATATGCTTTCATATTCACTGCAGCCCAATTCACAATAGCAACAAGTTGGAAACAGCCCAAATGCCCATCAGCAGAAGAACAGATAAATTAAGTGGTACATATGCCAATGAAATAGTATGCCTGCTAACAGACAGTGATGATATCAGGAAACACCTCATGCCATAGATGGACATGGAATTCATTATAGTAAACAGAGTTAGTCAATCACAAAAGGACAAATATTGTATAAGACTATGACTAAAAGTCTAAAAGATTGTGTAACAGTGTGTGGCATAAAGGACTGATTTGTGGCAGATGAGTAACTGTTTTTTTTTCTCCAAGGGAATGCACCCCTCACACAGCTATCTCATGCATCAGTTTTTGGCAAGAAAATAGCAGGCCTCTCCTGCCCCATGCACCTTAATCACCAGCCCTCTCTCCATCAATGGGGAGGAACATGAAAGGACAGTGATGTGATGACGTAGAGAAGCTGAAGAAAACAGTGAGGGAGGTGCTGCCCGTCATCCAAACAGATGAGTTTGAAAAATGTTTCCAAGAATGAAATCACACATTTGATAAATGTACTAAGTATAAAGGAGAGTACTTTGAAGGTGTTAGCTTTTAAAAAAAATTAAACTCATGGGTTTGAAAAAAAATTCCTTTTTTGTGGTGGGTACCCCCTCTCATGTCTCCATTCAATTCCCTCAATGCATTGAGTAAGACTGTGAATAGCCTTGTCCCCAGACAAAGTGTGTCAGAGTGTGGATAGCTCCAAATACAATTAGGGTAAATTCAAACATTTTATTATTTTTACTACTTTTGACCCACTTTCAACTTGTCTAGTTTTTGTTACACTGTGCTCTCTCTTGGATTGAGGTCTTCTGTGTTTATATTTGCTGGGTTTTTTTGCTGTGATTTAATCTTGTTTTGTTTATTTTTAACTTGAATGATTCTCTTTATAAGAAATAAGCTCATCTTTTAACCCACTAAACCAGCAGAAATGAGGAATTAAAGTAATTTAAGAGGAAAATGCATTTTTATTTTGAACATTAATTTATGACCACCAGTAATATCAAATTAATTAACATGTGTATTTTGCTTTAAAATACAATTAAAATGGGATCCAAGTTAAAGATAGTAAAGTTTAGTTTATTTTTAAAATAAAATTTACAATATTATGGAGAAATATTAGCATCTGAAACATTGGGCCTAAGAAAGAGAAGGATATCTCAGTAAGTAGTTGATGTAAGAAGGAAAATAACCTTGAAAAAATAGCAAAATAAAAAAATAGAAATAGCAAAATAATTTTGGTTATGAAATGTATTTTGTCTTGAGATAAGATGATGTGAGTTCGAAATGTCTAAGGCAGTTATTAGGGTTTTATATTGGTGGCATAAACTGTCACAGCATTGACAATTGAGAGACACTTATTGATGACATGTGCCATCAGTAATAAGATCCTATTAGTTATCCATTCCAGTGAAGTTTTGGGAGAGGCAAAATAAGATTACTTACATGATTTTGTCTTTTCAAAATGCATGGCCTTTTAAAAAGTTTACTAGAAAAGGAAAATGTATTATATCAGCTGTACAGTTATTGAATTTTGATAAATGCAGATTAATTGTGTGTTCACCACCTAATCAGTGTGTATGGTTTGATGAACTCTGGATATTCCCATGTGAATATCCCCCTCCCCTTGCCCTCACATCTGAGTGATCTCTTCTCTGCTTGAGTGGGATTGAGGAGTAGGACTGCTGGGTCTCATCATAGGTGTATGTTCAAATTGAAAATAAATCAACAAAATATTTTTCAAAATGTCTATACAATTTTTAATTTCTACAAGCAAAATCTGAGATCCTAATTGCTTTGCTTATCCACCAGCACTTGGTGTGATTGATATTTTTCTTCCTCATTTTAGCCACTCTTTTGATAGGTAAATGAGGGAGTTTCAAAAAGTTTATGGAAAAATGCAATGGAAAAATAGCTGAATTTTTCCATGAATATTTTGTGGTTGTTAATTTCATACTCTTGTTATATTTCCCCTATTTCTTTTATAATTGATGATATTAAAGATCATCATATACTTATTTCCACTGCACAGATCATCTTTTCTTTGGTAAAGCATCTATTCAAATTTGGGAACTATTAAAAAATAGGGGTATGGTTTTCTTAGTAAAGAATTTTTTTAACTTTTAACTTTGAATTGGGTCAAGATGTTCAGAGCAGACCATCAATTTTACACCCAACAGTTCCTACACATCCTATTTCATCTTGTTCACTGTAATACCATCTGTGTTAGTCTGGGTTGACTTGAGAAAAAATATCATACGTATATAAGAAAGAATCTTATATACAAGAGCAATTGAACATTGAGAAAGCATTCCAACCCAATCCAGTCCAAGCCCACAAGTCTGATATTAGCCCATATGTCTGATACCAGTCTATAAAGTCTTCTTCAGATTCACCAGGCACATGCAATGACCCAGGACAATTGCAGGCTAGTGGGTGCAGAGTCTTGTGCATCCGTTGGTGGTTGACGCATCTCAGGGCTGACAGGGACCTTTCTGTGACTTCTCAGGCATCTCAACACTGGTTGAAGACTCCACATACATTTCTTGGCTTCAGAGGTCTGGTTCCATCAGGATAAGCCCATGTGGCTTCTCCTTTAGGATGTCTCTCAGGGAGTCAGCTTTGTATCTTGTCAGTAGAGCATCTCCAAGGTACTGGGTCATAACTCTCTCACCTCCAAGGAGGAAATATGGCCAGATTTCCCAGAATTCTCAGGAGAACGCCATGCCCATACAGAGACTTCATTGGCTATCTTCAAATTGACAGACTAGACTCTACCCCTACATTGCCAATCCTGAATTTGACACCAGATAGTGACTGTGATACCCTCCATGCAGCATCGCCTATCTTACCTCCTCCCGGTGTTTTCTGTTGTGACACCTTCCTTCCTTCTGAACCTCATTTATATCAGGAAGGTCTAGTATTTTCAGGAATATATGTATTTACCTCAATCTGTGTTGACTGCCTTCCCACTTGAGGAACTTCTCTTCTGGCTCTATATCAGACAATGTGCTATTGCTATTTATAAAGATTTTCACATTGTGGCCTTTGTCTCCTTTTGATAAGCAGATTGGCAAGTCCTCCTTTCTGTTCTGTCTTATTCTGGAAGCTCCCTTGCAACATGTCCACCACGAGTAACCCTGCCGGTAAGTGCAATACCGGTGGAACAACCAAGTGACACACATGTGGTGATCCTTTCACTTTGTAATAAGAAACTAAGGCTTCTTCAATGCTTCCTGTAGCTTGATAGCTCATGATTTTTATCACTGAATGGAATTCCTTTGTATAGTCTATTTATTCTCCTATTCAAAGACATCTTGAGTTATTCTAGTTTGGGGCAATTGTAAAGAAAGTGATGAAAGAGTTATTTTTTTACTAGTTCTTTATATAGATAGGTATTTTCATCTCAACTGTTAGTGTGATTGAAGGGCTATATGACAAACCTATGTCTAGCTTTGTAAGAAACTGTTAGGCCATCTTGCAAAGTGGTTGCATCATCTTTCTTGCAACTAACAATGTATTGGATTTACTGCTTCTCATTGATTTCATTTGATCTTGTCCGTGCTAAGTATTTTAGTCATTTTGATAGATGTTTAGTGTTTAAATTTGAAAATCTCTAATTGCAATGAGAGTGAGCATTTTTCAAAATGCTTATTTACTGTCTGTGTGTCTTCTTCTACTATTTTGAAAAATGGAATGTTTTGTTTTCTTCTTGTGGAGTTTTAAGAGTTGTTTGTATATTTTTTATTATAAATTCCTCCTCAGATAGAGGTTTTGGAAGTATGTTCTCCAGGTCTATCAATTCGCTTCTCAGTCTCTTAAGGGAATCTTTTTATGGGCAGACTGTATTAAATCAAGTTCAAGTTATGAGTTTGTCTTTTCAAGCTCATACTCTGGTGTAATAACTAAAAAGTTATCACCAAGCTCATTATCACTGATAACTTTATTCACTGTTACTTTCTGCAAATTACAAAATTTGAATTCTCCATTTAAGTTTATGTTATACTTTGAGATGATTTTTGTGAAAGGTTTAAGGTCTGTGTTGAAATTAATATTTTGTGCATATATTTTTCCCTAACACCATTTGCTTAAAGAAATAACTTTTCTCTTTAGATATGTATTAATGACCACATGACTCTATTTTATGGCCTATATATTCCCTCTCTATTCAGTTTCACTGGTTTATTTCTCTATTCTTTTATTAATATCACATGGCCGTGATCCCCGGGGCTCAAAGTTAGTCCTGAAGTTGGGAAGTAACTCTCCAGCTGAAGAGTTCTTTACTTACATTGACTCCTCTCATTCTTTTGCCTTTTGGTGTAAACTTTAGAGTTAGTTAGACATTGCCAGATAATGAATAGGAATTTGGAGAATTTATTGAAATGAGCTTTATCATACAAAGCAAGGCATTTCTTCTTCAGTATCCTTTGAGGATGCAATAATAACCAATTTGATGAAATCCAGAATATCATTATCTTACTGAAAGGTCATGTGCTAAAGGCAGAATTGGCGAATTGTTTTATTATTATATATAATCAATTTCAAAGAATTGCCATGGGCACTTTTTCTAAAAAAAAATAAATCAAGCCCTCTTGCTTAAAATCATTTAAAAGTTTTCATGTAAATGATAACATATATCTACTATACATACAGCAAACATTTCTGTTGATGCAATGGTTAAGTGCTCCACTGCCAACCTGAAGGTCAGTGATTTGAACCCAGTAGGTTCTTAAGGGGACAAAAAGGTGGCAATCTGTTTCTTAAAGGTTACAGCCTTGGATATCATAGGAGGTAATTTTACTCTCTCCTGTAGTGTTGCTTTAAGTTGATTTGAATTGATGGCAGTGGATATTTGCATTTGAACCCTTTTAAAAATTATGTCAGTAATTGAAGATTGTGAATTCACGATCTCTAACCTCAAGAAGCCATAAATCACAGAAAATAGGTAAATCCTACTGTATGCTTGAGTAGAGATTTTAAAAATTAACTTCTAGTTAAAAATGTTTAAAACCATCATTAAAGTAGTAGAGTAAGCATTTTCAACTTGCTAAATAAATATAAAAAGGAAATTTGAACTTAACCAGCTTCTGCCTGTATTTTTAAAACTTTTATACAGTGATAACCATACTATATTCTTAGTACACATATACTTTTATCGTCTTTTTAATTTTTTCCTTTTTTTCTTTTTAATTTTTTGACATTGCATTGGAATTTACTTCCATGTAGTTGCAAAGCTCAAGGTAAATTTTGTTAGATATCATAGAGATTTCCTGAGAAAAGCCAAAGGATATGGTTAAAGCTGAAGGAAATTGTTAACAAAGGGACCAACTTGAAAGCTCACTTATACACTGGATGGATTGGATTATAGAAATTTGTATACTTGTTCATATGCTCTGTACAGGTTTGTCCTTAACGGTGAAAATTATCTTGGACTAAATGCTCATAGAAGAAAACGATAGACATGCATAATGTGTAAAAATTAATCTAATTATCTATGTGAGCTCTTACTGATACAGGATCTTTCACATATCCGGTTATGGCATAGTTTATGAAATTGATGCAGAGGAGGTTATTCAGGCACAGAGTAGATGAGTACATTTAACAGAAGTGAGATGAGCATCACAACCAGTTTGGAACGCAACTGGTTCTCTTGATTTAATGTATGCACATATAGAAAAGATTTCGAGGGAAAGATTGTTCGATCCAGGATTAAGACTTGGAATAAAAGCAGATGGGCACCGGCAGGATCTGCTTGAGAGGTCACAATGCCGAAGGGGAAACAGCTCTCAGCAAGTCACTTAACCTGACTCACCTTACTTCTCTTGTTGGTATAATGCTGTGCTTATGCAAACTCGATACATGTCAAAACCTATCTGTGAGGCACTGTTTAAAATTGACCCCCTGCATTTCTTCATGCATGCATGGTTATTATTTATTAAGATGTATTTGGGGCAAGTCTCAAATGGATGAAAAGATAAAAGGCAGGTATGCACAGTAAAGAGTGGAGTTATGCTCAATGCAAAGGAAACCCTCCTTCCAGTCCAGGCAGACTTTACCTGTCAATCAACCCTCTATTCATTATATTTCTAAGGATTAATAATGGTTTGTTAACTGAGCGAGCTGGCAGATGCTAGAGCAGTGTGATGAGATCCAGTGGCATCTACGACCCATTGATGACTGACTGACCAATTTCAAAAGATGCTATGAAGGATCATAAAGTTTAGTTCCATGTGTATTTTGATGATAGTTGCATCTATATTTAAAGCTTTCTGTCACTGGAAGCACTCTTGGTGTTGTCAGACTGTCTATTGGACTGGATGAGCTGCAACTTCTTGCAATTGAATGTCAATAAGACCAAAGCAATTTTGGTTGATTCATAGCACCAGCTTAAGCATATTCACTTGCACAGATTACATTTGACAGATAGTTACCTTCAGCTGAACTCCGTGGTTAGAAGCTTGGGCGTACTCTTGACAGTGAGCTTAGAGTTGATGCCTAATGTTTATTTCATAGCCTGTTTTTACCTTTCCTAATACAGCATGTGTAAATCTATATTTAAATATATGCACAGCTGATGTTCTCGTCAGTCCACTTGTTATCACTGGACAGAATGCTCTAATGATTCAATTTCACTATTTTAATAAAAATAAATTGCAGGCAGCTAGTTTTAATTTCATTAAATCAGATGAGCCATAGTTAATTTTAAAGTGTCTCCTTGATATGCAATTGAGACACTGTAATGCAGAAAAATGCCCCAATTATGGGAGCATTCTTATAGCTCTGATAAACAGTAACCCTTCAAAATTTGGTATGTGATATTAAACCCAAGAAATAGGTTCATATTCATTTGCCAAATCATTATCTGGGTGAAGGTATGTTAGCTATGTAGGTGCCCTCTCATGTTAGTTATTGAGTTACTATTGCTTTTATTTAAAATGTGTGTATAAAATTATCCATTCAAGTACATTTAGCTTTTTAAGATGATTAGAATTTAAATAACATTATGAAATGCTTACCTTAACTATAAAATAAATATAACCAAAAAATGCATTATAGACCAAAATATCAGCTAACATTTCTGAATATTTATAATTGGAACATAACTAAGACTGAGATTTTATGTGCAAGAAGATGTTCGGATAGGAAGTGAGCTCATGCACCATTATGGTATCACATTATCAACTTCTCAAGTTAAAGTTATTAAGCTTCTGATGGGCATATCAAGAGACAGATAGACCTCATAATTTGAACCCAAGTCTTCTACTCTGTGTAAATACTCCTGCAAAGTTTTAGAATCCATTTATCTAAGTGAATGGCAATTGTGTTCACATCCAACTAAACATAACTGGGAAAGAGTGATTTCAAAGAAAAATCATTTTACACATACATTTCAATTTTTTATAGAATCTCCCATTTTAAGACATCACACAATTCAAATTAAGTAGTTATACACTTCACAGAGGAAAGAAACTCATGCTGAAGTTGGTAAAATATTTTTCAAAATTATTTTCTCTGCATTTACTGGCATACTTTCTGTTTCTTGCTCTCTTTAAAAACTGACAGTCATTTTTTTATTTTGCTCTTTCACTGACAGCCAGTAAATGTACTGTCAGTTGGGAAGCAAGATGTAAATGTAAGTCCCTATTATTTTGTCTACCAGATACCGGAGCATTAGTGAAAATGCTGGGCCAAATTTTAAAATAAGAACTAAATACTCTCCAATGGTTTTAAAGGGAAGAGGTGTGGAAAAACCCTCTCTGTCAAGAAGAAAATGGATTTGAGGGAAGATTGTGGAACATCTATTTAGAAACATCCCATTTCCACTCTCTGGTTACATTGAGATGTAACTAGTATTTGTAGTGCAGAAAATATGCTCTTGAAGATGTTAATCTGCCTTGTCTTCTGTTAACTGTGAATGTTTTGAGCAGGCAAAACTCTGTTTAGAAATTGACGGAAATTGCATAAATGGAGAAAGACTGCAAATTAAGAATATGGTGACAGGTTAGGAAGGCATACCAATCTAAGTACAAGATGCAAGATTACAAGTTGTTGTAACTAATTAGGTAAATTATATGTAGTAAATGTATCCCTGGAACAAATACTAAACAAGTCTCTGGATGTGAAAGATTATATTCAGTTGCTAGAGGGACATTGGATCAAATGGGATGAGCCCTTTTTTCCTAAGGTGGCTACTTTATTCCTTACTACTTTCAAACAGTGATCTGTCATTTCTCTCATTGGCAAATAATTCTCTCCCTGGCAAATAACCATGGAGTTCAAAGCACAAGGAGATCGATAAGTGGCAGTCTCTATTTATTTACTATTGAGAAAATGTTCTTAGCATTTTATTTTGTTCTTTCCTCTTCTCCTGTTTGCTTCAACATTATTCCTATGGGTATAGAAATTAGGGGAAAGCAAAGGTTTAGGGTTTAAAAGCTTCTGTTTAGAAGAATGCAATTATATATAGGTCAACGTCATCAGAGAACTGATCTTTCTGTTTGCAAGTGCTTCCACTAAATGTTCAAGAAGTGAGCTCTTAGTTCTTTTAAATTGTCTCCCCCCTCCCTCCTGCTTCTGTCACCACTTGTTATCGTCTTATTCAAGTACTAAAATTTCATATAGCTTTGTGAAAATTTATCATAAGAAATGAAAATGGATTTGCCTGCAAATATGGTCACTCCAGTCTCCCTTTAATTGTTTGAAGGATACCTATTGGGATGCAAGGAAAGGCCTGCATAATCAGCTACACAGGGCAGAAATTTCCCCACAGAAAAAGCAGCAGGAGCTTCCTTGGCAGGGGCTTCAGCAAGTGGTGTCAGCAGCTTAGAAGTTGCCATTGGACTGTCAAGTGTTATGCAGATAAATTGCAGCTCTGGCTTGTCCTCGGATGTCACTCTTTGATTTTTCCCTCTGTTAACACGGCATTTGCATCTTTTGGTCTGACTGAGAACAAGGCCTGTGCAAATGCCTCATGACATGGGTAGAAAGCTGCTTTTATGTTAAAAGTGATGTTTTCTTGTTCACTGTGTTCACAATAAAAATTCATCTGCGGAGTCTTAAGCCATCCGGAATTCCTTTGTGTCTTTGCAATTTTTATTCTGAATGAAAAAGAGAGAGAAAGAAAAGCCAGTGCAAAGGGTGGAGGCATGAAAAAACACTGCTCCTACTAAACCACACCACTCAGCAAGCAGGGTAGCCGGTTGGCCGGTTGGACTTGGCTGGTAGCAGCGAGGACAAGGACAAAGATCATCGACAGAAGAAGCACCTGTAGTTGGTTTTCCGTGAAAGATACCATCCTTGGCGACGGCATTTTGAGGGAGTGTTTTGAAATGAGTAACCTGAGAGAGAAAGAGAGAACGTGAAAATAATCCCATCCACTCAAAAAGTCTGCGCGATTTAAGTCTCTTTTGGAAATTGCATAAAACAAGAGAAAAACCGGGCGAGGCAGGTGATAATTATTGGGATAAGAAAGTGCTCCTCCTTCGCTCTAAGATGCAAGATTTAAAGAATTTAAATTGCAGATCTACAAAACTTCGGTCAAGTAAAATTATTTGGTGAAGAAACGCTATACAAGTAGGTGTCATCTAAGGATTTGTTTCTTCACAGTCTCAGCTTGAAGACACATTGTAGAGATCTCAGTGTGGATTTATCATAGAGGATAAGAGTTGTAATGTAACACACTGAACTAAGTGAGCTAACAGAAGTCTTACCTTTTGACTTCAACAGTCACGTAGCCGGGCTATGTCAGCATGTGGCTGGTCCTAGGCAGGGCAAGTAGGTCCCCCTCTCTTCCCCAATGGTACTCTTAGAAGCGAAGCTCCTTACTGTGTGAGACACACTTGATTCTCTGGGGATGGGGACAAAAGAGAAGGCAGGAGGGTCAAAAGAGCCTGATGCTATTTAGCCAGTTATTGAAGAAGAATTCTCCCATCAGAGTGTTACCTCGTGCCTAATTCAGTCTGTGTCATAATGGGAGAAGGGGAGAGCAAAAGGGAGGGCTGATGGGATGTTGTCAGGTTAAATGTTAAAATAAGGTCTTTTATTTCTGTCTCTGGTGGCACAGGACATTAAATATCTTTGCGACACATTTTGAAAGCATTGGCTATAAAATAGGTTTTAACGTTTGAAGATCTGTAAAGGGTATTATTGAGTATTTAATAGATCTTGTGTTTGCCTACTGAAGTCACTACACTGCTAATATCCACCTCATTAATTTGTAAAGCACCATGGCCTGCCTGGAGAATATGTGCTATGCTTAAGCATCTCCTGCACTCAATTTTTCTCATTGAATAATTACAAAGTGATCAGCCTCTAAAGCAAATTTTGTTTGAATGCCATAATATTGGCCTTGGATAGCTTAACTTGAATGGACTATTTCAAGCAGCGTACTTTTATCTAACGTCGAGACTTTTTTTATCAGCTACATCATTTTAAATTGTAAAATTGATTTCTTTAATCATTTTGATGGCCAAAGTATAATATTCTATAGCTCACGGAAGTGTCTTGATATAGACTATTCTATATAGTATTCTCTCGCTTGCAAAGGTGCTTTGGTGGCATTGTGGGGTAGGCCTTGGGCTGCTAACCAAAAGATTGAGAGTTCAAACCTACCAGTAGCTCTGTCAGAGAAATATGAGGAAGGCCCATTGCTTTGGTAGAGAATGACTGTCACTGAAACGCTATGTAAGGCCACTCTGAGTCAAAACTGATTCCTAGAAAGGGGTTTAGTTACTATTATCTTGGATAGCTTGTTGTACTTGGGTGCTGTCAAGTCTGTTCTGACTCATGACCCTACACACAGCAAGATGAAAAATTGGCCAGTTCTGTGCATTCCCACATTGTTCTGTGAGAGCCCCATCTTTGCAACCCCCAGGCCAATTCCTCTCCCCCAGGTCTTCCTCTTCTCTGCCCCTCCAGTTACCAAGCAACATCCCTTTTTCTAGGGACTGCTTTTCCACGTAACAGAGTTTGCGATAAAGTCCTTGCTTCCCAGGCTATACTTCCAGGACTACCATCTAAAAAAATTTTTAAATTTAGTCTTATACTTAAGATTTGTCTGTACTTTTGTCTGTAAGATTTGTCTGGTGATATATTTCAATATTCTGTGACAGCACCATCATGCAAATTCCTCTTCTTTTTCAAGCTTCCCTATTCACTGTCCAACTTTTACATATATATAGAAAATTGAAAAGATCTTGATTTTATAGATTTGAAAAACTACATGGATATATTTATAAGTCAGGGTTTACATTCTCAACAGGAAAATGAAGCAATAGAAATAAAGTCATGAATTATTCTTTTTGATAACTTTTATTCCCCTTTCCAAGTACTTTATAGTTAATTTAACATGCAATTTAGCTATCAAGTTGGACCCTGCAGATAAGTTATCAAGGTTTGGGAGGTGGCAGAATAAATAAAATACAATTTAATCCTCAGGAGTTTGGTGACAGAGATAAAGCATTCACACTAGTGAGTATAATATATTTGTAAAGTCACAATTATGAATGGTTGTTTTTGTGAGGAAATTGGAATTCCTTCTGATTTTGCTAATACTTCTTGAATCAGAAATAGTTTTAATTTTGATGGCTGGAGCATTTAGGAGATTGAAGTGGAGAGAGAAGAAATCCAGGCTGGGGGCTGGGACTGAGATCACCCTCTTGTTGCTGCTGCTGATGCTGAGGGAGTACCTCTGTTTTCCAAATGAGAACACAAAATAAATTGTAGCTTAACTAATAACTCTGTTTTTTCCTCCTATCTTTTCTAATCCCATGAATTCTCAAAGATAACTGGAATATTCCTTCAAGATAACACACCCCTTTAACTTTTCATAATAAAAGCACATTCAAATAATTTTTCTCCCTTCTCATTCCTTAGAACTCCTCTCCCTCCTTCTGTATGTGAGATTTTGACATCTTTAATGTCCCAGGATTTGAGCTCAGTTTCTCCCTGATACATGGAACAGTGTTGCTTCCCAGTAAATATGAGTTAGTGACAGTAACACTCAGGAACATTTTGAGCTATTTAGAGAAAGATGTCATTTAAAATGTATGTTCTGAATGACCTTCCATACAACTGGCATTAATCTCACTCTCAGTTTCCGCCCAATATCTAGGCTCTAACATTTTCCTTTATATTGTTTCTCAGTAAATTTTGCAATTCCTGTCAACTTAGTATCATTTGCAAACTTCATTAAGAGACTCTTAATTCCTCTTGCAGATCATTAATGGAAACATGAAATAAAACTAGTACTCCTGATCAATATATCCCTTCAATTCAATAAATACCTAGTTTTTTTGAATGCAGATGATAGTCCTTGAATCCAAGTTCACATAAAGTGTTTCTAATAGGACTGTTTGTGTTTTTATGCCCACATGGATTTTTTTGTACAATTATATTCCAGTTTTATTTATTTTATTTTGTCCCTTTGAGATATCACATGCTGAGTCTCTACATAACAGTATACAATTTTGTTAAATTCTGGTCAGTGGACAACTCCTGTGACTCTCTAGGGAAGGAATGTAATTTGTCTGATTGGCTACTCAAGCTTTTCCATTGTTTTATTTTCCTTAGAACAAAACCTTTCTAGCCTTCAGGTCAATTGGTGTTATGGTTGGATTCAGATGGAATGACACTTTCTTCCCCTTGTAAATCTGACTCCTCAGAGAAAACTCTGGGAAATCTGATGGCAACATGCTGTCCCGTCACTGGTCTACTCATATAAATGACTTAGACATTGATTCTAGGTAGTGTCAGTGCATAATGGGAATGGGAGGTTTTGAGAAGACTTCAAGTATGTTTTGAATAAGGTACTTAAACACTACCTGTAGTAATCTCTCCCAGATAGTTGACAAAGCCTTTCATTGTTGCATTTTGCTGGACCAAAAGGTCTACAAAATTTGATCTGTTCAGATATGCCGAAACGTCATACCAATGATTTACCTGTGAGACATAGAAAAAATTATGATTATGATGAAAATTTCTTAGAAATTCATGAAATCAGAAAGCAGATGAGATTAGATGAGTTACGGAAACTTCAACCCCAAAGTCACCCAGGAGAGCAGTGTTCAGGCTGGGGAGCACACTAAGTGCTGCAATGAACTGCTTAAAGGATACGTGTGTGCAAGTGCAGGGACATGACGATGACGTAGGAGACAGGGTTTGGAGTTATCTTCTGGGGTGGCTCTCCTGCTCTTTCCTCTTCCAGGCAGCTGGCATCAGTTATACTTCCAACTGGAACACCAGGTGTGAATCCTGGGCCACCGGAAGGTAGAGGAAATAACCAGGATGAGGAAGATTCCTCTTGCTGAGAGAATGAGTTGGACTGCTTGACTTATAGTTGACCCCAAATGACCTGATCCTGTCTAGGATAAATGGAAGCATATCTACAGATCTCACATCTATTGAACAGGAGTTCTGTGCAATAAGAACAGAAAAAAATGTCTGGGAAAAATAATCATAGACATAATAGAAAAAGGTATTTTGGGGCTGCCAAAGGGGGTGGGGTGAGTTTTTCAATCACCTTGTTCTATTGCTAGACCTGATGCAATGAATTAACTTATTAATAGATGACAAGGATACACATGGGAGAGAGTGGGTGTGTTATGGTCCTAGTGTTTCATAACAAATGACCATAAAGTGAATAACTTTAAAAATATTAATGTATTGTCTTATAGTTTCTGGAGGCTGGATGTCCAAGTCAGAATATCGGTCACATTGATTCATTTGAAAAATTCTGGAAGAGCAATTGTCCAGGTTTTTTTTTCTTTTTTTTTGGGGGGGGAAGGGGGCGTCACTGCCTTCTGGTGGTTGTGGGAGCTACCCAGCGCTGCTTCTGAAAGCTGCCTCTGGATTTGAACCGTCAAGCAGTCCCGCACTCAACCACTTACTGCCACTGGGGCTCAGCCCTAGGTTTTTTTCCTTAACTTCTTGTAGCCCTGGGAAACCCTTGCAATTCCTTCACTTGCAGCTGTCTCTGCCTGGATTGTCACGTGGTGACCCTTCCCCTGTTTGCCTCTGAACATCTTGATATTTTCTTAATTCCTACTCCAGTAGCCAAGAGTCAGGTTGCAAAGTGGTTCTGTGTTCTGCTATTCATTGCAAAACCGAGGACATTTTCTACTCCCTCAGAAAGTGTCAGCCTTGAAATGAATAGGGGCACTTCTACCTTGTCCTATAAGCTCAAGAGGCACTGAGTTGGGCTTCCATTTTCGATTCCACGAGGACCCGATAACTTTACTGATTGAATTTTCATTGCCCCTATTTCCAAACAAGTGAACTTTCACTGTTATAGGGCACAGAAATTTGACATATATTTTCTGGGAGGACACATTTCAATCCATAACCAAATAGATATTGTGAAATGAGCAGGGGAAGAGGAAAAGAAATTTACTTTATATATATATATATATATATATAGTTTTATAAGATATATCATATATTTCATATATTTAGCTAAGTGGTACCTATAGAATTAAAATAAAGACATATGATAGAAATTTATTTAAAATTAGTAAGTAGGTATTTTTGTCTGTATGGATATTTACAGACTTCTCTGAATTGGCAACAGGCAAGTTGATGTCTGAGGAGCCCTGGGGGAGTGTTGGCTCTGAGCTGCGTTGCTAAGCTCAAAGACAGCTGTTTGAAATCACTAGTCACCCACTCGGTAGGGGAGAACAGGTTCTCTATTTTCACAGAGTCCCACAGAAAAACGCACACGAGAAGTTCTTCCCTTCTTTAAAGGGTCTCTATGTTAGTCTGGGTAGACTAGAGAAACAAATTCATAAACATGCATATGGATATAAAGGAAAGGTTCCAAGAGGAATGGAACATTGAGAAAGCATCCCAGCTAGTCCAGTCCAAGGTCATAAGTCTGATATTGGTCCATATGTCTGATACCAGTCTATAAAGTCTCCTTCCTACTCACAAAGCATGAGCAGTAAAGGCATCCCGGTGCTGGCAGGGGTCTCTCTATTGCTCCTCATTTCCAGGGCTCATGGTCCATCAGCAGTATCCATTGGCAGTAGAAGCATCTCAGCACTGGCTAGGGGCTCTCTGTGGCTTCTCTGGCCCCAGAGGTTTGGTTCCATCAGGAATAGCTCATGTGGCTTCTGCTCCGGCTCCTCCAAACTCCAGGAATCAGGACTGATCAGCATGCTGTCATCTCATCTTGTCAGTAGTTCGTCTTTCAGCGACTCAGTCAAGTCTCTCTTCTCCAACTGGACAATACCGTGAGACTTACCAGAATTCTCAGGAGAAAGCCATGCCTCCACAAAGCCCTCATTGGCTATCTACAGATTGACAGGCTAGACTCCACCCCTAGAATCCCAATCATGAAGTTGACACATGAGTTCATGACTGCCAGTCTCTTAAGTGCTGAGTCTAGCCACTACTCACCAATGATAGCTTGAAGGTGAATTTGTGGAAGGCAGAGTAAATTACTCTCCAGTTACATTTACATAGTAGGAAGATATAGTTTTCCATAACTGCCAATTTTTTAAAATCTTAGAAGACACAGCACACCCATGAAATATCCTGAACAGTCTTTTATGAGTGAATTTTTAATATTAAATATTCAAAACTAATTTATTCTCACTCTTCATTAATAATGGTTCACTATTTTAATAGCATACTCTATTCTCGATTTGTTTTCCTTAAAATGTATTGAATGCATTTGTAAACTGATTATTAATTATTTCCAGATAAAGATTTCTCCATCTGAGTATTTTTATTTTGGATGTCACACTTCTGAGGTCTGTCAATCTTTGGGGAAGGCTAGTCCAGGCTCCTTTAAACATACACACTTACTTTAAATACACAGTATTTAAATTAAATTAAATACACACTTTAAATTAAATACACACTTACTTTAAATACACAGTGTTTCTGGGAGAAAATGGCTTGAGTTGAAATATGTTAGATTTGGATTGAATAAATATGAGTTATAAAAAGAGAAAAAAGAGAAAATAAATGTTATTTTCAAGAGGACCTAACTCAATTGCCAGTATGAAATTCCTTAGGTAAAAGTAAAAGCAATAATCTATTTTGTTTAAATTGGTGAATTGTCACAATATCAGGTTTTTGTGTGTGTGTGTGTGTGTGTGGTGAGAGGATAAAAGAAATAAAAGAAGATATTTTCTGTCATCCTAAAATAGTGATCTTTGTTTTTAATATTAATGTAATCCTAAACTTAAAAATTGTATTTGCAACTGTTGTTCTTTGTGTTATTTTCCCCAGAACCAATTTATTTTTCTCTGATTCTGTCAGCAAAGCAAATTTGGAACAGACCTGCATTTGTACAATGTGGGTGTCCTGGAACAGAAGTGGGAGTAGGAAAATAATGGATCAGTGGCCTGGTAGAAACAGAATTTCCTTCTTAATAAACAAGGGCATCATATACACTTCACAACAGTGAAGTTTCTTTTTGGGAGAATTGGAAACAAAGATGTGGCCAACTATGTGTTGGGGTCCACAGTCCTGCAAATAATCCATCTCTCCCCCTCAGATTCCTGAAAAGGGGTTATTATGCCTTTTCCAAAACTCTCCTTCCAAGACTTTGACCCATAGACCTCCCTATTCCAGTTGTCATTCTGGTATAGCCACACTTTATAAGTAATTTCTGTTCTGCTTTGCCACGACTGATATAGTTTAAACTAGCTGAAGGTTGTGGTCCAAACCACATTAAATGTATTTGCTTTTCCATTACTGATTGAAGGCGAGGGAAGGTGTGTGTGTGTTGGTGGAGGGGGGGGAGGGGGGAGAGAGTTGCTTTGGCAACTCATATTGTACCAGTTTTAGGGCTGAGAGAACTACCTGGAAGCCGAGGTTACTGTTTGGATTTATCTGCAATTCTACAATGTCTTTAAAAGAAAGAAATTCCCATTAGATATCATGATACGATTCTCTGGAGGAGAGTAAAGGGATTTTATCTTTTCCCTTTGTCCCCCAAATGGCTTTTTTCATTTAGTTTATTAGAAATATTCTTAATAAATCCTGCTCAGTCCTGTCTATGACAGCTGAAAGAGATCTAAGAGAACACAGAATAGCTGGATGTTAAGTACTTATGGGAAAGCTTGCATTTCTTTAAAGAATAAAACATCTGCAAATAATTCATTTTCTGTTTTATTGGAATATCAACCCAGCTGGCACATCTTCCAGACCTCCTTAAGATTTTAGCAAAAGTAATTCATGCATCGTGTGAGTGAGCATTTTAACTCGGTTTTGTTTACATGATAGAACTCCATTTCTTCTTGCAAATGCTTTTCTTACTGCTCAGGGTTGTTCAGATGTCAGTTTAGTACTACCAAGAAGGTCGGTTTGGGCACTATGCTCAGGAATGATTACCTACACATCTATCTTCAGGTTGAGGGTTTGATTGACGACCTTTTTGCCTTTAGGTCAGAAGTTCATTCACTACTTGGCTTACATCTGGGAAGTAGATGATGAAATGCAGTGTTCACTCCCACGATCCTTTCTCTGGCATGATGTGAATTAACGGCATACAATTTTATCACAAGGATCAAAAGAAACAAAAACAAAGCAAAACCAAGACTCAAACCCAAACCTGCAGATGAGATGGAGCAGAGATGAAAAGAGAGAGAGCGAGAGAGAGAATATTGGGTGAACATGAAAAAGTTTACCTGAATGCAACACATTGAAATGAAGTTTTAAAAGATGAAGGATTGAGCAGTAAAAATAGAAGACTGATGTTGAAGAAGATTTTTCTCCTTGTGCTCAAGTACTTAATTTAAAGCTATTTTATTACACTTATTATCTTGCCTCGAAATTATTTTTAAATGCCCATTTTTATTACAGTTTGCAAATTCCTCAAAGAAAAGATCTGCTTTATGCATGTTTGCAATTCTTTGGATATAGCATAACATTTAGCTTTTCATTTGTACTCATTAAACTTTCAAACAATGGGATCATTTTCAAATAAATTACTGGTTTTTAAGAAAAGGTATGATACATAATTTCCTTCATAAACATAGAAGACCAGATACATGGACCTCTTTGTAGCATGGAAAAAAGTATAGTTATAAGAAATAAGAGGTTTCTTGATTACTGGGGTAAAAAATACATAAGATGTTTTGCAGCTAATTCTGAGGATCTTTTGGAAAGTCTCTGCTCTGGACAGATAAAACAGAAAAAGGAAGCTACAATTTATTGAGATAATTAAAAGTGGAGATGACTGCAATTGTTTGCGCACCCAAAATGGTTCTAGATGTGGATTTTTGTAGGATATGCTCCAAGGCAATTTCTACAAAAATACCTGGCTCTATCCCTCTTTGGTAAGAAACTGACATTAACAAACTTCTGTCAGGATACTCATTGCTTATGTGTGTAAATTAATACTGTTCTTTGATGCAAGGGGAGAAAAAAAGAGAAAGAGAGAGACAGCAGTTTGGGAAAATGTAGCTGGGACAATTTGATATCCAGTCAAGATAGGACAACAAAACAAAACAAACTGCTTGGATTCCTAAGTTAAAAATTTTGAGATTGATTACTTTGTGGGCTAGTATGTGGGAGGTTGTAGGCTGCGGAGAGCATTAATAGGGATCAAGGGGAGATCAGCAAATCCAAAGGATTATACCTGGGGTGAAAATGTAATGCACTCAGTCTTTGACTGTAGATCACTCCAAGGGTCTGGCCTGCCTGAGTTACCTAGAGAAGAAAAAGAAAAGAGTGGGGGTGAGAAGGGCTGAGGAGAGGAGAAGGGAAGAAAGATCTGTTATAGAAATATAATACTTGTCTATGAGCTCATGGCAAATATAAAATACAAACAGACAGGATGGAAAGAAGACGATCTTTGAGGTGCCCGTGTCTGAAGTGTTTTGCCCATAAGACATCATCATTTATGCAGTGGGTGCCCATTGTTCTTTCAAAGCGTGCTGTGTGGTCCATGTCATTAACTTCTGCTATAAAAATCTTCTGAATAATTGCCTCCACTCTTCATTTCCTTGTGTTTGCCTAACTATAGCTGAAGAGATAGGGGCTTTTAAAAAGGCTGGGGTGTTTATTTGCAGTCATAAAATACCCATGTGAGTAAATAAGACCATTGCAAAGTATACAAGGAATCCAAGTGGACCCATTTAATTGATTACAAAATGGTACCTTTTCTTTAAGCTTAGAGTTGTGGTATAATGTAGATGGTGTGGCTAGCTTTACTTTGGAGATACCAATTAGTCAATCAATCAATTAGTATTTACTGAGCTTGTGCCCAGGACTAGGATGTGCTCATTAAATTTGCAAATGACACAAATCTTGGAGGGCTGGTAAATATACTTGGTGACAGACATAGGATCCAAAAAGATTCTGACAGCCTGGAGCAATGGGCTGAATCTAACAAGATGAATTATAACATGGATAAATATAAATTCTTGCCCTTGAGTCCACAAAATCGACTGTATGTGTACAGGATAGTGGATATGGGATTTAGCCATTACAGAAGTTTAAAAAAAGACTTAGTATTTTAATGAGGTGTTGGCTCAACATAATTTATCCATTTTAGCTGCATGATGTCATTGCCAAAAATCGAGCATGCAATTTTAAGTTGTATTAATGTGACATCCCATTTCCAGTTTGGCAGGTCAGACCCCATTCAAAGATGATAGTATTTTTGGAGCCATATTTTAAGAAGAGCAATTCAAAATTACATCATAGATACATCAAGGCCAGAAAAAAAAGACAAAACAAAACCAACCCCACATCTATATTTATACTGAGGACAACTTATTAGTGGAAAGACAACTTTTTTTACAATTATGTAAACTCTCACTTAAAAGAAAAATTAGATATGTACTGTGTGATTTACAAGTTAGAGCAGGGACCTATGAATAGAAGTTACAAAGAAATAGAATTCTGCTCTTTTACTTGTAATGGTAAAAACTGTTTTAGGGGGAAAGGATTCACAGGTGTGCAGATCAGAACACTGGCACAGTTAAGGCTCAAATACCTGTTTATAAGATCTGGCTGACACAATTGAATAAAGATAAACTGAGGAGTCTGAGAGAGAATATGTGTGCTTAGCAGATGCTGGACTTACATATATCAAATGATTATGGCATGCATAATTCTTGTCCTTCTTATTGTGAAAGGTGTTTCCATTAAAGCCAAGCCATCACTGGAGAGGGGTGGAGAAGAGACTCAACTCTGTTTGACAAATTCGATTTTAGCTTTAGAAACTTGAAAGCCACTAAGATAATTTCTAAATGCTAATTTAAGGATGTAACCAACCAATGAAAACTGAATGACTAAACAGTTTCTAGAACCAGCCTGTCTACTATTCGACTTAAAAACATTCTCTGTGATTCTCGTTCATAATCTTTAAAATTAGATAATAGGAAGTATTCGTTTGGATCCTATAGGGATAAAAAGATGAATTAGTGTAGCACTTTAGAAAAATGCTTGATATGACAATTTCTCAATAATTGAAAACTACTATACGGCTGAGGCAGTTGACAAAGGATATGTGAAATAGATGTGTAGAAAAGTACAAAAGATGCAATCTAAATGCAAGGCTTTGAGAGGATGATTACCAGGCAGAAAAGAGCTTGGAGAAAAAAGGGAGATTCAATTGAGCATTCTGCGATCAGTCAGCAAAGAGGTGCTCTCACCAATTAAAGGGGAGACTGGGTGTTGGTGAATTCTTCGAAGTAAACTTGAGTGAAGTGATAGTTCATGTGCAGGAAAAACCCCTGCACATCTTAGTTTGGGGATGGGAACAGTAGGGGGACATCCCACTTATTCTCAGGCAGGGATATAACACATGCCTGCTATTGTATAATAATCTCATGGAGTGTCTAGAATGAAATGTATGACTTAGGTATAAAAATCTGAAAGTTATCTATAGAGGAGTGTTATGTGTTCTGCAAATCCTTCTTTAATCTAGTAATTAAAATGTTCTCTTTCAGAATGATTTCTCTTCCATAAAGCATTGCCTTCTTATTCATGTCACAATAACCTTCTTTTTGGTTTGAGTATCTTATCATTGAAACTTTTGCATTTTATATGTGTGTTGACCTCCACCATTTTTGACATTGAATTTGGATTTAAGAACAACAACTTCAAATCACTAGTTAAATGTATTTAAAATAGTTGCTTAAGTTAGTTTGACATGCTTTTGCTTGAACATTACACTTTTTAAAAGAGAAACGGCTTTCATTTAAGACTTTTAACTTTGTTTGGAGGAGGAAATTAATGCAGGGAATGTTGAAAATATGTTATAAAGGGCATATAATAATAACTATGTGAGCATACTCAGTAGTATACATATGTGTGGTTAGTTTTAAGTGCTCTCAAGTTGCTTCCAAATCATTGCAACCCTATATTCAACAGAACCAAACACTGCCCAGCCAGAGACATCCTCAGAATTGTTATGTTTGAGCCAAATTATTTCAACTACTGTATCCATATTTCTTGTCTACGGCCATACCACCCTGAACACGCCCACTCTCATCATATATCTGCTTGTTTCTGGTCACCAACAGGAGTAGAACAGTGACAGCAATATATTGGCATGTCCACCAAACACATTGTGAGTCCTCTGTCTAGATCACTGATGGCCATGAGTCAATTCTGACTCAGAGTGACTCGAGAAGGCAGGGAAGAACTTCTCCTGTGGGTTTCAGGACTAGAATTCTTTATGGGTGTAGGGAATTTCCTGTTTCTCCTGGGAAATGACTGGTGGTTTTGAACCGTTCACCCAGCAACTAGAAGCCCAAAGCGCAGCCCACTATGTCACCAGAGATCCTGCCAAGATAGGCTTGATTACGTTGTCTCCTTGCTAGCTTGTCTTTCTGGTCTTTTAATTTATCCTCCCTACTCATCAGGCGTGCCAGACCCTGGTGTGTAAAATAGCTAGGGTGAAGGTTGAAGGTTGAAGCACACCCAGAAAGAGTTCTGAAGGAAGGTTTTGCCGTCTCATTTAGAAACACCAGACCCTGAAAATCCTGAGGAACCCAATTCCACTCAGGAACCTGTGGGGATGCCCTGAATTAGAATAGACTTGGTGGCAAATTGTTTGTAAATCAGGACTGGGAAAGTATTGAGAATTCTTCCTTAAAAAATTCTAATTTACTCCAAAAGGCTCAGTGCAATGCATCATTATTGTTGTTCACATGTTATGAATCTGTCTGACTCATAATGATCCTATGTACAATTAAACAAAGTGTGTCCATGTCCTCCGCTGTTCTCACAATCCTTCCCAGGTCAGAGTTCATTGTTGTGGCCATGGGGTCAACTCATTTCCTTGAAGGTCTTCCTCTCTTTTGCTGACCCTTTCCTACACATGGTTTCCTTCTCCAGGGACTGGCCTTTCTTGTTAGCATGTCTGATCTTTGTGAGTCCAGTTTCACTATCCCTACTTCTAAGGAGCACCTGGAACACCAGAATAAATCTAGCATAGATTTGTTTTTCTGATATTCCATGATATATTTAATATCCTTCACCAACAGGATAATTCAGAAGCACCATTCTTTTTCAGTCTTCCTTATTCATTACATGCATATGAAATTGGTCACTATAACCGTAATGAAATATTATGATAAAATATTAAAACCCCAAAAAATAAAGGCCTGAGGATGACCTTCTCTGTTTTCTATCTGATATGTTTTTGGATGAAGGTATTTCAACATTTTTTTTTACAACTGTTACTGGTTTTGCCACTTCATTCATTCAAGCTCCACCGATAAACAAGTCAAGTGCCTCCAATTCTCATAGGGGTAGAGAATGAGTCTATGAGAAGCTGCCTTTAGCAGAAGGCTTTCTTTTCACAAATCAGAAATTCCATCATATATATTCCTATTCCCCCTAAGAACTGGCGAGGGGACTATCAGGATGAGCTATTGCAGAAAGCCACCTGAGCCTTCATGGTTTCCATGTGATAGGGCCCCAGATCAGAATTGTAAAATAGTTTAGAGCAAGTTGGAATATAAAACATGGGCAGGAAACCAATGGAGATTTCATCTTATTTATAGAAAGGTGCTTGGAAGGGGAGGGGGCAAGGGAATCGAGTAACTTGGGATCATCATTAATCACTTTTTAAGTACCAACAAAGTGAAAACATCCTACTGGAATTCACTGCAAGTGACACGGAATTCTTCTACTAAGCAAATATGTGATGAGTTGATAAAAAAAGAAGAAAAAAAGGTCTTGACCTCTCAACTACAGATATAATACAGTGAAGACAGAAAATCAAAAACGTGCTTTCTATCTGACTCAAAATAAAGGTGCACTTAAACTTGTAAAAGACAACATTTTTATTTGAATGATATGACAGAACTGTCACAGGAGTGTTACCTGCTATAAAGAAAGCCCAAGAATTATTACCTTTATTAGACCAGTGACACTGAGCTTTGGCCATACATTTCTAACTTCTGTCCCTCTACAGAGACAATTTTCTTTTCTTAAATAAACTGTCATGCTAGTGTTAATATATTGTTGGTTCTCTCGTGCTCGGAGAATACTGCTGATATAAAACATGTATATGTTAGATTGGTAATAGTATCTTTAGTGTAGCTGACTGGAACAAATGTGTTTCCCTCATGGCTGTGCTAATGTGATAAAGGAAAATTGGCTGTTCATCAGCTTTTGGCTGGGTAAAGACAGTGGAGATGGAACCACATTCTTTTTTATGCATTCATACCACCGAGAACTTTTCACTAGTTATATTTCATGTGCCTGCATGTTCCACGAAAGATGTTGTAAAACATGAGATAATGCTGCAAATAACAAAGTAGAAAAGCCTGTATCTTTTATAATGATAACAGTCAAACACCAAATGACAGTAACAGGCTGTAAAAAATGGGATGCAAAAAAAAAAAAAAAGCAGCCCTACTCCCCAGCACAGAGGTATATATGCAGGTATGCGATTTTATGCTTGTTAAAACTTTGATTTAAAATTAAATAAAATATAGCACTGGCCCAGAATTGGCCCAGACTTTAGAATATGGTTAAAATGAAAACAGGTTGATGAGAATGGAGAAAAGCCACATCAGTTATCTAATGAAGAATGAATATTACCAAGCAATTAAGATGTTAACTTCCAGAGGATTATTTTGTGGGGGGTTGACAAGGGGGCTTACTGAAAAGGATTCTTAAGGCAATAATTCATACAATGAATTAAATATAGCTGAGAATAGATATGTATCATTACTAATTATTGAAAGGATGTTTTATTAGAAATAGCATTTCGAATGCTATGGCATGATTTTTAAAAATTAAAATATTCAGCACTACTAAAGCCATTAGTTGTAAGTCACCACATCAGTTTCTCTAAAAAATCACTCTGGCCATTTTGACAGTCTTACTGGGGTGGAGGTGCTCAAGGTGATCGTCAAACAGCTGGTAGGTTTACTCAGAAAAGAATGCCATAATTAAAGATATTCTATATACACTGCAAGTGGAGTGCTTGACATAAAAATTGATGGTATTATACTGGTCAGCTTGGGATTTTATCATACATACAGAATTTCAATAACTTTTTATGGGATAACCCATGAGTCTTTAGGATCCACAAGGTAGAGCAAGTTGCGTACCTCTTCTTAAAAATCAAATTTTATTGGAACACAGGCATGCACATTTTTTGGGGGGCACATTTGTTTAAGTAGTGTCCACATAGTACAAGAATCGGGCCATTGTAGCAAAGACCACTTGGTCTGCAAAGTGAAATGATTTGGCCCTTATAGAAATGATGCTTATTCTTTGGCCATTTAGAGAAAAAAATTTGCTAGTGCCTTGAGTAAATCGCTGTAATGTTGCTTGATGGACTGCCCCGAAATGGACTTGGTACATTCTTAGTTATTCTTAATCAAGAAAAAAGAGTAAAACATTTCCTAACTGGATATCAGCACCTCAAATGAGTTAATATTGCAAGAAATACCACCCACTGGAAACTTAAATTTTATGCACATGTAATACTTTTATTGCATAGCTGGTTTTAAATAATTTCTTCTTCTTGCATTTACTTTGTATTTATTCTGGCTGTGACAAATGTAATGAGTATCTACAGATGATATAACCTCAAAAATCGTAATCAATCATAGCAATCTAAGCTACTGAATATACCTACACATCAGTCCATGTATGCCTGTGAATGCCATGGTAAATACCATCTTAGTTATTTATTACCAATATGACAGAAATACCATACACATCTGGGTTTGTAGGAGAGAAATTTATTTTCACAGGCTTTAGGAAAAGGCTCTTTTTCTGTTGTCTCTGGGGGAATATTTTCTGCACTTTCTGTATTCTTTGATTCTTGGTCAATTTCTGTATGGCATTTATCCTCCCTTCTGTGTTTGTTCTTCCTGCCTTTCTTTAAAAAGATGTGGCCACGTTAACACAGCCAAGATAACTCAATTTATTCCCAAATCACATTGCATAGACAAGTACAGGGATTAGCATTCTAATACGTATTTAGGAGTGGGGGGGTGGGGAGGGAAGCACAACATCCACCATCAAAGCACAAGATCACAATATTAAGAATGACAGAGGGCTGAGCCCCCGTGGCGTAAGTGGTTGAGCGCGGGACTGCGGCCCGCGAGCTTGGGGGTTCAAATCCAGCTGCTGCTCTTGGGTGCAGCACTGGGTAGCTCCCACGACCACCAGAGGGCAGTGATGCTTAAAAAAAAGAAAAAAAAAGAATGAGAGAAAAAAACAGGTACCTTACTGATCCTTTAAAAAACTATTCCCACTTTTCTCATCTGCAGTAAATGGAGGAGATAATTTGAGAGTTCTAGCTAAAATGTAGTCATAACAAAATCAAAGTTTATGTTCTTAATATATAGTGTAATGGTATATATTTCTTGCAGGTGGATCAGAAAAGAATCAGTTTCTTCGTTGATGGTGTGGAGGAGGTTCATGCAGCTTTTGATGCAAGAATTCTACGTGGTTCAATTACCAGTTCTGCTTCTGATACTATGCAAATGGGACAGAGTTCAAATGGTAAGACTTTAACATCATAATACTATATACTTCACCCAACTACTTTGCTAAAAAAATTACATCAAGCAGCATTTAAAAATATTCATGTGAGCTTTCAAACTTCTATATTGCATGTCCTTCAGAAACAGTAATGGGAGTAATGATTCCCTGATTGTGGGAAGGGAGGGGGGCAAGGGAGGACAGGGGTGCTGATAGCAAGGGTGACTATATAACCCCACTCAAGGGGAATAAATTACAGATGAGCAGACACATTGGATAGTGTAAGATACAGCAAATCAAAATATATAATATAGTGATAAGGATTCCTGGGGGGGGAAAAGATAGGGTTTGGAAGAGAGGGGGGAAAAGGGAGGTGATATCAAAGAGTTTAAGGAGAAAGAAAATGTTTTGAAACTGATTGGGATAGTCACTGTGCAATTATGCTTGATTTATTTGAATTATGGACTATTATAATATTTCTAAGAGCTCCAAATAAAATGATTAACTGTAAAACCAAAAAAACCCTTCAATATTGCAATCATTTCTTAAAGTAAAACCAATATGTGATTTGTTGTATCTTTCTTTGTTATTTTTATTTTAATGGTAGATATTATTGTTATATAATACTTAAAATATGAGCTAAAACTAAGAAGTAATGTTCAAATGTGGAATAAACAGCATCCATGGTTCAAATATCCTTATCCTTCAAATAAGGCACATTGTTTAAGAAGATAGTTGACATACTTAAATAGACCATGGATATATGAATGGATCGTGGGCTTGCATTTTTTTCTAGTCCAATTCTGAGAACACTTAGTTCTTATGACACCGCCTGGCTTGATTCTCACCCTCTTGACTAGATCACTGAAGAGGGTGATATCGCAAAGTGTGGTTAAGAAGCTAGATGGTGCCTGGCTACCAGAAAGAATAGTGTCTGAGCTCTTAAAAACATGTCTTCAAACAAGCACACATCTAGGTAAGACATCAAATAGGACCACATAGAAGAAGCCCCCGATTCAAAGATTCCCCAAACACCACCACCACAATGATGGAGAGTAAGATCAGCTACTACAGCAAAAGGGCCATATCTGGCTTATGACCTGATTTTTATAAAGATGGTTTACTGCAGCCCAATTGTGCCTGTTTACTAATGTATTCTATAGGACTTCTTTAATGTCACCACTGTTTAGGTGAGTAATTGAAACAGTGACTATTAAGTCTTTTTTAAGTCTTATAGTCTAATGCATGCTGTTTGGTTCTTTACAGAAAATATTTGTCAATCTATGAATTAAATATAGTCAAATATAGTGAATGTTCTATTTCTATTTAAAAATCTTGTTTCTTCTATAGTTCTTCAATAGACTCTGTATGTTCCAATCATTTCAATTGTTGAAGTTTTGTGTTTTTCACATTATCTATAGTATTGCAGAATTTTTATTTCTTTTTTGGGGGTGGGTGGGTGATGGTGTTCTCCAAAGTACTTTAATTGCAATTTAGAATCTACCAAATCTTCCTTCCATTTTATAAATTCTGCCCTAAGGGTTTTGAAGCCTTGTTATCAGGTGCATCCACATTTAGGATTCTTACACTCCTCTAATGAACTGACACTTAACAATAAGAAATGTTACTCCGACTTGACTTGATTCCAGTGATATCTCTAGTATCACTATTTTAAGGCCTACTCTGTCTTATCCTAATGCAGCCACACAAATGTTCTTATACCCTGTATTAGCGTATTTTGAAATCTGTTTTTTCCAACTTATTCGTTTCTTTGTATCTAAGGTACTTCTCTTCTAGGCAGCATATAATTGGCTTAATTTTTGTTTTTTAAATCTAGCTCAGTAATTTCTGTCTTTTAATAAGTTTTGTTAGAAATTCTGAGTTTCATGGATAATGAATATTTTTCACTTTTAAGCTGATTACTCTTTTCTGCTTGGGAGTTTGTGTTGATGTGTCACACGAAGTGTATGGAACGCTGGCTGCACAGTGGTTAAGTGCTAAGTTGAAAGCCCCAAATTCAGCAGTTCAAATCCACCAGGTAGTCCACAGGAAAAGATGTAATCTGCTCCTATAAAGAATAAAACCTTGAAAACCATAGGGGGTAGTTCTACTTGACCATATGTAGTCACTAGGTGTTAGAATTGACCTTCCAGTAATGAATATTTTATAGAATAGAACAATATAGAACATATCCACTTGTCATAGAGTAAATGTGCAGTAAGAGGCTGCTATTATTAACCTCTTTGAACATATTTTGGATTATGAAAGAGGAATCAGATATCTTTTCACAGGACTATTGTACAGATAAAAAGAGAGCCTGTCTAGAAAAGATTGTATTGCTTTAATACCCTTAGATTAAAAAAAATTATATGAATAAGCTATAATTTAAAGAAGCTATACATTTAGAACTGAACTTGGTTCAAGTAATTAGAATACTGAAGAATTTAATAAATTACCCTCATGCAAATTTTCAAATAACATATTAAATCTTTTGAGCCTTATTTCAATATTTAATCCCCATCAGTACTTCTAAAATGTTTTATTGCATCAAATGTTGCTCAAAGTGTTCAATAGTGCTATAAATTTGTCGACCATGCACTGTGGAGCTGAAATGACTTGCCTCTGTTCCTCTTCCCTAAACTCAACATTGAATTCATGCTTTAAAAGAACTGAGGGTGGACTGTGTTTTTATATTGTGTCAAAATAAAATTTTGATTTTTGCTAGAACATGCTTCTCTGGAAAAGGACTAATTCTGTCGAGTACTTATTATGTTATAATTTTCTCTGAAAAGTTCTGAGCATCTGAGAACCAGAGTAGGAAAAGATTTAAAAATAATTTTTATCTTTATTCTATCAATTTACAGGTACAGTTGTACCTACTGTATCTTTTCTCTAATTAGAGATGGCATGTAGACTGGCTCATTACTTCTGCCTAATGAGCCAGGCCCCATGCCACCTCTCTAATCAGAAAAGAGATAGGTACAGAATGTTCCTATGGACTTATTATAAATCATTTTCTTTCTCTTGCTTGCTCTTTTGTCTCTCTCTTTCTTAATAAAAAAAAATTAAGTCACTATCCTCCATACTTTTGTCTACATCCACCATGGTTTCATTCCGAAAAACTAATTGTGCAGGAGATGACTGTGAGCTGAATTAAAGTTAGTCTCACGCCGTGCCGGGCCGGCTGTCTCGGCTTTGGAACAGACTCTGCTCAAACTGTGGCATATCCAACGAGAGTGCAGAGTGACTCGGGATGTGGTTTCTATTCTTTGCTCCGTGAACCTTACTGCGGTGGCTTGTCTCTGCACCCAGAGAGCAACGCCTTGAGTGTTGGCTGCTGCTGAACTTAGTCTTTGGTTTGTATCACTCACTAGCAAAGCAGTTTAGACAGTTATTTTATCAGTGATAGCGCTCGTTCCTGTAGGTGTTGTCTCTGTTGTCTTAAGGAATTACTCAAAGGATCAAATAAACACCTTTTCCTGAATGTGTGTATATGAGATACAACAATTTGTCTGGGATGATTTTGAATTGTACAGGTCGCAACACCTTGCTGTTGCTGTTAATTGAATTTTTACCAATGATGCTTACCAGTTTCTTTTAGGGTATTTTCTTTTCAGTTGCAGATTTATTTTAATGCTTGATGTTGGGTATATACCCTAAGAGAGTTGTGATAGCTATTGGCAGGAATAAGAATCTTGGTGGAAGGTTGAGGTTTGGACTGCTAGCTGCAAGGGTAATGGTTCTAGCCCACAGCAGCTCTCCATGGCATAAAGATGTCGCTGTTGTTTCTTGAAAAGGTCACAAAACTTCAGAAACCCTGTATGAAGTAGCTGAGAGTCAGAATTCACATGGTGATGTGGATGGTAGGTGGGTGGTGGTGGCATGATGGGTTAACCCTTGAGATGCCAATCACAAGTTCAGGGATTCGAACCCACCAGTTAGTACATGGGGAAAAGATGAGGTTGCCTACTTCTGTAAAGCCTAGAAAACTCAGAGGTCTTTGTATTTTGTGCTATAGGAGGATTGGAATGCACACTAGGGAGCACAACATCATTGTGGTAATATAGTACAACAGACCTCCAGAATTTAGATTAGAAATATAGAAATTGTGTGATTCAAGGTTTTCTTATCAGTCCTGTTTTACCTGTCAAAGGAGTTCTGATTAAAGATAGAATGAGCTCTGGTCATGATAGTGGGTTGCACTTTAGTTTGCTACCCACAATTTCTGCAGTTCAAATTGACCTGTCACTCCTCAAGAGTCTTGGAAACCCACAAGGGAGTTCCACACTCTCGGATAGGGTCACTATGAATTGGAGTCCCTTTAATGGTACTGAATTGAGTGAGACTACATTGCATATGTGAATTTATGTATCATTTTCTTCAGAAATCCATTGGCTATAAATGAATCAATAAGCGTTTTCTAGACTATCTATGAAGTCACAGAAGAAAAGGATTAATTAAAAGTTTAGAAGGATATATAGCAAAATGTTAATCAGAATGTTAATAATACTAATCTCTGTGAATATGATTGCAAGTAATTTAGACCTTCACTTTATAATGTGCAGCTTTTTCAATAAGTTATATGATTTAAAAGTAATAGTTAAAATATTTTAATTCTATTTGGCAGTGAGGGTTTTTATTGATCTTAGTTTATTCATAAGAATATTTCAAATATTCCAATACTCATAAGAATAATTCAAAATAAAGCCTCCAGTTTTCTTGTGGTGACTTTATCTAGTTTGGGTATCATGGCTATATTTAACACTAGAATTAATTAGCATGTATGCTTTCCTTCTTTGTCTTCTTGAAACAATTTAAAAAAGGTTTAGTAGAATTGCCAAGGAAAACCACCTGGTCCAGAACATTTTGTTGTTGTTATGAGGTGTTGGATCATTGGTTCTCAGCTTGTTATTGACCTGTAGAGATTTTGAATGTCCTTTTTGGTAGGGTTGGGTACTTTCAGGGAACCAACTTCCACTTTTGTTGTTTCCATCTTTTTGTTTTTATTTTATTTATTCATACTCTGATCTTTGTTACTTCATTTCTTCTTCTCACTCATGACCAAAGAGTCACCACTGACTCCCAGTGATCCGGATGGACACGGTAGACCTGCTCTTGTGGTCTCCAAGGCTATAACTCTTGACAGGAGAAGAAAGGCTCAGCTCTGTCTTTCTTCTGTTAGGGTTAGGATTAGACTGCACTTCTCTTTCTAGTTTCTGGAATTGTGGAATTGGCTCGATCCTTAATTTAGGTAAGTGCTTATTCCTATCAGTTTCCTTCTAGTCCCTTCACTGCATTCTGTGTGTTTTCATATGGATTAATTTAATTTTCATTAGGGTTTAATTTCCATATACTTATGTATCTTCCAGGGTTTTATTTACCCTGTTATCTATACTTAGTTTCATTCTACTGTGATCAGAAAAAATATTTTGTATAATTTTAATATTTTATAATTTATCAAGAATTAACATAGAAATGCAGCAAAGTTGTCAGCTCCAAGGTGAACAAGAAAAAATCAGTTGGAACTGTATACATCAGCAGTGAGGAACCTTCAAAGACGTTAGGGTAACAATTTCATGTGCAATAGCCTCAAAGAGAATAAAATGCCCCAGAGTAAATCTTAACCAGGGACATGAAGGTCTTACAAAATGAAAGTCATAAAATACCAGTGAAAAAGATTAAAGAACATTTCAATAAATGGAAAGTTGTTCCATGGTCATGGGTTGGAAGACTTCACATTAAGATGTCACTGTTCTCCAAAAATTAGAGGCAATGTAGAGTAAATGCGATCCTGATAAAAAACCCAACAGCCTTCTCTACCCGAATAGAAAGGGAAGCCCTTAGCTTTATGTGGAAGCACAAGCTCTAACAAGCCAGTGCAATGTTCAAAGCAGGTGAACTTACATTTTCTGATTTTAAAACATACTCTACAGCTACAGCTATCAAAACAGCCTGATATAGACAGAAATAGAATAGAATTAGAGACAGAAATAAACGCAGAATCTATGAAATAATGAAGGCTTGGTCAGTTGGTTATAATTTTTTAACAATCATTATAAGTCTATTTGTTGAGGAAAGAAGGATCTCTTTAATAAATGATGGTGGGAAAATGCGATTTCTCATGTCTAAAAGTAAAACCATACCTCTGGTCCATACCTTACACCGTACTTGAGAATAAGTTCAAAATGAATTAAGAACAAGACTATGAAAACATAAAGCTTAAAAAAATCTTACAGGGCAAATCAGGTTAAACAATGGGTTGTTTAACATAATAGCACAGACATGATTAGCAAAAGATTAAATAAGTATATAGGACTTCAGTTAAGAAACTGACTGGAAGCTTATCTTTGGAGATTATATAACTGTCAAAACCAATATGTATATTAAACATAATAACCAATAATATTGAAAGTTGAAAAAAAATTAAAAATTAAATAAAAGAAAGTTGAAAACTTAGCAACCAAAAGAAAAATTACCAAATTATATGATGGGCAATGAGCTTGAATAGCTCTCTCACTCAAGAGGGCATTTGAATAGGCAGCAAACACATGAAAAGATGGTGAACATCAGAAACCATCAGAGAGATGCAAAGCAAAAGCATTTCACTCCCATTATGGTTCATTTTAGAGTCTCCTCTGATATTCATTCTGGCTTTTCTCTCTTTATTTTCTTTTTTATTATAAATAAATCATTTTATTGGGGACTTTTCCAGATCTTATCATAATCCATGCATCCATGATATCAAGCATATCTGTACATATTTTGCTTTCATCATTTTCAAAATATTTTCTTTCTGTTTGAGCCCTTGGAACCATCTGCACCTTTCTTCTCTCCCCCTCCCACTTTCATACACCCCTGATAAATCATAAATTATTATTTTCATATCTTATATCACCTGCAGAATCTCTTCATTATGTTATTGTTTTTCATCCCTCTTGGGAATGGGGGGTGGGGTGGGGATTGTGTGTCATTGTAGTCAGTTCCCCTTTGCTTCCCCTTTTAACCTCCATCTTCCCCCAATCCTCATGGTATCGCTACTTCCATTGCTGTTCCTGAGGAGTTTATCTGTTCTCGATTCCGTGTGTCAAGAGCACTCTTGTCTGTCTCCTTTTTGTGTTTTTGATGACTCATCTTTTTCTTCATGTATGATGCCCTTGATGTCCTCCCCCAACTCATCTGGTGTTTCAGCCTTGATGTCTAATGCATCTGATCTTTCTGAAAGGTTCTCTAAACTTAGATGGGGCATACTCATGGTTGCAATTTGGCGCTTGTAGACTTTTACTTTTTCTTCATTGTCAATTTTAGCTTGTCTTTGAGCAAATGATAATGTGCTCTCCCTTATGCCTTTATGTGTCTTGATCTTTTTTTTGAAAAGCTGACAGGCCAGTGTTGGAATAACTATCTGTATGGGTTTAAAGGGACAACAAGAACTTAAGAGATTAGATAGGAATCTTAGAGGTCAGTGACGTTATACCTATGGAGGGAAAACTGCTTGGAAAAGGTATTATTTATACAATTCACATAACGTTTATGAAAAAGGTGGTGAGATCAATGACACTAAATAGTACATATGTGAACTACTGCTGTATGTTTTGCTGTGCATATTTTCAACAACACAAGCAAAATAAAATTATATAAAAGCACCTTAATTATAGACAAATTGAGAAATAGAGAGTTTTCTAATAATAAATATTTTCTATGAAAGTAACTAAACTTTTGCTAGAGAAGTCTAATTTTTATACTATGTATAAAACTCAACTGTCCTCATGCTGCCACCTTTAAATATAGTTCTTCATGTTGGGGTAACCATCAGCCATAAAATTATTTTCATTGCTAATTCTCAACTGTAATTTTTCTACTGTGATGAATCCTAATATAAATATCTGATATGCAGAATGTATTTTCATTGTTAAAATGGAATATAATTAAAGCACAGTGATTAATCACAAAAGCAATATGTAATAGTATATTGTGAAATATTTATTTCTAGTTACAAATAAATGAAATTTTGTCTTGAAGCATGGTGCAGCATAGGTAACAGTATTAATATAACAACAGTAAAGTACGTTGTTACACTTTGTGACTGTGTGCATAAAAAGACATCAGTACAAAGGTTGAGATAGCATCTTTCTCACATGAGAAATTCTCAGGGCAGTCTTTGCAAGAGCACAAGGATCATCTTCCACAACAAGTCTATTTGTATTTAGACTTGATAACCAACAAGCTGTAAAACCCTGTTTCACAAAGATATGTTGTTGGAGATGGAAGAAGGTGCAATACAGTCTCAGACAGAACAGGATATGACTGCAAACATTGGATCCAAAACTTTGTACCTGGCATTGTAAAGAAATCAGTTCTTGCTGCATTGCTGTTAATAAGTTCAGTGAACACTTCTTGTGCTGTCTCAGGAACATCTTCAACTTTGTCTGTGAATGGGCTTCTGTCAAGGACAAATGGGGTATCAGGTAGATTTGGAAAGTACAGTGACGTTTCATCTGCAACCATGTGCAAGCGTTCTTTCATAGAAATTATCATTGTCATCCTTTCATCTGGTTCAATGTCATGTTCCTCAAAGAGGACAGATAAGGTAGAAAACATGCACATTTTATTTTCATCTTTTTTTTTCTTTTTGCCAAAGCTGAAGTTTCAATTGGAGTTTTTGGTTCTTTTCAGACCAATCAAGGCAGGTTGTAATTGGTCCTTGCAGTGATCAATTTAACTCATTCATAATGGCAAAAATGTCAACCAATTCAGCAATTTTCTGCAGTCCAATTCTATCACTAAAAAGTGCTTTGAACTTTGGTTTTGCTTTCTCGTGAAAAAGTATGTTGAGTTCATCCAGAAGCTCAAAAACATGTTTGAAAACTTCTTCCCTCAACAGTCATCTCACTTCAGTGTGAAATAGCAGAACATTATTTGGCACATCCAATTCATTGCACAGTTATGAAAACAGCTGACTGTTTAAAGTGCTCGCCTTTACAAAATTGACACAACTCACAACACTTTTCGTTACTTCTTGTAACTCTGGTGGCAATATCTTCATTGCTAATATTTGGCCATGAATTATCCGGTGAGTTCAGATGACTTTTGGTTACTCCTTCAGTACCAAATGTTGAAATCCACATTGACATCCTAGCAAAGCTGGAGTACCGTCTGTGTAAACACCACAAAATTTTTCCCAAGAGATCTTATGATTTTTCACACATTAACCAACTGTGTCCAATATATCATGTGCAGCAGTTGTATTTCAAGAGCTTTGCAAAAAAAAAAAAAAAGAAACTCATCTTTAAAGTCGCCATCATTAATATACTTCACGTATACCAGTTACGGGGAACAGTTTGCAACGTCTCTCGATTCACCAAGTGGGATGCTAAATATTGTAAGTGGAGCAGATTTAATTTCCTGGATTACCTGATCAAGAATATCAGCAGACATGTCAGTCATCTATTCTTCTGAAGATAGTGTTGTTATACAAGGAAATTGCACTCAACTACTTAAGAAATTCATCTGTGATCATAAATTGAACAATGTCATTGGCTGCTGGCAACAATAAATCCTCAGCAATGGTGTGAAGTTTCATAGCTCTGGCTATTTTGAGTCTCACCTAATATGAAACTTCAGTGGCTACATTTTGTTTGTGGTCCTTGCCACCAGTGTCACATCTGGATTTCTGGAATCCACCAGCTTTGCTTCTAAAATAGTTGGTTCCTTGACAGCAAATCTGGGATGCTTGCTATCAAAATGGCATTTTAATTTTTTTGGCTTCATAGATACAGTCGGTACGCATTCACATCAAATAACATATTGTGGTTTATCAATCCCTGCTGAAATTATTGAGGTAAAACCATACTATAAAAATTTCTCACTATATTTTCTTTTCTTAACATTTTTCTCTACACAATCATTCTCAAGGGGTGGTTGATAATGGAAATAGTACATAACAATAGCTTTAATAATACAAAAGAAGATATAATGCATAGACCAGCCAATACAGTTCATTAAGGTTTCCTATGATTTACTATTCTGTTTTTTTACATACATGTTACTATCATAAGGGGTCAGTATTCACACCAACCACAGCTGACTATAATAAGACTAATCAGCATCCAGATTAAATTTTTATGGTATATATATATATATATATATATACTTTTCGCAGTAGTCGATGATTTTATGGTGTGTGATTTTACATTTACCCAGTAATTATAATCCATGATTTCACCTCCAATACTGCTGCTTTCAATATAGTATCTACTTTTAGCAGAGTCACTACTTTCACCCAGCAGCTGCTTTCTACACGATAGCTGCTCTCTACACAGTAGCTGCTCTCTATGCATTTGTTACTGGTCTGCATAAGTACAGTATAGTGCCAGCCATATTTGTGCCACACCATCTGCCTTTTTATGGGGTGTATGTAATGGGGTTGGTGTGATGATGTCATTATGCCATGTACTTGTTTATGGACATATCTTCATGTGGGTGGACCCGCTTGGGGATGGATAGAGGAGCAGTATCTGAGTTTTCTGGTGGTCCTAGGCAACCCTCTGAAAGGTGTCTTTGACCCATGATGGGGTCACCACCCACAGGTTGAGGACCACTGATATAGAGGATCGTTTTGGAAATTTGTATCATTTAAATTCTATATGATATGTGCACATCTATCTCATTGCTTTATTATTCACAATAGCAAATAGATGGAAATGTCCATAAGTAGATCAACAAATTTTGGACAGATGGATGATCAACTGCCTTTCAATGTTAAAGACTAAATATGAGTCTACACAGTGCCTCATAACATAGGTTGAACTGGAGTAAGATTTGCCAAGCTCAAAAGACAAATATTTTATATGACCACTACTATAAAAAAAAGTCACGGAAAGGTCATACACAGAATCGTTCTTTGAAGGTAACCAGGGGTGGAAGAAGCATGAGGGTAAATCACTTTCGGGAAGAGAAACAAATTCATGCGGGTAAAGGCAAAGGCAATACCCAATAAGGGAGAGGCCAGCACAAGGTGGGGAAAGACAGGGAGAGAGCAAAGCAGCTAAAGGAAAATAAAGAAATAGACAACTAAATAATAAAGGGATCAGCACCATTATATCTCTAATCCTGTGACAATAGCAATAATAATAATAATAATAATACACAAGTGGTTGCATAAGCGCTCAAGCTAAAGAAGGGTGGGAAGGTGAGTGAGACCGCCTCCCTGTATATGTATAGGTTTTCTGAAATATATCTCTGCCTATGTATTGATTGATATGTGCTATGAATATACCCCTGAATATAGTCAGGCACAAACAGCAGACAAAGGTATGAAAATTTCTATGAACATTTTGACTGTTCAGGACCATAGTTTTGGTCACATGAAAGTCAATTGACATAGCCTAATCCACAAAGAAAATGTATTCTATCCTGTTTTGGCTACCTTGATGACCGGTGTCTTAAAAACTTGTCATTTTTCCACTTAAGGGGTAGCTATTGCTCTTTCTCCATCAGGAGCAACAGAGTCCAGAAAAGTCAATGAGTGATGCATGGGAACACTGGGTCCCAAAGACTAATGAACCACTTGAACCCTAATGTCCATGACCCTGATCCCCAAAGCTTTTGATCATGCTTGGCTATGATTGCTAATCACTCTGAACGGTATCATTCTAGGAGGACATGGATAGACTGGGAGAAAAATGTGGAGCAAACCTCAAAATCATTTAGTCGTACTTCATGCTTAGAACAGAACTTACCCCCATTATGCACCTGACAGCCAACATCGGACAGTTCTCTAAGGCAAATAGAGCCCAAGGGGCACTGTCCAGTAAGCTTCAGCCTGCTAATGCCAAGGTCTTGTAGGCAGCCTCCCTTCGGGAGAAAGAGGAAGCGGTCTGCCTCTGTAAAGACTTACAGCCCAGAAGCACTCTGTGGAGGATTACTCTGCATTGGAAATGATTCAACAACAGCGAGTTCTGAGAGTTAGACTTTAGATAAGATCACCCGGGAGGTGTGAACTCCTGAGAGTCCACGTGCAAGATCAAAGGGTATCATCGGTCCAGGGATAAAGGTCAGAAGGTGAAATGGAGCAGGAAAGAAGGACAAATAGAAGCATTATAGAAAGAAAGTGAGAAAAATACTGTTTTACTGTGGAAATAGTGACAATGACCATGGATTATTACGTGGAAAACCAATTTGCTCTGTAAAAGTTCATCCGAATCACAATAAAAAGTTTAAAAAATATATACCTGGGTATATGGATTGAAGAATAAAAAATGTTCATTGGCTGTTTAATGATAGTACATAAAGTATTGCTTATATCTCTCAAAGCATATTTTGCATCTCTACTCAGCACTCCTAAGTAGGAAGACGTGCAATTTAGGTTCATAGCTATTTGAGTTTGAATCCTAACTCTGCTTCTTAAGATCAAATAATATCATTTCTCTATCTCGAATTTCTTATTTGTATCCTTGCTCATTAAATTTAGTTTATACAGCAATATACTATACTTTTTCAGAGCCATTGTCTGAAAATTAAAGAACTAGGGGAAATTTTTTTATTATATTTTGATTCCATTTCCGTGAACTTTTAAAAAACCCACTCATATATTGGGATGTGTTATATGCTCAGTCACAAATGTTATTATAAAAATGATCTATGGCAGTGGGTGCACTAGAACTTCTTGTAATGATGTATATGCAACTCTTTTTATTGTTATTTAAGTATGGAAGTATAAGATATGTGAATTTATATGAATCAAACTATTGGGAAAAATAATAATCCAGGAGAGATATATCTGTAGAGACAGTAACTGGATTAATAATTATCTAGGACATGGAAGGGGTGGAGGGGGGAAATAGGAATCTAACCACAATGTGTGAGAAGAAAATGTTCTGACATTGATTGCAGTGATGATTGCAAAACTTGTATTAATATTAGTGTATGATTAAATTATTTGATATGTGGAAAATGTGGACGTTTAGTTTAAAAAATAAAATACAGTAATGTCCTAAAACTGAGAAAATATGCACAATGAAAAGCAGGACAATAAAAAGCAAGCTGTACAAAAAGTAACAAACTCACTGTAGTCAAGTCCATGCCAACCAATAATGACCCTGAACAATAGGTAGAACTGTCCCTGTAGGTTTTCTACACAGTAGCTATAAGATAGAAAGCTAAGTTTTTATCCTGAGAGCACCTGCTGGTTTCAAACTGTTGACCTTGAGCTTAGCAGCCCAATGTGTACCTGCTACATCACTAGGGCTCCTATACAAAAAAATAAGTGTTACTTCAGAATTATTTTCATCTATTTTGTGAAATTTTACTATTTTAAATTTAAAAGTAAGACATATGAACTCACTTTAGCTCTGTGTCTTAAAATTAATTGTCTTTCTATTTGAGGGAAACACATTTTATTTTCATTGGGAGCACTGCTATCAAGATGGCACGGACTCATCGGGTAGGGCTGCACCTGTGTGTTTCAGAGACTGTGGGAGTTAACGGGAACACCATGCCTCAGCGGCTGGTTTTGAACTGCTCACCTTTCAGTTAGCAGCTCAGTTCATAACCACTACCCCCGCAGTGCTGCTTTTCAACTCCATGAATCAATCTCTCCCTCTCTACCCGCACACCCACCCGCTAGCGCTCTCTTGATTAGCCTTCTCTTGCCACGTGCCTGATTTCTGAGCCTCCTGATTTCTACTCTGTGTTACTTCTTTCTCCTCAGTCTGGTCTTCCTTTACTATTCCCGAGCATCTGCCAGGGGCAAATTCGCTAAGCTTTTGTCAGTATAAAATGGCTTTAATATATCATTACCTTTCATATAGGATTTCTAGATTTTACAGGGTTTTATGCCATCACTTTAAATGTTTCTTTCATTATCTGTTGTACTTATTTATGTAATATATAAATCATAATTCACATGGATGCTACTTTGTAGGTAGTATGTTGTTTTTCATTTGTTGCTTTTAAGATTTGTTCTTTATATTTGGTACTAATAATTTAATTATTACTTTCTCCCTGAGTGGTATTTTTTTCAACTTGAGATTTGTTCAGAATCTCAGATTTCTAAATTGGTGCTTTTCATTACTCTTGGAAAGTTCTTGGCAATGACTTTTTCATGCTTATTTTGTCTTCTGAATTTTTTCCCTTTTTAGATTCCTATTACATGAAGATTAGAGCAGTCAAGATTATTTCAGCAATAATGATTCATAATTTCTCAAGGGTTCAGGGAGGGGACAGAGGGAAAAAAAAGGAGTTGATACCAAGGGCTCAGGTAGAAAGCAAATGATGAAGACAGCATATGCAAAATATGCTCTGTACAATTGATGTCTGCATTATTATAAGAACTGTAAGTGCCCCCAATAATAATGATTTGTTTTTTTAAAAAGATTACTGAAGAAACCTTACCGTGTTTTTTGCTCATTTGCTTTTTGTTACGTGTTCTTTCTCTTTTCTCTCTGTTTGCTTCTCTCTGTATACTTTCCATTATGGCTTGAAGACTCCTGATAATCTTCAATGTCAAGCTATGGTGAAGTCCACCTAGAAAATTATTCCATTCACAAATTGGCATCATTTCTGACATTGCCATCACATAACTTTTGGGGCATGGGTGAAGTTGATTCTAATTATTTACTCAAATTCCCCCATCTCCTCACACTCTTGTTCACCATGAGACTTTTATTACTTTTATTTAATTTTTTGCTTTGTTACTTTTTTTTGGGGGGGAGGGGCATCACTGCTCTCCGGTGGTGGGAGTAGGAGACCCAGCCCCACTCCTGGAATTTAACCTCCATCCCAGTGGCCTGCAGTACCGCACACAACCACTGCGCCACCTGGGCTCAGCCTACTTTGTTACTTTTATTATAGATATTTTAAGTCCCTGTTCTATGATTTCAACAACTGGGTCATTATTGGATCTTCTCTTATAGATTGTTTCCTCTCGACAATATTATTGATTTTCTTGTTTCTTCATGTGTCTTAAAATGTTTTCTATTGACTGTCAGACATCTCATATAACCAACTAAAAGAACTAAAGTAAGCAGTAGTTATTGGCTGAAACAGGAGTATAGCTTATTATACCAGCTGTATTTGAGGTTTGAGGGAAAGAAAAGAGAAACAGCATACTGATATGAAGATTATTTTTACATGACTTTTCTCACAGTTTTAATATTATCTAATCTACCATAATCACTTCCCCTGGTGGTATAGAGGCTCTTGTTTGTTTTGCAGAGAGGCTGGCATTTTCAAACTGCCTACCTTGAAGTTAGCAGCCCAACACTTTATCACTAGTTCCCAAAGCATTTTAAATTGTATCACATGCATGTGAAATTCAAGCATTGAATAAGGAAGACCAACAAAGAATTGATTCATTCGAATTATGATGCTGGAGAAGAATACTGAAAGTACCATGTGCTGTCAAAAGAACAAACAAATTTATCTTGGAAGAATTACCATCAGAATGCTCCTTTGGGCAAGAATTATGAGACTTCATCGGACATGTTGCCAGGAAAGACCTGTCACTGAAGTGGGACGTCATGCTTGGTAGAAGGGCAGGGAAAAAGAGGAAGATCCTCTACTAGAAGGATTGACATAATGCCTGCAACAATGGGTTGCATAAGAACAAGTGTGTGGATGATGCAGGACCAGGTATTTCACTATTTTGTGGAAGGGTCATTCTAGAGTGTAAAAAAAAATCACGGCACCTAACTACAACAGTCTACCACTGGGTTTTCAGGGGTGAGGATGAAAGGGTGAAAGTGATTGGGTGGTTATATTCTGGAATATGTCACCCAGACTGCACAGGACTGTTTCTGTTATGCTCCTGTTAACAGATTTCCCCATCTTTCATCACTCTGATAGGGATAGAAGAAGCCATCTCTTCTTCTAACCTTTGTTACTATCTGGAAATAAATTTGTTTAGATTTCTTTGTGTACTTTGCTTCCTGATAAGCTAAAATAAATGTTTTTTTCTTTATTCCCAGCTTAGCTGGTTGTTAAACTGAGAGCAAAAGGAAAAGATTTTTCTTTACACAGGAAACCCAACAAATACAATCCTTTACTCTGTGACATAACATGACCTTCAGCTCTGTTGCCATCTACACTCCCGCATCTATGGCTAGTCTCTGACTCTGGACAAAAAAACCACAACCAAACAATGCCAATTGTCAGGGAGTTGATCTTAACCCACGGAGACCTTCTAGTCCAAGTGGAGCTGTCTCATCACATCTCCAAGACTGTAATCTTTACCGGAGCAGATTGCCAGCTCTTCTGTGTCTAAGTCTCAGTGGATTTGAATAGCAGTCCTTCTGTTAGGGATCAAGTGCTTAACCACTGAGCCAACAGGGCTCCTGGACAACAAAACAAAACAAAACAATAGTTGTAACTTGGTCCCAAATAGTATTTTGTTAGCATCATGCATTGTCTTACACATTTTCCTGGAGGTGTATTTTTATTTTGCCTTTGAACACCTATCTGTATTTCTGACTTCTTTAACTTTTAAATTTGTTTTCTTTGGTTTGTATGAAATTTAGTAACTGATATTATTTAAACACCAAACATGTGGATTCATTTTTTTTAATACAAAGTTATGTGTTCATCTGGTCCTACTAGTGATCTTGGGACTTGTATGCCAAGCATGTCTGTATTTATAATCTTAGTGTCTTTACACAACTCCTTTGTCCACAGTGGCATTTTAATCACTTTATTTAGCACAGACATTTGTTTTTCTGTCATTTAGGTTTGGGTTTATCAGCTCATCCTCCAACACCCCGACTCCAACATACTTTCTATCATTCAGGAATCCTCAGTCAATTGATCTAAACATCTTTGCACAGACTCCCCCTCAGTGTCCCCTCATTCCTATTACACAGCTTAAGTTTCATAGCTAGTCATAATAATCACATCCTAGTACACAAATTGACTCCTTTGCTTTGTCTTTTCACTTGCTCACATTGTTTTGATAAGATTATTAGGTCTACTGAGTCAGAATGGCTTGTCTCACCTTAAATTCATGGCAATACACTTCAGGTGTGACGCTGATACTTCTGGTGGTCTGTTCCTATTGCCTTTGTGTATTTACTTTCCATGGCGCTTTCCAATGATTCCACACACTTTTTTCCTCTCAAACAAGTCTTTCATTCTGACACTCAGATAATAAAGTCTCTTCTTGCTTCACTTCAAAAATTGAACCAACTCAGTATAACTACAATGGATTCTCACACACTATTTATTCATCAAGGTAGTCATTATGTGAACCCTAAGGGTGCAACAGTTTAGATGCTCAGTTGCTTATTGAAGGGTCAGTGGTTCCAACACTCTAGTCACTCTGTTTTAGAAAGGTGTGGCAGTTAGTTTCCATAATTAGTCCAGCTTTGGAAAGCTATTGGGGCCAGTCTACTGGGTCCTTCTGGAGTCTTTATGACTATATGGCAATGGGATTTGAGAATTCTTCACTAACTGAAAGGTTGAGAGTTCAAGTCCACACAGCAGTCCCTTGGAAGAAAGACATCACAACTTGCTTTCAAGACATCACTGTCTTGAAAACCTGTGGAGTGCAGTTCTACTTCCCAAACATGGGGTTTCTAGAAGTCCACACCCACTCAAGGAAAATTGTTTGGCATCTTTGTGGCTCTTTATTTTCCCCTTTGGTGGGGAGAGGCATATACTCAACTTTGTACATGGATATTTACTAAACAAACCTATTAGGCTTCCTCATTGTATTCATATTACATCCAATATATTTGGACGTATTTTCCAGACCGAAAAGTTTCTGGAGAAGGACATCATGCTTGGTAAAGTGGAGGGGCAGTGAGAAAGATGAAGGTCTTCAATGAGATGCATTGCCAAAGTGGCTGCAACAATGGGTTTAAGCATAGGGACAATTATGAGGTTGGTTGAGGACCAGGGAATATTTCCTTCAGTTGTGCATTGGGTCCTGTGGTAGTTACACAATCTGGTGTCAACTTGAGAATACTAAGAGTGAAGGGGTGGAGTTTGACCTGTCAATGGGGTCCAAGTGTGATGACCTCAGTTGGAGGTGGCATGCAACTAAGTAGTTTATTGCAGATCAGATACACTGTCTCTGTGTGACATTCCTGCTGACATGTCAAATGGAGCTACACTGATAAATCCAGCGCTCTGGAGCTGGAGGAGCCATGTGGAAACCCATGCCAATGCTGAGATGCTTCCACCACCATTAGATCCACAAGATTTTCCACCCATTGCCCTGTGTCTTCCCACATTCTATGTTGTTGCATGGCTGTGTGAGTCTATGGACTTGATCTGGACTAGGTTGGGGTGTTTTCTTAATAATCAATTACTCTATAATATAAAGCTCTTTCTTATATGCATATGAGTGTGTCTGGATTTGTCTGTCTAGCCAACCCAGACTAATGCAGACCTCTATGAATTAGAACCAACTTGATGGTACCACACAAGAAGAGCATTATAAAATATCTTGTATTAATATTTTCAAGGACATATAAACATACACTGTTGTTTCATTTATTTTTTCTCCATTGCAAACTGCAAAAAGAGTTTTCAATACATCAGAGCTTCCCAGATATCAAACCAAACCAACCTATAACCCTATAACCCTATAACCTATAACCCTATAACACACAGGAGAACTGGACATGAGGATTTATTAAATGGTAAATTTTTATCAGAGAAGAAGGACTGATTTTTCTCCTTTAGAACTCCTGGTGGGTTTGAACCACTGATGAGGAAGCAGCCCCATGCTTACCCCACAATATACCCTAAAACCAAACTCAATGCCAGCAGATCAATTTTGACTCATAGTGATGGAAGTGGGTTTGGTTTGAGAATTTATTGTGGGTTGCTGAGACCATAAATCTTTATGGAAACAGCCATGATTCACCTGCCTTATTCCCTCACCTACTCCAAGGTCAAGTTCTTCGCAAAGCTTTCTCTACCTTGCATTAAAAATTTCATACATCAATTCCTGATTTCTGGTCCTCATTTGCAGTTCTATTTTTTACATAGCATCTTTGGTGGTGTAGTAGTTTACACAATCTGTGGAAGCAAGTTGATGTTTTTGCAGAAAAATTTATATCTTGGAAACCCACAGATTAATCCTGTTGTGTCCAGCGGGTTGTTATGAGTCAGAATTAATTTGATGGATTTGATTTAGTTTTTTTGACTTTAACATATTATATTACTTTTTTCTTTACCAGGTATATCTGTTTCACCCTTTAGAGTACAAGAACTATGATTCTATGTTTTTTTGAGCCACTATGACTGTCACATGGTAGCTTCTCAACAAATAATTGTTGGCTAAATGAAAGAATGGGCGAATATGGGAGTTCAATGTGTACAAGTCTTCTCAGTTGGAATAAATTTTTCAGCTATCTCTCTCTATTACAGGAGAAGAAGGAATAGAAGACAATTCCTAGATATATCATATAGAGAAATTGAGAAGTTAGAGTATGTGTGTGAAAGAGGGAATAGGGGAAGAGAATGTGGGAGGCTGAGCCAGAGAAGGAAGGGAAAGGGATCAGAAGGGAAATGGGGCTTGTGGAGACACGAGGACAAAAAGGAAGGGGGAAGAGAAGGAGAGAGTGAATTTAGGAGACTGTGTTAAGTATTGTACCATTTAGGGAATAAAGCAGTATTCAAGTCAAAGAGGAAGAAAAATAGTCATTTGAGACAGAAGACAGAAGTTGAAGATTGATTTAAAGACAAATGATGTAGACGAGTCTGTGAGTGATACATACTATTAGTCTAAAGCTTGGAGGTTCAAACACACGGAGAAACACAATGCGGGAGAGGTCTGGTGACATTCTTCACGAGGCCACATGCATTACAATCCTATAGAAGAGTTGTATATATGGTGCATCAGCATCCAGCCAACTAAGAACACAATAACAGTAGCGGGATGAGAATGTCCATCACAGAGATGATAAGCAAATGAAATTCCTGAAGGGAGGGGAAGTGAAAAGAAGAATTTAGAGTGACATATAAAAGGATGAGGAATGAGAATAAGAAAAAGCAGCTTAGCGTAGGAGATACAAATAAAGAGAGATCAGGCTATGGATGCTAACTAAAAGAAATGAGGCATTTTTCAATAATAACAAGCATGACAACATCAGAGGAAAATGAAAAGTTTGTAAAACCGGAAATGATAGAGTGGCCAATCAATGTGTACTTTCTACAGTGGTAGAAAGTAGCTCCATAGAACTTAAAATGAGATGACATGATGAGGCGGAAGATTTTTTGAGGGCCAAAGGAGACTCCAGGACGAGGGAAAGAGCTGTTCTCACGCTGCTCTTGTCTATGTTTGACTTCGTAGAAGTGATACTATAAGTTATATTTGAGTTTGCAGTCTTTTTTGTTTATGACAACTGTGTAATAATGCACACACATATTAATTTATGACTATATATTGAATTTGTGTTTGTTACCTGTAATGGTAATTTTCTTTGTGGTTCTGGGACATCTAGAGTATATATTTATATTGTGTGTCAATTCTTGAAAACATTATTAATATTAACAATAGCAAATACTGGAAAATCATGCTAATATTTTTGTCATGAAGCCCTTATTTAAAAATTTTCTTATGAAGCCCACATTGTAGTGAGAAATAAAGGATATAAAAAGACAAGAAAACCGAAAAACAAACAGAAAAGCTGCCTTGAGTCTCCGTGCTAGGCTTAACATACTTTAACCTTCTGGATTTTTCATTTGTTCACTGATTCCTTTATGAATAAAATGTTCTTACGTGTCACAGTGGAGTTAATCGAGATCTGGTAATTAATCTCACTCCACTGTTCATAATTTTAATTCTTCATGGGAATGATGAAAATGCCATCACCTAAGGTGTAGTTCATGGGCCCTAATGTTTTGGGCTGTGCGCCACAAAGCCAGAAGTTCAAAGGCACCAGTTTCTCCTTAGGAGAAAGAAGGGATTTTCTCCTTCCATAAAGAGCTACAGCTTCAGAAACTCACGGGATGCCTTCGACCCTGTCTTACAGGATCTTTCTGAGAGGACAGCAACTTGATGCGAGGGGGCTTGGCTTGGTTTTGGAAGGCTTACTTGAAAGGAGCCAAATATGTGGCTTATTACCTCACATCGAGAGTTTGTTTTTTTATATCTGTAAATCTATTAGTAGTATTGCCAAAACGGTCAATCTTTTAACTCTCCTATTTTTACCAATGAGAACTCTCTGTTACCTTTTGTCCCAAACATTTTACTCAAATTATTTTTAATTCTTTGTGACTTGTGTGTGGATATCTTTATTCAAAACTAGATGTATAGTCCATTATTTTATTAAATTTAATAGTTCAACCATATCAAACTTTAGCACAGTCAAATTTAGGACATTTTCTTTTCTATATACTCATGTGTATTCCATTTTGGCAAAAATATACACAACAAAATATGTACAATATTCCCAATTCAAAAATATACACAAAAATTCTCCATTTCAACAACATATATATATACATATATATATAATTCAGTGCCATTGATTATACTTCACATGCTGTATTGCCCTTATTAAAATCCCCCTCCTAATTATTTCACTGCCATTAAAATGAACTGTAAAATGAGCTGTTTACCCTAAGCAAAGCATAAGCTCTTCCTCCTTCACCCATGGTAACCATAGGTCACATTTGGTTTCTTTTCTGTTTTTTATTAATTTTCTTGACTTTGTATTGACTTCCATATTTAAGTCACTGTTTAAAAGCATTGTATATATATCACCGCAAACAGTTCTAACGGTCCCACCCCCTCCCAATAAACCATTGCATCTTTCTTGTCTCTATGCATCCACTCCTGTGTTCATTAAACTGGGAGACTTAACAGGAACCATAAATACCCAAGAAGAGCCATTCATTAGAAAACAACAATGACAGTGTGAAGGTGAAAGTAAAGAGTGAGAAAGAAGAGACAAGCAGCAGTATTTCAAAGGACAAGGAATAAGCTTATTTCTTGGAACAATCGGGGATAATTTGAGCCTAAAGCAAATTCAGTTTAAGTTTAGAGAGGGGTCAACTGATCAACTATCCTATTGTATGACGGTTTGATCCATCACCGTCATACCTATATAATCTTTCCCTGATAATAAAGCTGTTTTGAGCCTCTCCCCTGTAACTACAAGGCATCTGCAGTGGTTCTCGACTGTGAGTTGCCACCACTTTGGGGGTTGAACGACCCTTTCACAGGCATTTCCTGATTCATAAGAGTAGCAAAATGACAGTTATGAAGTAGCAATGAGAATAATCTTATGGCTGGGGGGGGGGTCACTACAACATGAAGAGCTGCATGATGGCATTAGGAACGTTGAGGACTACTGTGCTAGAGGTTTAATCTGACTAGATACTATGCAGATAGATTTTGGGTTCCCACCATCCTCCACAACCTTCTATGAATTGGATGTTCCCAATGTAAACTCTGATACTTTTGCTTTCATTATATTTGGATTTTTCTATCATCATCTTTGGATCACACACAATGGTGTGCTTTGTCTGTGGGGATTTAGTTGACAGCTCACTTGGATGACTGCTTGTTTGAATACAAGCCTTTAAGAACACAGTCACTATTTCAGTGAATAGTCGGGCACCATGTGCTTTCTTTACCACACTTGTCTGTAGCACACTTATCTTCAGTGATCTCCTCATGAAGATGAGTATCTATTGAGCAGGACTCTGTTAGAAGAGCTAACTGTTTTGGATTAGGGTTAGAATTAAGTAGGAGCCCAGAATCCATCTGCTTGTCCCTTGGTTATGAATATGGTAACTTGGGTTTACTTTTACATTGGTGTTCCTGTTATGATAAAACCCAAACCAGAACCAGCATGCAAAACAACCAAACCAAACAAAAAAACACTCCTCCCCACCCACCTCCCACCCCAAGTCAAAACATTGTCAAAAATACCCTTGGGTTATAAGATGATTGCATGGATAACAATGATTTATACCATGACATAAAGTTTAAGGTACTCTTGATATATGAGGAATTTTCTGAGTTTTGTCCAACTGCAAACTGCATCGCATGAGTTTTTGCATTTTGCAGATTGATTTCCTAATTGATTGAGCTCTGCTTACATTAAGCATAGAGATTGGTGCTAGGGGAAATGTTCTATTTCATTTCTTATCACCGCAGACCCTTGCCTCTCAAATAAAACTTACAATATTACTACAAAAGTATCATTGAGGTCCTAAATATATGGTGGTTCTGTAACACATTATTTTACTCAAATTCTCCTTCCAAAAATTTTTAGTTAGCAAGGAGAGAGCTAGTGTTTATGATTTAGGGTATCGTTATTTTCATTTTTTATTTAGTTTCTTAAGTAGCATGGAGGAATTTAAGACAGTTTAGAATTGCTCCATTTTCTTAACGGGGATAATTTTCAGGTAGTGGAAATGTATGACTTTGAAATTTAAATTTTTGAATATTATGCAAATTAGACTCCTTTTCACACTTTGCATTTACATTTACCATTTTATTTGCTTTTCAAGGCTTTGGGTTAGTAGGTTGAGCCATATGAAATGTTCACTTTGGGGTAGATGGTAGTTGCGGCAAGATGTTCTGAGGTTGGTTTTGGTCCTTAGCAGCCCTGTGTGCAACAGAGCAAAGCACTGATGGCTCTTGCCCCTGCTGCAGAATTGTTCTTATGTTGGACCCCATTATGTTGATTTTTCTTCAGTTTCCTTTATTAAATGCCCAACTTACACATGCCTACAAAGCCATGGAAAATACCAGGACTTGAGTCAGGTGCACTTAGTCCTGCAAGTAATATCTTTGCTTTCCAATACTTTAAATAGGTCTAGTGCCACAGAGGGTCCTAATGCAAATCATCTTTTGATCCATCGACTGCTTCTTCCATGAAGAGTGATTGTGGATCCAAGCAATTCAAATTCCTTAAAAACATCAATCTTTCCCCATTTATCATGATGTTACCTATATATTCATTTTTCAGGATTTTGTTTTACTTTACATTGATTTTGGGTGGGGGGGGCCTTCACTGCCCTCTGGTGGTCATGGGAGCTACCCAGCCTTGCTCCTGGAGAGCCACTGCTGGATTTGAACCACCAAGTCCGTGGGCCGCAGTCCCGCACTCAACCACTACGCCAGGGGACTCAGCCCCTTTACATTAAGTTTTAATCCATCCCAAAGGTCACAGTCCTTGATCTTCATCAAATGCTTCAAGTCTTCCTAACTTTCAGCTTGCAATAATCCGTCCTTCGATCCTGACGTCACATTCTTCATCATATTATCCAGCTTCCCTGATGATTTTCTCAGCACATAAAGTGATTAAGTGTAGTGAGAGGCTACAATTCAGACACACATCTTTCCTGATTTTTAAACCATGCAGCATGTCCTTGTCCTGTTCCTACAACTGCCTCTTGATCAACGTATAAGTTTCACATCAGCACAATGGAGTATTTTGGAATTCCCATTTTTCCTTAAGGTTATAGTTTGTTATGATTCAAGCAGATGAATGACTTGGTATACTTTATAAAACACAAGTAGGCCTCTTCCTGATATTTTTTTCTTTAAACCAAGAAATAACTGCCATCAGCAATGATATCCTTTTGTTCCACTTCCTATTCTGAATCCATCTTGAACCAGTGTACCTCTGTACTCATTGTTAGATAACCCTCAGCAAAATTCTACTTTCATGTGATATCAAAGATAATGTTCAGTAACTTGTACATTTTGTTGGTTTACCTTTCTTTGGCATGGTAAAAATATGGATCTTAGCCAGTCAGTTGCCCAATAGCTTTCAATTTTTCTGGCATAGATGAATGAGTGTTTCCAATTCTTCATCACCTTGCTGAAACATTTCCATTAGTATTTCATCAATTCCTGGTGCCTTTCTTTGCCAATACTTTCAGTGAAATTCTTGAAATTGAAACTTGAATTTCTTCCTTCAACAAAATTGGCTTTTTCTCATACATGCTTACTTCCTTAAATAGAGGAATATTGACGAGTTCTTTTGGCTACAGTAATTATTCTTTTCTTCTTTTTATGCTTCTTGCATCATTCAATATTTTACCTACACAATTTTTCACTATCCAACTCAAGGCTTCAATTTTTTCTTGACTTCTTTCAGTTTAGGGGTATGCTAAGTGTATTTTTTCTTTTTGGCTTTATAATTCTAGGTCTCTTCAACTTTTATTATAATATTCTACTTTGCCTCCCTGAGATGCCCATTGAAACTTACTATTCAGTTCTTTGACCTCATAATTTCTTCCATGTAGAGTCTTACAAGCGCTAAAATTAAAATCAAGTTCCAGAGTCTTTTCAAGATCAACTTTGATCTTTGCTTTTGTTCCTATGCTTTTAATATCCTTTTGCTTTCTTAATGAATGATGACTTCATTTTATTGGTCTCCACAGTTATCCATGTTCTGATACTAGTGTTAAAGGCATTGAATCTGTTTATCAGATGTCCTTGACCTTCAGGTGGAACAGTCATAGGTAGGCTCTTATGGACTTGTTTTACTTTCCTTCTGCTTTATCTTGAACTTATATATGAACAATTTATGGTCATTCCCACAGTAAGCCTGTGGCCTGGTTTTACCTGCTGATGATTTAATTTCTCAATCTTTTCTTCCCACAGATGTAGTCTATTTTATTTCTCTTTATTCCATCTGGGGAAGACCACGTGTATAGTCTCCTTCTGTATTGTTCAAAAAAGGTATTTACTATGAAGACTTGCAAAATTCTATCATGCATCCTTCAGTTTCATATCTATTTCCAAGATCATAGTTTTCAAACTACTGGTCCCTCTTGTTTTTGCCCCAATTTTGCATTCCATTCACTCATAAGTTTGATCAGTTTCTGACTGAAGACTTTGATAGAACTCTTCAATTTCTTCATGACTAGGTTTCATGGTCGTTACATAAACTTGGATAGTAATTTTATTGATTAGGTTTCCAAGAACATGAATAGATAGAATCCTACCACAGATAGAATTTTATTTCATGATTGACTCTGTAATCTCCTTTTTCACAAGGCATGCTACAACATTCTTTTTCGTCTTTTCCAGCATAGTAAATAGTGTGTTGTTCTTATTCAAAACGGCCGATACTAGTTCATTTTAGCTCACTACTGCCTAGGATACTGATCTTTATGTGTTGCCTTTCATTTTTGGCCAGTTGCAGTTTTCTGGGATTCCTATTTCTTACATTCCAAATTCTGACCATTATGTATTTTTTCTAGCTGCTTCTCTTTAGCTTGAGTCATGCACCCTAAGCAAATGAAGATTCTGCAGGCACCACTCTGGAAGCACCACCCTTTCACCTCACCACTCTGAGAAAGCAGCTCTTCTCCAGTCATATTTCAAGCACAATTGTCCCACAGGGGCCCAGCCTTCAGTTCTGGCCCAGACAATATTCTCCTCCCATTCACGAGGCCTTCAGTATCTGACAAAGTTTCAAACCTATGCATTAGATCTTCAGCGACTCCTTCCTCCAAAGCAGACAGCAGATTCCTTCTTTTTTGTCTGTGCTTAATCTGAAAGTTGCGATAAAGCCGGTTTGTTCCCTTCGGGTGCTCCTGCTGGCACTTGACACACCAGTGGTACAGCTTCCAGCATCACAGCAACACACAAGTCACCACAGGGTGATAGACTAACTGAGAAGTGGTGGTTTGGCAGGGTAGAAATGGTCAAATATAATTTTCATTGGGCAAATTAATATATTATTATTAATAGATAATATATCTAATTGCCTTTGCATTTTAAAATTGATATAGTTACAATTTTTCACTTTCTGGCCCATACTACTAATTACTCATCCTTTTGATTCTATGCATTCTAATTGATATGATTAGTAGTATATCATATGGTTTTATGTTTCATCTTCCTTTGGAAATAATTTTGAGTATTTTTCATGTGCTATTTGTCATTTGATTATCTTCTTCGGAGAATTTTTATTATTAAATGTTTCATCATTTTAATATTTGTGTTATTTGCCTTTTTATTGAGAAGGCATAATGGCTTTTTGTTTATTCTGAGCACAAATTCTTCATTCGTCATTCTTTTTTCAGTGTTTTTCATTGTCTTCGTGGGGGTATCTTAAAACATAGCCATTAAAAAATCATTTTGATAATGTCCCATTTATGTGTTCTTTATTTTGTTGCTTGTACTTTTGAAGTAGGAGGGTCAGTCAGCCTCATTATTTTTCATGTGGATGTTCATTTTTCTTAGCATCATTTATCGAAGAGAATTTTTTACTCATTGAATTATTTTGTAAAAAAAAAAAACATTTGGTTATAAAAGTAAAGTTTATTTCTGGACACTTGGTCATATTCCACTGATCTATATCTCGGTCCTTATAGCACTATACTGTCTTTACTATTATAAACTTGTAGTAAGTGTTGACATGAAGAAATGCAAATTCTCTTACTTCTTTTCAGAAACTTTTGGCTAGTTTAAGTCTTTTGTATTTGCATATGCATTTTAGGATAAGTTTATCCATTTCTGTCTAAAAGAGCACCACTGTTCTTTTAATAGGAACAGCATTAAGTCTATGGAACAGTTCAAGAATTTTATTGGTGACTCATACAACTCTTATCACAATCCATCCATCCATCCATCCATCCATCCATCCATCTGTGTTCAGCACATTTGTACATTTGTTGCCATAATTAATCTCAAAACATTTGTTTTCTACTTGAGCCCTTGGTATCAGCTCCTCATTTTTTCTCCCACTCCCTGCCACCCCTCCCTCAGGAACCGTTGATAATTAATAAATTGTTATTATTTTGTCATTTCCTACACTGTCCAATGTCTCCCTTCACCTACTTTTCTATTGTCTGTCCCCCAGAGATGAGATTATGTGTATATCCTTGTAATCAGTTCCCCCTTTATACCCCACCTTCCCTCCAGTCTTCCAGTCACTCTCACCACCGGTTCTGAAGGGATCATCTTTCCTGGATTCCTTGTGCTTCCAGTTCCTATCTGTACCAGTGTACATCCTCTGCTCTTGCCAGATTTGTATGGTAGAATTGGGATCATGATAGTGTGTGTGTATGTGTGGTGTGTGTGTGGGGGGGAAGCCTTGAAGAACTAGAGGAAAGTTGTATGCTTCATATTTGCCACATTATACCCTGACTGGCTTGTCTCCTCCTTGTAGTCCTTCTGTGAGGTGATGTTCACTTGCCTACTGATGGGCTTTGGTTATCTACTCTGTACTCTCCCTCATTTGCAATGACATGACTTTTTATTCTTGATACCTGATTTTTTATGCCTGATACCTGATTCCTTTGACACCTTGTGATAACACAGACTGGTGTGCCTCTTCACGTGGGTTTTGTTACTTCTGAGTTAGATAGCCTTCAAGCCGTCAGCCCCCCAGATGCTATATCTTTTGATAGATGGGCACCATCAGCTTTCTTCACCACATTTGCTCATGCACCCATTCAAACAAACAATTTTTATCTCACATGCTGTCTTTATTGCATTTGTATTTTCTATTTCATTTGTGTCTGCTCGATTTTCATAATTTCCTACTTTGTACAAGATTTAGGTTTAGTGTAGCTTGTTTAGTTCTACTTTTGAAATATGGAGGAATAGGCTACTGATGTTTTTTAATGCAGGTGTTTAGAGTTACAAATTTCCCTCTGAACTTTGCATCACCTTCATCCTATGGGGTTCCATATCTGATGTATTAATTTTCATTCATTTAAAAGATTCCTTTTTTCTTGTAATTTCTTATTTTACCTACTTGTTAAGTAGGAATTTATTGTTTTGTTTTCACATGTTTGCTAATTCTACAAATTCCTTTCTCTTATTAACTTCTAATTTTGCTGTAGTGTATTATGAGAACATACTTTGTTTTTAAAATTTATGAAGTAATTTATGGTCTGTTATATTGTCTACCTTGAAGAATATTTCATGTGCACTTGAAAAGGATAGAGCCTTCTGCTTCTTGCTTATTATATGTCTAGGTGTTTATTCCCTTACTGATTGCACTAAATTGAAATATCCACTCTTATTTTTGAATTATCTTTTTCTTCCCTTTGTTAGTTTTCTCTCTTTTTTGCACATTTTGTTAGATACATTTATGTGTACCAGTAACTTGAAAGGATTATAAATAAATAATACATAGGGACTATAATTAATGCTTTAATGTATAGTAATTATGCTTGATTCCATATAATTTAATAGTAGTAGTATATAGCAATTTTACTCCTATACATTTTTATTTCCTCATATACTTATGCTATCATGATCATACAAATTTAATCTTTAAACATCTTTATAATATTTATTTCTATTGTGGCTTTCAATTAAACTCAGTGTAAGAAAATACTTAATAATATAACAATACATATATGTACTTATGAAGTTATTTTTATTGCACTGTATTTTCTTATGAATTTAATTTACTGGTTAGTGTCCTTTTATTAAGCCCTAAGACATTTAAATCCTTTATCAGTTGTTTTGGTAAAAAAAAAACATTTTATTGAGGGAATCTTGCAGCTCTTATGAAAATCCACCCATCCATCCATCCATTGTGTCAAGCACATTTCTTTATCAGTTCTTGTGGAATAGATCTGCATGCATCACATTTCTCTTGTCTCTCTTGAAATGTCTTAAATTTTTTTTGGCATCACTGCCCTCAGGTGGTGGGAGTAGGAGGCCCAGCCTTTGCTCCGTGGAGCTGGAATCGAACCTCCATCCCAGTGGGCCGCAGTCCCGCGCACAGCCACTACGCCACCAGGGCTCAGCCTTTAATTTGTTTTTAATACTGAAAAATATAGTTTTCCTGAAAAGTAGAATTTTAATTGTTAATCTTTTCCTTTTAGTGCTGTGAGTATTCATCCTCTGCTTCCTAACTTCTATGCCATCTGGTGAAAAATCTGTTCTTAAGCTCATTGATAATCCTTTGTATGATATGTTTTTTTTAACTCTTCTTTTTCAGATTTTCTATGAGTCTTTCAACCTCTTGATTATCATATATATAGGTATGGATCTATTTGAGTTTTTCCTATTTGAAGCTTGTTGAGTTTTTTTTTTTGAGGGGGAGCATCACTGCCCTCAAGTGGTGGGAGTAGGAGGCTCAGCTTTTGCTCCTGTGGAGCTGGAATTGAACCTCCATCCCAGTGGGCCACAGTTCCGTGCACAACCACTACGCCACCAGGGCTCAGCCCGTTGAGTTTTTTTAAAAAATAGATTTTAAAAATAGACTTTTTAAAAATAGATTTAAATAAAATAGATTTTATTGGGGGCTCTTACAACATTCAATACAACGGTTGTATTAAGCATATTTGTACACATGTTGCCACATTCATCTACATTAACTACTTGAAACCCTCCAGCATAAGCTCCTCTTCCCCTTTCCTCTAGTTCTTTATTTTTTTAATTCCAACTCCCCATATTTCCCCTTCACCCTTCTCTCCCCAATGAATTTCTTTCCAATAATTTACAAATTGTTAATACCTTTTCATATCTTACACTCTAATGTGTCACTTCACTCACCTCGCCTCCCATTGCCTACACCCCAGAGAGGAGATCACATGTAGAACTGAGAAATTTGTTCCCCCTTTCTACTCCACCATCCCTCCACCCTCCCAGTGTCACCAGTCCCCACTAGTCTCAAGGGGTTATCTATCCTAAATTTCCACATTTTCGACTCCAGTGCGCATCCCCTCGTCTAGCCAAATCTGTCTGGCAGAATTGGGATAATGATAGTCAGTGGGAGAAAGCATTTGAGAACATTTCATTGCTACTACACTGCACCTAGACTGACTCATCTCCTCACTACCACCCCTCTGTAACAGGATGTCTCTTCACTTTTTGATGGGCTTTGGGTCCCCAATCTGAACTCCCCCTCATTTATAATGATATAATTTTTAGGTCTTTGATGCTTGACACTGGATCCCTTTGACACCTCGTGGTCATACGGGCTGTTGTGCTTCTTCCATGTGGGATTGTTTCTTAGCTCGATGGTCACTTATTCACCTTCAAGTCTTTAAAACCACAGACACATATCTTTTGATAGCCGGGCACCATCAGCTTTCTTCAACACATTTGCTTATGCACACATTTGTTTTCCGTGATTGTGTCAAGAAGCGGAGCATCATGGAATGCCAATTTAATAGAACAAAATGTTCTTGCACTGAAGAAGTACCTGATGGAGGTTCAATGCCCATCTGGTGTCCTAATTCTAAGCTTATAAGTATATGCATATTGATCTATTTCCCCTTCATCATATGAATATATGAGCTTTTATCATATGCTGATTTTTCATTGAATCTGAGAAGTATTCAGTCATTAATTCTTTGAATATTCTCACCATTGCTTTCATTTTCTCTTTTTCTGGAGAGACTTCTATTATGGATATGCTGATATGCTAGACAGTGACCCATAAGTTTCTGAAACTGTTTATTTTTCTATAATCTTTTTCTTTATATTACACAGATTGATTGCCTTAAATTGCCTTGTCTATAACTTTGCTGATTCTTTCTTCTATCTGCTCAAATCTTTCTGTCAAATTCCTCTAAGACATTTTTCATTTTTGTTATTATATTTCTATGTCCAGAAATTTTCCAGCTATCTTTTATGTATATATATTTATTTAAATTTCTGCCTTTTCCACATGTGTAATTTAGTGATATAATGATATTCCTCATATTGTACAAATACAACTTTCTGTTTCCATATTTCATACATTTTCATATTTTTCTCTTTATCCATAGCTTCATTTGGCTGAGATTATTATCCTTTAACTTTTCTTAAGCATTTTAAATATATCTTATTCAGTTCTTTGAAAATAGTTTAAATAATTGATTTAAGTCTTTGTCTAGTAACTTCAGTGTCTGAACTTTTCTGGACAATTTTTCTATTCATTTCTTTTTGTGCTGTACTCTCTTATTTCTTAACATATCTCATAATTTGTTTTGAAAATTGGACATTTGTATACTATAATGTAACAAATATAGAAGTCAAGTTCTTGCCCTGTTTAGAGTTTCTTGTTCTTACTCCTTGCTGCTCTTTGTTTCCTGGTGACTTTCCAGAATGAATTCTGGAAGGTCTGTTTTTTGTCATGAGGGGTGACTGAGGCCTCTGCTCAACTCCCATCATCATCCATTGATTAGGCAGATATTTCCTCAAGTGCCTAAGACAAATAATTTTTTTCAGTCTCTTCTGAACGACTTTATATGTACTATGGCATGTCTTGCACATTTAGCCAGGCAAGTAAACACTTTGTTTCCCTATCTGCTTCCTGCTGTGCAGAGCCAAAGGCAGCAGTGGCTTAGAGAATATAAGCATCAAAGGTCTTTCTCTATTGTGTGCATATCCCCCAAAATGTACATATTGCTGTGAATTGGGGTTTTCTTCCATTTTCAATGATATAGCAGAGCTTTTAAGACATCCTATAGGCATCATTGCTCACCTTTAAATTTTTGAGTGAATTTATTATTTTTCCTGATGGCAATGTTAAACAGTTGTCATTGATGGTCTTCCACAAAGATTGGGGCTAAAAATTTTTTCACACGAGAGAAACTTTCATTCAAGTGTAGTAAAGACAAGTTTTGGAATCACCCCTCACCCCCTTTCCCTCCAACATGTATTGCCAAACAGGTCAGATAATGACATCACTCAAGAACAGAGCTCTGAAATACAGCTAATAATAATTCTGACCTCTTCAGAGGTTGCTAAGCTGTTTTTTTTCCCCTCTCTGATATTAGATCTATTCTCATTATGACTATGGAGAAATGGAGAGGGCAATTATATATGTCAAATTAAAGTGTCACACAGCGTCCTATTATAAATATTCAGTCATTTAAAAGATGAACACCATTTGGATTGTTAAAAGCCTTTGGTTAATTTCCATATTATAGAAACATCCATTTACCAGTGTTCATTGTTTTTATGATATAGAAGGTTTTCAGTAGTCCTTACTCTGCCAGATGAAAACCTGTGTTTTTTTTTCATTAATATTTTATAGTTTTCACCTACAGTCCTTGCACAATGAATGAGATGCATAAGGAACAATTTGTGGTTTAGGTGCTAAAAATCAATGTTATTTAAAATATATTAATTTCAATGGTTTATTGAAATTCAGATGATTTTTTAAAAATTGAATTTAAATCTTTAAATAACAAAACACAGTGAGTCCAAATAGCTTTCTGTGGTTTTGCTTTTAATTTGAGTGAAAAATTTTAGTTTTTACTTTTTGAGTGAAAACTTTAATTTATTTTTTATTGGAAACCTCTCTGTCTACCAATTTACAGATGTATTTACTACTCAACGTTCTTCACATTTAACTATTTTTTTTGCATCACCCAATTGCAATTCAGTACTGTTTGTTTCCAGTCATTACCTCTCTGTGTTATGATGAGACATCTATGAGATCTCCCTCCTATGAGTCATGTCTGCTTCCTAGATCAGTATATAATTTAGACCTATCTGCCATATGAATATTCTAAAAGTAAGAATATATGGAATATTTGTTCCAATGAATATATGTTATTAAACTTTTGGCAACTAGCAAGAGAATGAGTAAAATGTACCTCTATGACTGTGTTCTTGAAATACTTAATGGCATTTTCACTGCAAATATTAATTCTGTTTTGAATGGATGATTCACCATAACTATATATCTTTAATAAAATCCCCCCACTTTTTAATTGATAGCCTTTCACATATAAATTCAGTGTCTGTGACCATTCTATGTTCAGGCTCCAACATTTAAAACTAAAATGATTTCAAAAGATCATAAGATACAGTTCTTTTATTTTTTAGATGTTAAAATAAATTTCATTTTCCCTCTGCATCAGAGCTTTTCATTATTATGCAGGAGCTGGATTTTTCAGCACTTGAGAGCATACCCTTACTTCTACACTCTCTTTAGACTACATCATGTTTAACCTGGATCAGTATGTTAACCTCCTATGTGGTCTCCCAGCTGCTATGAGAGACCACTTTATGAGAGACCACTGTTTATCCTCAATGCTTGCCAATAAACTTATGCTCCTGCAACAACTATACTTAAAACTCTCCAATTGCTCCTCATTTAGTTCAGGAACTAAAGTCTGGAAAACACAAAATATTTACAATGGACTATCGGGCAATTTTACAATTTGCACATACCCCAACCAATTCAAAACCTCACCTCATCAATCAATAGACTCATTCTCCAGCTCTGGCACCGTGCACATGATTTCCCTTACTTTTCCTCTGGAAGAGTCAACTCTGCTATTGTAGTCTTTCCGTTCTGTTCTCCTTGTTTGGATACACACCCACGGCCCTCGAGTTTATTCCAACTCAAAAGGACTCTCTTGGGTTTCTGAGGAATGTAAACCTTTATGGGAAATGAAAGGGTAGTCTTGTCTTTCTTCTACTGAGTGGATAGTACATTTGAACCGCTTCCCTTGTGGTAAGCAGTTCGATGCTTACCTGGCAACCCCAACGAGGCTCCTTTGCTTTCATGAATACCAACAAGGCTCCTTTCTGAAAAACCTCCATCATGTACTTCTTCGATCACTGGGCATCTGTCTTGGGTTGCCATGACCGTTGAGGAAATCACCTCCTTTGCAAGTGATAATATCTGATTTCAGATGGCTCTCAAAATCCTTTTTGAGCATACATGCATATTTTGCTGGATCCACATTCTCACCCATTTTCTAGAACAGTCACTAAAAATCTTTGTTATTTTCCTTAAATCTACTGTCCAGTGCCTTCTTTTCTCTCTTCATTAATATTATTAGACATTTTAACTTGCACTAGATACTTGACTATGAGGTTGGACTAGATCATTAAATAAGATAACTATGCAAACTTTTAATGTTTTGTTAGATAATTTTACCTAATGCATATATGCTTAATAAACAAGATAACGTAGATAGGTAATACAGGTAATACAGAATGAATAGAGAGAAAGTGCTATAGGAACCTGTAGGATCATGTTGTTCATGGAAAATTTGCCACAAGCAATTGTGAAAGTAGAAAAAGGAAGTTAAAAGAATTTGATGGAACAAGAATCTTTGAGGAGTGAAGAGCATTAGCGTTGCTTTGGTCTGTGGGAGGCCTTACACAGTCTTTCAGTAGAACAGATACTTGGAGTGCACAGGGTGACTGGGGGATAAGGGCCACTTAAGATCCACCATTCCTTTTGTCTCCAAGAAAACTGTGGATTCCTCGTACCAATATCATCTTTGCTTTACATTCTGGTCCTAGGATAATTTACAGCAGACCAAGTTGCCTGGGTTGCAAATTCATGGAATAAATAGCTTATCACATTGGTTATCAACCTTCCTAATGCTGTGACCCTTTGATATAGTTCTTCGTGCTGTGGTGACCCCCTCACTATAAAATTATTATACTTATTGTTTACATTTTTTCCAACGTCAATTTAGTTCACTGTTTATTTAGTCATCTCTTATGCAGCAAAAGCAAATAGCTTTCACCCAACCTCCAGAGCGAAGCCCATTGCTATAGCATCAATTTCAACCCATAGCCACCCCCTACGGTGTTGTTGAGATTGCAAGTCTTTGTGGGAACAGAAAATTTAACCTTCCTCCCTCTCAAGAGCTGGTAGGTTTATAGCTGCCTATCTTAATAATAGCAGTATAATGCTTTTCCCATAATACCACCAGGGCACCTTAATTTTATGTCAGCTATTTAAAAAAAATCATATTACTGGGGGCTTATACAACTCTTATCACACTACATACATAAACCCATTGTCTCAAATACACTTGTATATAAGCTGCCATCATCATTTTGAAAGCATTTTCATTCTATTTGAGCCCTTAATATCAGCTCCCTCCCTCCCACTTCTGCCCTCCCTTATGAAACTTCGATAATCTATAAATTATTATTTTTTCATGTCTTACCCTATCTGATATCTCCCTTTATCTCATTGTCTCTTTTCCATCGCACCCTGGGAAGGGGTTATAGGTAGGTCATTGTGATTGGTTGCTCCTCTCTTCCCCCAATTTCCCCTTCCCCTCCTGGTATGACTGCTGTCAACATTGGTCCTGAGGAGTTTATCTGTCCTATATTACCTATATTTCCAGCTCATACCTGTACCCATTACATGTTCTGGTCTAGCCAGATTTGTAAGGTAGAATTATTATGGTCATGATAGTGGGAGGCAGGGGACTGTGAGGAAGCTCTATGTTTCATCAGTGCTATATAGCACCCTGACTGACCAGACGTTTCCCCACAACCCTCCTGTAAGGGGATGTCCAATTGCTTACAGATTGACTTTGGGCCCAAACTCTCCACTCATTCACATTATGTTGTTTTTATTCTGTGTCTTTGATTCTTGATCCCATCAGCACCTCATGATCACACAGATTGGTGTGCTTCTTCCATGTAGACTTTGTTTCTTCTCAGTCAGATGGCCACTTGTTTATCTTTAAGACTTTATGACACCAGATGCTATATCTTTTGATAGCTGGGCACAGACAACTTTATTCACCACAATTACTTGTGTACTTAATTTGTCTTTAGCAATTATATCAGAAAGATGAGGATCTCAGAGTACCAGATTATTAGAACTACGTGTTCTTGTGTTGAGGGAATACTTGAGTAGAGGTCCAATGTCCATCTGCCTCCTTAATACTATACCTATATATATATATATATGTATGTACATAAATCTATTTCCTCATCATGACATACAAATATATTTACATATATATACATGCCTGTATTTAGACTTCCATAAATGCCCTTTGCCCTCCTAGTTTCTTCCTCTATTTCCTTTGACTTTCTTTTTGTCCCACTATCATGTTCAGCTTTCAGTTAGGTTTCAGGAATTTCTCTCCATTACATTGCCCCTTGATCAAGCCCTACCAGACCTCCAACAAACTCCTGGCCATCAATTTTTGGTCACATTGTTCCCTTGTCCCTGGGTTTGTTGACAGCCACTTCCTTTTCTGTGCTTCTCCCTCTCCCCTGTCCCAGCGGAACTCTTTTCCTGTTGTTCTCTCTTCCAGCTTGGTTATCCCACCTACCCTCTCCAGGTAGACATGCAGGCACAGCAGTATACACAAACACAAGACCCAATACAACAAAGCAGCAGTAGAAAATAAAACAATAGCTACAACAACAACAAGAAGGGGGCAAGAAAAAAAGAGAAAAGTCTATAAATAGTTCCATGTCTATTTGTTGTCCTTTATGAGCATTTTTCCAGTGAAGTCAGAAGGGTTGTCATGACCTGACCACACAGTCTACTTTTGGTGTTGCCAGGGGACTTCTTTGCTCTGCTCCCCAGCATCTCACCTTGACATGATGGGATCAGGGCTGGCATAATTCTCACCTTGTGTCTTCAGTCTTGTCCTCTGTGGTGCTATGGGTCAGTGAGGAGTGCCCTGTTTTGTGACTGGCCCGGCTCTGTGGTTCTCTTTGTGCATTGGCTGCTCTGAGCAGAAGTTTTGCCCTCTGGACTTGTCAGGCCAGGATGTGCTTCACTATCTTTTCCTCCATCCTTGTTGGCTCCTGTGTGCTCTGATGAGACAGGTCCCTCTCCTTGAGCTATAGCTTCAGTGCTGTCTTCTGAAGTTCATTCTTTGGGGAAGGTCATAAACTTATTTTGTTGCTATTTCATAACTGTAATTTTGCTACTGTTATGGATCATGTGACCCCTAAAAAAGTTGTTTGACCCCCCAAAGTGTTTGAAACCCACTGGCTGAGACTGAATGGTTTATCACTTTTTGTTTGTCTGAACTGATGACACAATTAAAATTTTTAAATTGCAATTAAAATCTTGAGTTCAGTAAAGTTTTAGGTTTGTGTGTATGTCTTCAGAAAAGTGCTGCAGGGAATCATCCATTTTCATTGACCAATTGTGTGTTTTTGGACAAATATCCAAGCCAAATGTCTATCCTTCAAGTCCATCCTGGTACCCAGGGATCCTGTGGAGCAAAGCATTCCCTCTATGGGTTTCAGAGATGGTAAATATTTATGGGCATATAGAGCATCCTCTTTTTTTTCACGAGCAGCTGGTGATTTTGAAGTTTTGAACTGATGACCAACTCATAATACACCAGGGCTTACTTTGCACAGATAGGCTACAGGGCCTTTCAGAGCAGGAGAGATAGAGCAGGAGGTGACATAGAAAAATGCCTTCGTGTAGCCTTGAGCTGAGAGCTGTGCTGAAGCCTGTAACTCAGGGGCAGGGAGTGAAAGGTTGTATAATTTTTTTCTTAAAATAAAGAATTGAAGGTATTCATACATAAGAAGAAATAATCAGATATAATGTATGTTAGCAATTTTACTTAATGTAGCCTTCAATATTATATTTGCATACAATTTCATGCCACTCAATTTCACTCTTTTCTGATCGTTAGTCTCTTCCTGCTTCTGAGATCAACAGTGGAGGCTGTGTGTGCTAACATTCCTCTCTATCCTTTATTCATTGCATACACCCTCCCTCTGTCCTGCTTTTCTCCCAGGCACTGTCAAAAAATTGTGGCAAAGGTAGATCAAACAGTCTTTGAAACTTTGCTATCAAGTCAAAATGAAAACCAACCAACTAACTAAAGGAATATAGCTGAGGAAAGGATGTTTGGTGAATTACCATGAAGATGACCAATATAAACCAACTTCTCTCCATGTCCCCTTTTTTTATTGTGGTAAATACATATGTAAATATGGTACACATGATAAATGTATGAGATTGCTCCAAATTTTACTTTTTCTTTCAAATAATTATTGACTAAACTTGTACTTTTTAGCTACCTTTTTATAGATCTGTATGCAAACTTTAGTTCGATATTTGCCTTCTAATCAGCATCTCCTCCTTATTAAAATAATAATAATAATGATAACAATACTAATATGAAAAACTTAGATGTAGTAGTTATCTTATCTTTCTGTCCCAGGACCTTGACCATATATATTTTAATAAATAAATACCAAATTAATATATTTTCTATGGATTCTTATTATTTCAGTTGGTTAAACTTGCCATCTTTCTAGCTCGAGAAAGTCCACCTCCTTTAGTGTAAATATAGGAGTTTGCTAGTAGCATTCTCATGAGCTGATGGCATTTGGAGACAGATCTAGAATACCATTGAATTTTGTGAATAACACAGAGTAAGTTTAAAATTTATACACATTTTTGGACCTAGTGGGAAGGGCTTCTCTCTATGTTTAGGAAGGATAGATACTCTGGAGGTTGGAACTAGCACAGGCAAAATTTCAGGGTGAGAAGTCTTATCCTTGATAATGCAAATGTTTTGGAAATTGTAATTGAAAGTTGGTGACAATCAAATTTATGATTGATCCAATGCCAGATTTGTAGGTTTATAAACTTTAGATACATTTTATTTTGGCAGGATCTTCTGGAAAAAGACTGTAGGTTAGGTCAACAAATAGGCTGCTCCAAGTTTTCTCCGGTATGTATGTCCAGCAATGGTTTCAGGCACGCTTATGATCATTATTGTGTGTGCAGGATCAGAAAAGCACTCATAGATGTGGAAAGTACTTAAAGGACAATGATAGAAACACATTTTAAAGTTTTATAGGTTTTAAGAAATTTTACTTGAATTTTGTGAGCCATTGCTTGGCAAACAGAGAGGTCTCAAATTATAACAAATGTATTTTGCAGGTTTACAGCATTTTGTTGGAAGAATGCAAGATTTTCTGTTATACCAAGTGGTGCTTACAGACAGGTAAGCAGATGTGCAAAGGTGGTGTAAAGATAAGTGCTGAATTTACTTAAATAAAAGTAGCATGAGAATTATAGCATTTTTCATCTTTACAGCATTTAGCAAACATCACCTAATGAATGTTTACAGTGTTTGCTTTTGCTTAGTCTATGCTATAACTCCTTGGTGTTACCCTCTCTGGTAACTTTTTATCATATGAAATCATCTTTACATGATATTTATTCCTGCCACAAAGACTCATTTTTTGGATGGTGGTTGAATGATAGAATTTGATAGAATTTTTCTCAGACATTCTGTATGAAGTCATTTTTATTCTTGAAAACCAGTTCTATTAGCTTTTTAAAATGCTTTGTTGAATTTATAATTGTTAGAGAATGTAGAAAAATGAAAATTATTAATTACTTTGATATACGAGAAGTCTCAAAGGACTAACAAATTAGACGTGGAGACAAGATGCGTGAATACGGCAATTACAGCTGTTGTTCTTTATATGGATTTATATTTCAAGTGAACACATAATTATAGAGATTGGTTTAGATTGAGGAGCCCTGGAGGTGTCGTGGTTAAACATTTGTCTGTGATCTTTGTAGTTAGCAGTTCAAAGCCACCATCAATTCCTCAAGAGAAAGACTGGCCTTTTGACTCCCAGATCAGTTCCAGTCTTATTAACCCACAGAGGGTGGCTCTGTTTCTGCATGGACTCAATGACAGTGGGCTTGCTTTGATTTTGGGGATTAAGCTTAATGAAGTCTTTCCTTATCTTGAGAAAAAGTGGGAAATTTTCCTTGGAAACCTGGAGGTACCCAGATTTTCTTTCTGTTCACCATGGTTTCAGTGAGATATTGAGCAATGTGAAGTTTCTTTCTGATGATTTGAGGATAGGGATTACCTTCATGCATTAGCTGATCTTGTTGATCCTATTAAAGATCAAAAAGACATGTAGACCTATCTCTTCTAGGTAGATTTCGAAGAATGAGATGAATTTCCAAATATCAGAATTAACTTTGTTAATTTGAGAAGCATTACTCTTGAGATGGGATGATGTCAGTGGCATGTCCATGAACATTTTTAGCATTTTATATTAGCTTATTTAATCAAGAGACTCCTGAATAAAGATACCCTTTAATACTGAAACACCTCACTAGAGAGCACTGTTACCGTATGGTCCTGTGGGTCATCTTTCAACAATGATGCTGGGGCTGGGCTGCAGGCCACATGTGGTCCATCGCAAGAGCAGCTCCAGGGGAGAAAGATCAGGCTGCCTGCTCCTGAAAAGATTTATGGTCTGAAAAATCCTATATTGGATTGTTATAAGTGAAAATCAACTAGATGGCAGGACTTCCTCTAAAAATTTGAAGGACAATGTTGCATTCATTATTTGAGAATATTTTTCCAGGGGCAAGACTTGGGTTCCATTCAAAACTTTGCTTCAATTGAAAAAATATTGATGATATTGGTAAGAGAAATGTGACTTCATGTAGCTTAACTTTTTTAAAAAAAGCTGTTTGACTCCTTCATTGCTCCACTGGGCCCTGAAAAGTGCCTCAGTATCTCCAGGTGGACTCTATTACTGGTGATGGTCTACATGATATGTCTGAAAATGTATTGTGTGGAAGAATGCTTATGCAAAGAATGCCAAATTCTGAATTAGAATAGCTATATTCTTCTGAATGGAAAATTAATATATCTGCCTGAACTTGGCATTCTTTTTCTACTGCTGGCTGCTGCCACAAGGTCTAAAGTCATTGACACATTTTAGGATGCTAAAATTGTACTGATGAATCACAGGAAACCAGGGACAAATGGCCTTAGCATCTGTCCAATCACCCACCAGAGAAGTAGATAAGAAGTAGATATATTCTTGCTCTCTTTCTTTTCCATGGATGGATGGGAGGTCCTGTCCATTCATTCCCATAATTTCCCATATACCCTTACTCATTCTTAATGTCAAATTAAACTAACTTCAAGTGAGTGGTGCTTTAAAGCATATTATCACAAAAGGCATTGTAAAATATCATAATTTTAAAATTCATTTCTTTATCGTCAGAGATGAACTGAAATTAGCATTTAAGAATTTATTGCTTTTGACACCCCAGAGGGGTGTCGATAGGAAAATTTTATTATCTCTCAATTCTGTCCCCCCAGCCCCATACCGACCCCCCGCCCCCACGACCTTTTCGGAGTCTTCTCATCGTTGTCCAGGAATGAGTTTGATTTTACATTATTTTAACAAATAAATCAAAACTAACTGGATTCTCATCAGCACATTGAAACAATGGTATTTGTTGCAACAACTCTCAGAAGTTCTCTCACGTTTGAACTGCTTGTCTTTGTGGTTTTCCTCCTGTCTCTCACAGAGAGATTCTGGAAGTGTTTTCTGGAGATCTGCACAGAGTTCATGTCCAGTCACAGTGCCGCTGTCCAGGGAGCCACCCTCGAGTTCACCCCTTGGTGCAACAATTCTGCATTTCTAACGGTGCAGAAGACACAACGGAGGACAGAGTATCAAGGCTGAACACAGAAACAGACCCTCTGTCTTTTGTCAATGATAATGATATTGACACTTCGTGGGTTTCTCACGTATTTAAAAACTTCACCCAGCTTAACCAAGGAGTAACTATTTCTATAAATTTGGAAAATGGACCGTATCAGGTAATGAGAGACAGCGGGGAGGACACTTAGTCCTTTGCACATTACCTCACGAACAATGTCTGGTGGTGCAATGGTGGGTTGCTGATGGAAAATTGGTGGTTTGAAGCCACCAATGGCTCTCTGTGGGGAAAAAATAACTCAGAGATCTGCTCTCATAAAGATTGCAGCCCTACTAGGAAACTCTACTGGACAGTTTCTGTCACATGAATCTAGACGTTAAGATGTGTGGCTTTTACTCTATGTATATTGGAGTTTAAGGATGCCCAACAAAGATCTGATAGTGTATAATGAATAGAAAATGAGCCCTCAGATGTGGATTTCATATTTCCAGTGCACTGATTTTTGATTTATTTTCAGGTCTTCTATATTGTCCTTCAGTTTTTTAATCCACAACCAACAGCAATATACCTTCAAAAGAAAAAAGAGGACAATGTAGATTGGGATGACTGGCAAAATTTTCCCGGACATCACAGTGTATTTGGAATGAGAAACGATGGAGACTTCGAAACCCCTGATTCTGTCAACTGTCTTCAGCTTTCCAAGTATGGAGGTTTTAAAAATAACTATTTTTGAGGTATTCAGGAGATAGTTTTATTAGGTCAATTTTATTAGATCAATCTGATTTTGTTAGAGCAATGAGTACTAGTAGTAAACTACATGTAAACTAGCTCACTAGGTCAGAAGAGACTTTCCTTCATGAATCTTTTTCTCAAACTTTATTCTCCTATGCCTAAGTTAAATTAAATTAAATTCTACATTATGGTCAAAGTCCTTGCATGAGGGGGTATTGAAATACAGAAAAATTAAATAAAAATAATGAACATTTTCTATGCTTTAAAAATACTCTCTTTTAAAAAGATTTGAAAGCTTCTCTTTTTTACAATGTCAAGGATCCTTTGCAATCTGGTTTTCAGATCATTTAGCAAGTTCTTATCTATACTAATAGAATTATCATTCCTTACTCTAGAAAATGTCTTCAAAGGTCTTTCTCTTATTGTTCTATTCTATTTGCTTATGATATATAAGGACCATATTTGTTTTCCAGAATGAAAAGTTGAGGCTGTTATTAAAATTGTGTAGTGATGGCTACACCTTATGATTGCTCTTTTATCAAAAATATGAACATATTCCCATTGTTTAAATATTCCGTCATCAACAGTTTCACTTCCTATTCCCATGGCAGTATTACCTTTAGCATCCTGACTCCAGAATCACATCATCATCACGGCTACAATGACTTCTATAATACCCCATCTCTTCAAGAATTTGTAAAGGCCACACAAATAAGACTCCATCTCCAGGGACAGCACTACACCCTTAAGAATGCTGTCAGCTTCAGACACAGATACTACACAGTGGATGAAATCACCATCAGTGGGAGGTAGGGTTCATTACTAAAGTTTTAATTGAATTGTGATATTTTTTACTATAAATTTTAATCAAAGTTTTTTCCATGCTTATTTAAAAATGAGGGGTCAGCTATCAAGCATCAAAGAACAAAAAAAGGATATCATTTTGAATGAGGGGGAATGCAGAGTGGACAACTGCACATTCCCTCACAGAAGACTTAGGGAGGGGACAAGGCAGTCAGGGTGCAGTGTAGCAATGATGGAATATACACTGTTCCTCCAGTTCTTAAATTCTTCCTCCCCACCACAATCATGATCCCAATTCTATCTTACAAATCCGGCTGAACTGGAGGAGGTATACTGATTCAGATAGGAACTGAAAACACAGTGAATCCTAAACAGAAGAACCCCTTTGGACTAGTGGTGAGAAGGGAAATATTGGGAGGGTGGAGAGAAGATGGAGCAGAAAGGGAGAACAGATCGCAAGGAACAATATATGGTCTCCTCCCTGGGGGACAGACAGCAGAGAAATGGGTGAAGGGATACACTAGAGGGTGTAAGATATGACAAAATAATAATTTATAAATTATCAAGGGCTCATGGGGGAGATGAGAGTGGGGTGGGAGGGGTAAAATAAGGAGTGGATTTGAGGAGTTCAAGTAGAAAAATAGTGTTTTGAGATCAATGAGGGAAACAAATATTCAAAAGTACTTGACACAATGGATGTATGTGTGGATTGTGATGAGTTGCATAATAATAATGAAATAATGAATAATGAAAATAATGGGGGAAATGCAAAAGAAGTTGACTATTGAGTATGATGCTGTTGTTAGATATATTCAGTTTAGTTCTGTTTTTTACCAACCCTATATACAATAGAATAAAATACTTTCACTGTAAAAAAATAAAAATTCATTCAATATTTTACAGCAAGGTAGATGTATGTCTTCAAGCTTTTCTATTTAAAAATTGCATTGTGATTAAATACATATAATATACTTCTGCCATGTTAACCATTTTAATTGTACATTGTAGTAGTATTTATTATATTCATGACGGGGTGCAACCACCACCACCATTTCTAAAACCTTTTAACATACTCAATTAGAAACTCTGTCTTCATTAAGCAAGAATTTCCTATTGTTCTCTCTTCCCCTTTGAATCTTCTTTAGGTCTTCATGCCTTTATACATTCTATATATTTCATAGAAATGGAATTATACAACATTTGTTTCTATCTAATTTCCTTTGCTTTGCATAATTTCTTCAGATTTCACCCATGTTGCAGCATGTAGGATAAGTTTATCTGTCTATATGACTGAACAATATAATACTTTGTTTATCCATTCTACTATGAATCAGCATTTTGGTTCACTCTGTATTTTGGCTATTGTGAATGGGAGCAGAAAGGCCTATTTTTTCTCCTGTAGAGAATCTGATGGGTTGAAATTGCAGAACTTTAATTACTAATCTGCTACATCCAGGTTTTCTCAATAAAATACAAGTTAAAATTATTTTGAACTTCCTTGCTTTCCACCAAGATCCATGTTGCATCTTTAATAAGAGTCCTCTTTCCAGGCCCTCTTCTGAATGTGCATTGACTTTTTATCAGTTTGTTCTCAATGTCCTTCTGTGATTTTTTTTGAATCATCAGTAGCAAAATTTTTACTTACTTGTGATATTAATGATGTAGTTTGAACAGCTCACCGTTCTTTGGAGTTGTCACAAAAACTGATCTCTCCTCAGTTGGCTTAGTAACTGTCTTATGAATGGCCTGGCATAGACGAGTGACCACTTCAAGCATTGCACAAGTTTGAGGAGACAGCTTAGTCGTAGCCTGTCAATTCTTGGAGTCTTGCTTTCTGCCGCAGCCATTAGTGTCTCTTGCACTTCTTCAACCAGGGCTATCGGTTTTTGAATATATGTTACGCTCTGAAAGTTGATCAATTCTCTTTGATACAGATACTTTGTGCATTTCTTCTATCTTCTTTCAATACAGTTTGTGTAGTTCAGTATATTGTCTGTGGATTACTTGCATCATTGAATATTTTGTTGTAGGAATCCTGCCCCTTTTCAATCAAGGCTTAGATTGTTTCTTTAATTTTTTTTCAGCTTCAGAAGTGCTTTTCTTCCTTTTTACCTGTAGCCACAGGTCTTTGTACTTTTCAGCATAATAATTTGTTTCCTTGAGCCACCCTTTAAGATCAATCATTTGTTCAATTTTTACTTTGTCATTTCCATTTGCTTTTGCTGCTCTGCGTTCAAGAGCTCATTTCAGATTCTCTTCTACCATTTGATTTTTCTCTCACCCCTCCCCATCTTTTAAATGGCCTTTTCCTTTCTTTTTTTTTTCCTTTTCCTTTCTTTATGACATATTATTGATATCATCACAAAACTTACTCATTTTTGGTCATTAGTATTCAATGCTTCAAAATTATTTTTTGAGGTGGTTTCTAAATAAAGATCATACTTGGATCTTTTAGATTTAGTTTAATTTTCTTTATTTTAAGCTTTAATTCATATTTAAAAGGTATGTTTTGTAGTTGATTCCTGGCCATGTTATGAGTGATTATATTGAACTTTTCCATCATATCATTCCACAGAGGTAACTGATTTGATTCCTCTGTATTCCCTCTGGTGAAGTCCATGTGTATAGTCACAATTTATGATTTTTTTTTAAAAAAAGGTATTTCCAATGAATAAGTTGCTGCTTTTGTAAAATTCCTTTATGCCATCTCTGCCATCATTTTAAATCATGGAAGCCATATTTTCCAATGACTGAGTCTACTTTGTTTCCTACTTTTACATTCCAATCACCAGCAATTACCAATGCATCTCGGTTGTAGGTTTGGTAAGTTTCAGAGAGCAGACATTCATAAGATATTATGTATTTTGGTGCTAATTGTTGAGATATTAATTTGAATGCTGCTTATATTCATGGGTACTCCTTGTTGACTGTATCGTTGATAGAGTTGTAGTTTGGGATTGATCTTGTAATTTTATAGGACACTATAGGCAATGCCCTTCCTTTTCAGTTTGTCTTCTCCAGCATGGGGTAGCACACTGAGTCAAACTTGCCAGTGGTAGTCCATTTCAGTTCATTCATGCCTAGGACAGTGAGCTTCCAATCAAATGTAATCTTCCCCTCTGTTGAGTTCACCTAATGGATATACCCAATGTTGAATTGGTGTTTCTTAACACTTGTCATGTGCTTTTGTTAATAGATGTCAGTGCTATGGCCGTGCTGATTTCTGTGAGACGAGGAGCCAGCCATATAGATGCCTGTCTTCTCAGGAAAGCGTCACGGAAGGACTTCATGTGAGCACTCACTTTTATGCATGGCAGTCTAAAATTAAATGACCCAAAGTCAATATACTTTTCATAACCTTGATTTCAGCATAGCTGGATGTTGTCGTCAGATGCCATCAAGTCAGTACTGACACACAGAGACATTATGCACAATTGAAGTGGTCCTGTGCTGCCTCATCCTCACTATTCTTCCTCTGCTTTGTTACAATCCTGGTGTCAACCCGTGGCCTTCAGGGCCTTTCTCTTTGTCTCTCTCCTTCTACATTACATGGTACCAAACAGGATGCCCTTCCCACAGACTCGTCTTTCTTAACAGAAGGTCTGCAAGATGTAAGTCAAAGTATAGCTTGCAGTTGGTATGTAGCTTACAGGTATATTTCAGCTTAATATGAATGGCAATCATTTTAGAGAATAATTTTTTTGAGAAAAAAATGAAATTCCTTAGTAATAAAGAAATTATTACTTTTAAACATAAACTCTGAGTATCTATAAAGGAAATTAACACCCCAGATATTATTTCTTTTCCATTCTTTTATCTTTCATTTGGAAAGATTGTGCTTTATTTGGAAAATTTGAGATATTTAGGTAGCATGCTACTAAACACAATAAGTGGTTAGGTTCTTTACTCTCCATGGTATGGGGATTTTGTTGGTGGTGTTGCTGTTTGTTTGAAACTAGCTCATGTGTCACAAATGAATTGAGTTTCAATTTTCCTTTTCATCCTTTTGAAATCAGGATTGAGATCTGATGAGTAAGGAAGCTCATGGGTTTTTAAGCCTGTGATTCTTCTTTTTTTAATATAGATTTTATTGGTGGCTCTTACACCTCTTATAACATTCAATACATCATTTGTATTAGGCATATTTGTACACATGTTGCCATATTCATTTCCAAATATTTTCTACTTGAGCACTTGGTATAAGCTCCTCTTTCCCCCTTTCCTCTGGTTCTATTTTTTTTATTCCAGCTCCCCATATTTCCCCTCCTCCAATCCTTCTCCCCCATGAACCCCTAATAATTTACTTATCATATCATTCACTGTCCAATATGGCCCTTCACCCATCACCCTGTTGTCTGCACCCCAGAGAGGAAGTCACATGTAGATCCCTGAAATTAGTTCTCCTTTTCTACTCCACCATCCCTCCACCATCCCACTATCACTACTCCCCCCACTAGTCCCGAGGGATCATTTATCTTAAATTTCCCATGTTTCCAGCTCTAGTATACATCCCTTGGTCTAGCTGGATTTGTCTCATAGAATTCGGATTGTGATAGTGGGTGGGATGAAGCATTTGAGAACCAGAGGAAAGTTGCACATTTCACTGTTACTACACTGTACCTTGACTGGATCATCTCCTCCCTGCAACCCCTCTTTAAGAGGATTCCGCATTCACTTATTGATAGGCTTTGGGTCCCCAATCTGAACCCCCCTCATTTATAATGACATAATTTTTAGTTTTTTGATGCTTGATACTGGATTCCTTTGACATCTCATGGTCACACAGGCTCGTGTGTTTCTTCCATGTGAGCTGAGTGGTCGCTTGTTTATTTTCAAGCCTTTAAGACCCCAGGATTCTTCTTTTTAAATTAAAAACATTTTCCCCTTTCGTTTGTGGAACATAATACATGCAAAACAAGTCTTATATGTGATTTCATGTCACTCCTCCCTCTTTTTCCCCTCTTCTCCTTCTCCCTTCTCCCCTCTCTCATCTTCCTACCACTAGTGTGTGACCTCAAAGTAGTCTTTAAAGTCTTTTCCTTTGGTGTGAAAACTATTTCTTCCTTTCTCTTACTTCTTTTGTTTTATAATCAGAGTGTCATGAAATATTTATTTTTTGTGAAATTGACTAATTTTGCTGGGCACTATGTTCTCTAATTCTGTCCATTTCATGAAGCCTTTGATGGACTCATCATTTTTTTTGGGGGGGGGGGCATCACTGCTCTCTGGTGGTGGGAGTTCATCATTGTTTTTTAAGGATGAATAATACTTCATTTTGTGTCAGTACCAGAGTTTATCTATTCTTCCACATACAGAGTTTTTGACTGTTTCTGTCTTTTTGCTGTTTTAGAAATTATGGGTGTGCATGTATCTATTTGTGCTTTGTTCTTTTTTCTTTTGGGTATATATCAAGTAGAGAGATTGCAAGATCATGAGGTACTTGTATTTGTTTGAGAAAGTGCAATACTAGTAGACTGTACTACAGTATATATGAGTATTCCAATCTCTCCATATCCTCTCCAGCATTTATAAATTTCTGTTTTTAAAGTTTGCAAAGATTATTGGTATGAGGTGGTATTCATCATTGTTTTAATTTATATTTCCCCTAGAGTTAACTGAGAGCATTTTTCATATGTTTATTGGCTACATGGATGACATCTTTAGTAAATTGTCTATTGATGTCTTGTGCCATTTTGAATTGTGCTTTTCTTATTGAGGAGTTGTATTTTTCTATAACTATTTGAATTAACCTTGATCTTTCATTGCCGAATACGCTTTCCCAGTCTGTGGATTATCTTTATATATTTTTTTTGATGAAGACTTCAAATTGTGTTTATGTATACATCATATATATTGAACATTGTATACCTTTTGAACATTTAATTTTGATAAGATTTATAGAAATCATTAACATTGGCCTCCAGCGAGTTTATTTTATTAGTATCAGCAGGTCCTTTGGAATTTTGTAATAAAGTGACTGAGTTTGTATATAATGGTCATAGTTGAGGTTGAAATTTTGTTGTGTCTTTAGGAATAATTTACATATAATGAATTAGGTGTTGAGCTGCAAACTACAAAGTCACTGGTTCAAACACACCAGGCTATCTATTCTGATAAAGATTTACAATCTTGAAAACCATTTCATCTGAATGGCTGTGGATCTTTGTTTTTGTTGTGTTGTGAATAAGAGATGAATGAGAAAAGGGAAAATGAGAGACAGGGAGAGAGAGAGAGATATTAATTGATAGGTGTATCATAAGCATCAGCATTATTCCATGTGAAAGAAGATGCAACAAAAGTTAGAGTGGTACCAATAATAAAAGTACATCATATATATGTAGTTTTCAGTAAATGGTGTTTGATGCCATTGATTGGCAACTTATAAGACAATAAAGTTGGAGTCCTACTTCACAGGAAGTATAAAATAATAATGGATTTATTAAAATAAAGATTGAAACAAGCAAAACAGATGAAAACATTCCATGAGGGATCTTATAAACATTATGTCATAAATAGTGACAATTCTGTGTGGTAAAACAAATAATTGCTATGATACATCATGTAAAATATAAAATAGTTACACTAAAATGTGAAGAATTTAGGTCCTAAATAAATAATTGCTAGCAATATAATAGAAAAATTTAACAGCCTAATGAAAGGAACAAAAAAGAAAATAGTTGATAAACATAATGAAAGGATAGCCCACCTCACTTTTAATCAGGAAATAGCAAATTCTTAAAATGTTAGTTTTCATCTATAGATTAGCAAAAATCAAAAGGTTGATAAGCATTTAGGGCTTCTGAGACTCTCACTGTCATAAGGGAGACTAAAAATGTACCAGGTTTTGAATTTAACAATGGCTACTAAAATTGCAAACACCATTATGTCATTTGTATTGTCCTCAAGTGTAGCAGAATGGCACGTAGATAGGGATTTATGTATTGGTGTATCCTAGCTTTTAAAAAAGCAGCATTATTTCTAGACACATGACAAACTTGTGAATTGCCTTGCCTCCCAGACTTTGCCCTGTTGTCCTGGAATTTGATCGTTGAGGCTGTGTCTCTGTGCAATATTTTTGTGGTAGTTTGGATCATATTCATTTCTTGGTCACGATTCTGTGTGTATGTCTGTGTGTGAGTTTAATTTCTGTATTCTGGATTCTTCATATGCCCTAATTTATGCTCCATGGCCACATGAGTGTACAGAGTGATAACGGTATTTCTCACATGCAGTTTCCTTGAAAACACTGTGCAATATGGTCTTGCTGCTTATTTCAACTTAATTGAATGTATATGTAAATATATAATGAGGGGAATAGATGTATGTACTGATATCCATGTTAAGAGTTAAAATTGTAGATGCACATTGGGTGTAATATATATATATACATATATATATATAAATTTTAGGTATTACTTTTCCTGTGTTTGTAGTCCTTATCACACAAAAGACATTAATTACTTTGATTGCTTCTTTAGCAAACCATTTATCATTGTGTATCTTTAGGTTTTTGCTAACTTAATTTGTTCTAGATTTTAAAATGTGCACCCCCTCCCAAACCTAATCACTCTTATCCACTTGATCCCAACTCAAGACCCTATAGGACTGGCTAGAACTGCTCCGAGGTTTTCTGAGACTGTAACTCTTTAAGCCTCATCTTTCTCTTGGAAAATTTTAAATTAAAATTGCTGCCTTTATGGTTATCATATAACCACTACACCACCAGGACTCCTCATTAAAGTGACATCTAATTCCAGTCTTTATCCTAGGATCTTTGATTCTAACCCTTTAAGATGGATACTTCTTTCCTTTCCTCATCCTCAGTGATTTTATTTATTTATTTTTTGTGAACCTAAAATCCACTGCTGTCCAATGGCTTCTGACTCAATACTAGTCCATATGCTATAAAACGCAACTTCTGGGGCTAAGCCCTGGTGGCATAGTGGTTGAGTGCAGGACTGTGGCCCACTAGCTTGATGGTTCAAATCCAGCAGCAGCAAGGCTGGGTAGCTCCCACGACCACCAGAGGGCAGTGATACCACCGCCCCCCCCCCCCAAAGAAACGTAACTTCTTAGGATTGTCTTGGTTATAAACTTGATGGACATGTTTTCATAACATCTATCTTCTACTGTACCACATAGTAGATTGGAACGAAATTTCATATTAGTGAACAAAATACTCACCACCATTGAGCCATTTCTGAGGAATAGTTAGCCTATTAGGTCCAAACACCTGCAGATTTTCCCACTAGCCTGTCCTTCTTTCCTGCCCCCACAAACATGATTCAACTTTGCCCCTACTTAAAATGCTCTGGGTGAATAGGACACCTTGATATGAATGTGTTTGGGGCACATGAGCTAAGGTGGGTTTAATATTTCAGATCATACCTTAGTTTTTAAATTTCATTTACATTATGTTGATGATCCGATATCCTCTCCCTCTCTTTCTAACTTCTGCTTTGCCTCTCTAATTGTTCACAGTTAAGTATTTAATATTTTAATCTTCTTAGATAATTTTATGCTTCCCCTTAAAAGAGAGTCATTAGGTTAATTGAGACTCATGATTTGTTTACAAAGTCAAGTTGGGATTTTCAGTCTTGGTCTCAGGTGGTGACTGTTGGCTGATCCAGTTGAGAAATAACTACCTCTAATTTGGGTTTGTAATACATTTTAATTTTTCTTGCTTAGACATTAAATGTCTGTTGAAAGCCAAAGTGAAAATTTCCTCCTTGACATATTTTGATAATCCATCAATTTATCCATAAATAAAAAGCTACAAATATCGTTCACTTAGCAGAGTCTGACAGATTCAGCTAAAAGAGAAATGTCAATCGAGTGTGTTAATTTGAATGATTTCTCAGTTCTTTGATATTTTCAACAATGTTGAAAATGAAAAATGATTTCTTAAAAGCATTCATAAATATTACTTTCTTTTTTTGTTATAGTTCAAACTATTGAAACTATTGAAATATAAGGGGGCTTTTAAAAGCTTGTATAATAATGAAATCAAAAGATAAAGGAATTTCTCCCTAAACAATTGAAACCCCCTTCTACATGTGGAGAGTTATGAATCTCTGTGAAATTGCTTTAAACTAATTAAAATACCTATTTAAATGCTTTTCATATTGTTTCACTTTTAAAAAGAGTCTTAATATAGGCCATTCATTTCCTATTGGAATCATTGGTTATTTTTAAAGACTTGGGCATAATCCAAAAAGAATGTCTCCAATTTCAGAGTATTATGCTAACCATTAATAATATTACTCAATAAACAGAACTTCAGTGAATTATATTGCAGTCATTTGGCAAACAGCAGAAAACGTAAGCCTTGAGAATATGCCAGTTTGGGGCCATTGTCATTCCCATGATAAAATGTTTTTAGTGGGAGTACAAATGAATGAAGTGGGAAGAAAAAAAAATAAAACATTCAATTCTGGAACAAATTTTTTTTATAGGTAATCATATTGGGGAATTTTCTGGAAGTTGTATTCTCAGTAGTTTATGGAGTTTTCATGTCATAAAATGGTGCTTGACAGATGGGAATTGAATTTAAACACATTTTAACTTAATTGTCAATAGGGAGTTTCACCTTTGAAATTTTAATTTCTGGCTTCTCTTAATAATCAGAAGGCACCCAACACTGTTTCTCCTTTCCTGTGTGATAACAACCATCTAATGTTGTAGTTAGCCTCTTCAGAGCAGTTTCCCTCTTTATTCTGCCACCAAAGACTCATGTGCCACCTCACATCTCAGTGGCCTCAGTTTTGATCAACTGGTCATCAAGAGCCTTTAAGTTTGTGAGACTTATAATGCAAATATTATTATAGACTCAACCAGTCTATGCAACCAGTCAGAAGACATAGGTTATTCTCAGCATAGCAAGACCACTTGGCATTTCTCCTACCACTAACCATTGCTACTTCTATTTAATATTATCTGCATATAAAAAGAATAAAAGCTAACACATAAACAAAACAATGAAGCCTATTCCTTTATTAAGATACTGATAATCTTGTGATGCACTTGAAGCTTCACTTTTTTCTTAATCGTCCATTACATTGTAAGTATCAATTCAATCCACATGGAAGAAGTGCATCAGCATGTGTGATCCAAGGATTGTAAATAATATGATCCAAATCCAAAGGAGGAAATGGTATCAGACCTTACATTGTGAACAGCACATTTGCAGAAGGCTATGGATGACAGTGGGAACTCAAATCCATTTGCAGGGTCAATACACGGCTGAAGCTTCCCTTTGACCATCCCTGAGGAGTGTTATCTTAGGTATCAGACCAAGTCTTGTCAACCCCGTTATGGCAGATGGAAGTTAGGCTGAAATGTAATACCTTATCATTTGACTTCCCTTTTGATTCATTTTATAGTTGCTTCATTAAGAAAAAAAAAGAGTGAAGGGGAAATACACTTGGATTAAGCCCCTGGTGAATATCCTTTGACCATGCTTGCTATCTTGCAGAGTGCAATGAAAAGTGGATTTTCGAAGATGCAGTTATGTTAAAACATGACACCTTATTATCTTAGCTCCCTTATGACTCATTTAAAATCTGTTCTTTTCTTAATCTTTCCTATTTTCTTTTCGACTGAACTTTTTCTCTAGATCACTTATTGTTGTTTTGTTTGGTATGTTTTTCTCTGTATGAAATCCAACATAGGTAAATCTACAGACAGTAACTATATTAATGGCTTATTAGGGAGATGGCAGAGGAGGTTGAGGGAAATAGGGAGCTAATAATAATGAGTATGAGAAAAAATAAAATGTCCTAGGACTGATTAAAGTGATGATAGTACAACTTTTTTGATTGCACTATTGAATTGTCTGATGTGAATTATAACTCAGCAAAACTGTTTTTTAAAAGAGTTTATTACATTTTAGGATATGACCATTTTCTCTAGAGAGATTCCATGAATGACTTAATTCTAGAATTATTTGCCAATTTTGAAATCATGACTTTGATGTATGATACAATAGCAAGCATAGCAGAGTTTATTAATGGAGCATCTATTTAGATACTTTCTATATTTTTCTGAAGTTTGACCAGAAAAATGAAGGATTAAATTGCTGGACTCATTTTTTGATTTATTTGGGGCAAAATTCGCAAAGATTTGATATTATTCGGTAATTGTCAAGTTTGTTTGAGTATTGCCAAGTGGAATTCAGGATTACATGACACTGAGTTAGCATGACATCTTTAGCCACAGCACACATTCAAAATGCAATGTCTCTCTTAAATGATTACTTTTATATGGCTAATAATTGATTGCTGTTAATTGAATAAAGTATATCAGAATGAAACTTGATGTTTTGAGATAATTTTAGATTCACATGCAACTCTCAGAAACAATAGGAAAATATGATGTATATTACCCATTTCTCCTAATCATAACACTTTGCAAAACTATTATTTATTCCCTAAATAAACTTTCCTGAAGCCTGATTTTTATACAATGAAATGTACTAATTTAAAATATGTAGTTTGATGAGTGCTCCAAATGTATAATCTGTGTAATCTCTTTCTCAATCAAATTATGATAGAATGATTCACTCTTCCCAAAATTCTATTTTATTTCTGGCAGGCCTGGTGCCTAACCTGAGGAAACACAGTGTGTTATGAGTCACAACAGATTAGTTTTGAATGTTCTCAAACTTTATCACATGGAAATATTCAACATATTATCTTTGGTGTACAGGCCTTTAAATTCACATTATAAACATTGTTACCCAGTTACTTGTGCTATTAATTTTCTTGCATTACAGCACCTCAGTTTACCTGATCAGGAAATCCATTTCAACTACAAAAATACCTGTGTAGTTGTAAAGTACTACTTAGGAATATGTTTGAATGTCTATAGTATTTATCAACAAGCATGGGCATAGAGTAGGCCATCGACCTATTGTGCCCCTTTTCATCTTTTCTTGATTTCTTGACCATTTTAAAAGTTTATGCATTGATAAACTCTCATGTTAAGAAAAGTGGTGTCATTTGGAACTTGTAGCCATATGAATTTTCATTTTTACTTAGTGGCTATGTTCACTTCTCAAGGGCCGTTGGCCAAGAGTGATGCAATGAGTGGTGCCTCAGCCAAGTACTGGCACTTTCTTGGCCACTTAGCTATTCTTTCATCATTTTGTGACATCACTACCTGTATGAGTGGCCAAGCCTTTAGCAGAGCAATTTATCAGTAACCATGAGCAGTTCTCTTATGCTTTGGCTTTGATCTGTGACCCTTTTATAGCATTAATCATGGATCTTATGAATTAACTACAATCAAACTATCAGTATGAATTTTTCTTAGCATTATAAATAGCAGAGCCAGCTTAAACACATTTTATAGAATAAGCTCTCCTACCATTCAGTGTTTTGAATGGTGCCAACAGCACATTCTACAGTGCTGATTATGGAAATGAATACTTCCTGTTATGGCAGACAATGTGTTCCTATAGAACACTGAAGTCCAAAAGTATGAGTCATCATGACTAGTTGGCTTCATATTTGTATTATACATCAAGATGTACCACTTCTTCTTTTTCCCATTTGATCACAGAAATAGTTTCCTCTAAAAATATTTCGTCTAACATTATACTTTAAGTCTAATGAATTAGTTTCTCTTCATGTAACTAGTAGTCATCAGGTAGTTCATACTATAAAATCTATAGTTGTTGCACATTTATTCTATCAAGGTGAAGAATTTCATTTATTCTCTGATGCAGAATTATAATATTAATCTGTAAAAATATCCACATTAAACTTCTCTAGAGTAGGTATGAACAAAGTACTTTTAAAATGTATGTTGAAAATATGGAAAAGAGTTTAAGAGCATGAGGATCTGTGGAATCAGGCTTCTAGAAGACACAGAAGATAGTGAAACTAAGACAATACTTGAAGAGATAAAGGTAAGGAATTTTTCAGAGCTGAGCAAAAAGCATACATTTTGAAATCTCAAGGAGGTTAGAAAACAAAAAGCAAAAAATCCCAACCCAGAAAAATTCCACAAACATAGTTAAGGGCATGATAGTAAATTGGCTGCTTATCAAAGAATAAACTCTAAAATTAGAAAAGTCATAGAGTAGCCAATATTCCTAATCTAGTATTTTAGCTAGACCATGAATTAGAAATGAGTCATCAAAAGATAACATATATCCAAAGGATATAGTTAAGGAAGTAAAAAACAGGATCGCTGAAAGATTGGTGATTAAATAAACCACCAAATATATGAATAAATTAAGTTACACTTTAACTATATTTGACTATTGTTTTTGTTAGGTCAAGTCAAGTTGCAACCCACAGCGATCATAGCACAATAATATGGAACACCACCAGTCCTGTGTAGCCTCTCAGTTGCTATGTTTTGAGCATGTTGATGTAGTCACTGTATCATTCTGCCTTGTCAAGAGCCTTTGTCTTTATTGCTGACCTTCTACTTTACTGAGAATGAGGTCCTTTCCCAGAGGCTGGTCTTTCCTGATGACATGCCCAAAGTATGGGAGACACTGCCTGACCAAGCAAATATGTCTTAGAAGAAGTATGACCAGAATAGTCCTTAGAAATGAGGATGGGGGAACTTAGTTTCACATACTTTGGGCACATATGTTTTAAGTGGTAATAATCATTTTATCTAGAGGAGTTTTGAAAAGTAAGATAATACTTAATGCTCATTAAAAATAGCACTTAAGTTAAATGAGGATTTAAAGGGACTCAAATTCCTTTGATTATTTAGGAAGAGTGGGACAATTTTAGACTTTCTGGAAACATTTTATTTTAAAAGTTAACTCAACAGAACAAAAGGAGGGTCCTGAGATCCACAAGACTTTGAGCTGCCAGCTGATGATGTTTCTGCATGTTTGTATAATTTCATGTGGCCTCCTGAATCAGAAGAGAGACTTAACAACTAATAGCCAACTTAAGAACTTGAGTCGGACTGGGCTGGGATGTTTTATTGATACATAATTACTTCTTGTATAAGGCTCTTTCTTGCATACATGTAAGTGTCATTGGGTTTGTTTCTATGGTTCACTGGTTTAACACACTCTCTTTTATTTTCTTCTTGTCTTGTTTTTGCTTTTGTATATATTTTTGTATATGAAAACCAGGTTAGGTAAATTTATAGAGACAAAAACTGGATTACTAATTTCTTAGGGCTGTTACGTGGGAGACCGGAGGGAAATAAGGAGCTAATAATAAGTACAGGAAAGAAGAAAATGTCCTAAGATTGACTGTAGTGATTATTATACAGCTATTTTAATATGTTTAAACCATTGAATTAAAATTTTAAAAAAGGAAAATCGTATTTACTAGAACAATGTTTGCTTATGTTTTAGTGACTATGCAAAGCCATTTACCTGTATGGACCATAACAAATTATCGATAACATTACAAGGAATGGGAGCATTTGTGCTCATAGGGAACTTGACAATGGCAGAGGCAGGTCTTTGAACAGAACAAGTTGATATTGCAAGGCTTTAAGTCATGTCAAGGCTATCTAGTCCCTCAATTTGTATACTGAGCAAATGATGTTAGAGACTAGGCTCTCTTAAGAAGAATTGGAAGAAGAGTCACTACCAATATGTGATAAATGCAATTAACATCCCTTTGTTTCTGGAAGTCAATTGAAACACTAGCTGATAACAGATTATAACATTCAGTTACAAACTGTGCCTCAAATTAAACAAACCCCAAATCCTCACAATTTATACCCAATAAGCAGAATCATGGTAAAAGGGGGGGCGGGAATTGAAATTGTCAGGATTTCAATTTACTTGGACCCACAATCAATGCTCATGAAAGCAGCAGCCAGGAAATGAAAGAAAATATTGACTTGTGCAAGCAAACAAAATCACTGCCATTGAGTTGATGCTGCTTCATAGCAACCTTACAGGATGGGCTCCAATGGCCTCTGAGAGTTTCTGAGACTGTTACCCTTGAAGGAAGTAGAAAGGCCTCTATTTGTACCAATGAGAGGCTGGTGGTTTGGCTGGTTTGAATAGTTTTGCATTGCAAAACATGCAGTCAGTGCGCAATGCACAGCATTCAACCACAGAGCTCCTTGTTCTGGAAAAAGCTGTGGCAAAAGAGATCTTGAAAGTGTTACAAAGCAAAAACTTTACTTTGAAGTGTTCTTGACTCCAATCATGGTATTTGTGGTCATCTCATATGCCTGACAGAGCTATATAATGAATATAGAAGATTGAAGAATGATTGATACCTTTGAATTAGGTTTTGGTGAAGAATAATGTATATGCCATGGACTCTCAGATGATCAGATAAATGTGTTAGAAGAAGTTTAACCAGAACATTCTTTAGGCATGAGGATGGTCATTTTAGATATGTAGGACACATCGGAAGAGAGCAGTCCCCATACAAAACATTATAAGTCCCTATAGCAAAACAGCAAGAACAAAAATCCAGCAAAAACCAAGCCACACAAAACACTATGAGGTGAATTGAAACAGTGGTTGCAACAATGGCTACACTATAGGAATGTTTTTGAGAATGGCACAGAGGCAGTTGTTGAGATGAAAAATAAGAGGTATATGAGCTGGAACTGACTGACTGCTACCTAAAATAACAATAACATTGATATTGTATCAATAACTTTCAATTTACCCTCATAGTAGTCAGATAACCAAAAAAGCTCTGGGAAGACATAATACTAATACTACATAAAATTGCCAGTATAAAGTGACTTCATAACCACGTGTAACTAAAAGTCCTTTCTTTTTTTAAATTGGCAATATCAAGTTCTTATTGTAATGACCATAATTCTGTATAGGTTAAATTTAGGATGTAGGAGAACCATAGGAAGGTGTCCTGTTATGATTTTCTTGAGTAACCTAGAGAGAATTGGTTTTTGTTCCCAAGGATGGGGTTTGAGTTTGTAAAGGATATTGGGCAGAGCATTATTGCAAAAAAAGGGACAATGCAGCGCAGACACATACCAGGCTTACAAAGTCAATGAATAAACTTGGCTTAAACTTGGGGAGGAGACCTGCCGATGTCTTCTATTTGAAGCTAAAATAGGAGAAGGAACCTAGTAGATGGTTTCTGAGGCTGTCAATGCTCATGGGAGTAGATGGCCTTCTCTTTCTCTTGTGGAACAGCTGATGGGTTTTAAATGCTTTGCTTTGCTATTGCTATAAGCAGTGCAATGCGTACCAGATAGCACACCAAGACTCTTTATGACATTATGCACATTTTCATAGCATGCAAAAATAACACCATATGTTACACCTAAATATAAAGGAAAAATATCCCAAAGGGCTGTGAGTTAATACCATTAAGTCCAACTACTATTGGTAGTGTAATTTATATATATATATATATATATATACATATATATATAATATTTAAGTTTCACTTCTCTAAAAGATGTGATTCATAAATCTTTCAGATCCATATTTAAATTAAACATCCCATTATGGCTAAAAATCCAAATATAGATAACTTTTCAACATGAAATAACCATAACTAAACGCATGGTTACTGTATATGTCTATAGTTCTGTTGGGAAGATCGATCATTTGCTAGCTTTATTCATTCAGCAGATATTTATTAAATGTCTTCAATGTGTAGCGCATTATGCTACAGTACAGCCATTATGTCTTGATTACAGATGCAAGTATTTGAAAATATTGAAGGACCTTCATTTGTGAAATTCTAAAAAGATTCCCTGGCAAACACTAATTACTATAATAAATGGAGATGGCTTCAGTGCAAACAAATGACTCAAGCTGACAATTAGCAATTAACAAATAATATAAATATCATAGGCATTTTAAATCTTAAAAGTAAAATTTAATGCACCAACACTAATGAAAGGATTTTTTTCTCTGCTAATATGTAGTCAAGTATAATACTACATAAAATTGTCAGTGTAAAATGGCTTCATAACCATATGTAACTAAAAAGCCCTTTTTATACCAGCTGATTAACTTTCAAGGGTCAAGGAGCTTTAAAACAAAAAGCAAGAGATCATTCATTGTGCTGCTTAATATATGATATATATATATATATATATATATATATGCTACTTTGAAAAAAGGCATGTGAAGAACATTTTAATATAAGGAATCTATGTTTGGGTTCATTTGCCATTTTTTTTCTCATAGAATGGTACAGATTTTCTTTTCTTTAATAAATCATTTTACTGAGGGCTCATACAACTCCCATCATGAAAAACACACATGTCAATTGTATGCAGACCACATTTGTACACCTGTTGTTATCATCACCCCTGAAACACCTTCCCTTCACGTAGGCCCTCAGTACCAGCTCCCTATATTTCCCCTCCCTCCCCAACCCCTCCCACATGAACCCTTAATAATTTACACATTGTTATTACTTTTTCATATTGTACTCAGTCCGATGTATCCATGATTTCAAGGTTCCCAGAGCATGTCAATATTGTTGGGTTATAATGGTTGTTAAAAAAAAATTAGCTTTCGCCCAGTCACTACTCACATAAGTTTAAGGTTTCTTAAAATTCACTTTCTGGACTTTTAGGAGAACCTGACTCAATTCTATTTAGTGCCCTAAACAATTTTTATGATAAGAGAGGAAGAGGTGATAAGGACGGTAGGGAAGCCTAAGGGAAAATCAAATACCAAACAGCAGGCTGTATTCAAGCTTAGTGAATAAGGCTCCAGGGTTCCTGGTAGAAAGAACTGGTTCCATCTGATTGAATTACCAGACATAGCCAGACCAGGGTTCACACTCATGGGCCACCATATTAAAAACACAGAGATTATATCCTGAAGGAATACCAAACATAGACTTCTGATCCTGGGGTCAGTGCTTGGCACCTCATCTGAACGGGTTGAGGGGTATTCACAAAGATGGGTAGTTAGACGTGGAATTATTTGCATATATGTCTATCAATATAAAATTAACATGACAAGCAATCTCAGGAAGATAGCAATGTGATCTATGGTTCAGGGAGGACATGGGAGAGGAGGAGATGGAGGAGAGGAATGGTAAGCCAACATGCCAGGTTTAGGAGAATAATAAAGGATCTAAAATCTATGAGTAGCAGTGTGTAGAGTCTCTGGAGATATTTGATCAATTGTTATGTACCTGAGATGAATTACTGAGGTGAATGATGGGAGAACATGGCAGAAAGAAAGACGAAACACATACAGAATGGCCTTCATTTTACCTCACTAGTCTTGCTAGATCTGTCCATGTACATTTGTACAATTAAGGTCTTTCAATGCATGAAATCCAAGGTAGTTAGACTCCTTGAAAGCAGTATTGGAGTAAGATTCCCTGAGGGTATGGGAAAAAAGGGTTGGGGGAATGAGGGAATGGGGAACTGATAGTAAAGAAGATGGTAGGATCCCACTGGAGGGAATTGAGCAACAGCATTGCAGGTGAATGATACATTGAATGATGTGAGTTATGACAAAATAAAACCCCAGTATTAACAATATACTATATATTAAGTGTTCATGGGAGTGGTAGGTTGGGGGAAGGAGGGACTAAAGAGTAACTGACATCAATGTGCTCCAGAAGAAAGACAATGCATTGAGAATGATGATGGCAGCAACTGCACAACATTGCTTGATCTAATGGAACTATGGACTGCAATTATATATGTAAGAGCGCCTTATAAAATGCTAAACATAATACACAGACTATCAGCTGTACTTGTATATACTGACAATGCATAGAACTGAAGTAGTTAATCTGGCAATCTTCTCCATAGTTTTTCCAATGCAGATTGAGTTTCCTGTGTTATTAAAATTGCTTCTCAGCTTATTTTCTAATCCTCCATTTAATTTAACATTTAAAGATACAGATTAGGTATTGGCTGGATTAGAAAATTTGTAAAGTAGCCACTACATGTTAATGATTGAAATGGCAAATAAAGTATGCATGCTCAGTGTTCGTGTTCATTGTATTGTCACCTATGAAGGATCATTTTTGTTCAAGGGTATTAGTAGCTGTTTAATTTATGCTATAAATTTCAATATGTATGGAGCAGGGAGCATTGTATCCATGGACGCTTTAATTATATTAGAATTTCCAATCTTCCAATCTGTGGACAGATAATTACTGAGAAAGGAATATGTCATTGAAAGATAAATACATGATCAGTTCGGTCTACCTAGTGCAAAACTTGTAATTGTTTCTGAATTTTCTAATTGAAAGTATGTAATAATACTCCAAAGGTAAAATCCTTAGGTAAGATGTTATTGAATTTCCCTTTAAACCTTTAATGTTACTATTAATTTTACTACTAGTCACATAATGTATAGTCCTGTAATATCAGAACTATACAGAGTCTATTAGGTCACCCATTCCTGCATTTATCAACCATATGTTGATTGCTTGCCATGTGCAAAAGCAGCCCTAATTATGGAATGGTAAATGGTCTGCTGTCTTGTCTGCTGAAGGCAGACTGTTTGGACTCAGTAGATACTCCATAGAGGAAAGATGTGGAAGTCTGCCCCTATTATGTCAATGACCTGGGAACTCTAGAAGGCAGTTCTCTTCTGTCTGATAGGGTCACTGTTGAATTTGAATCAATGCATCAGCTCAATTGCAATGTGACAAAGGGTTTTTATGGGACTATGTGTAGGATAAAGATTCTTTTGCTACTCAAATTATCCTATAGCTAGAATTTAAAAACAAAAGAATTTCCTACAATGTTTTCCCCAAATATACAATTGATAATAAGTTAACATTTCACTTACCTTCGCCTTTGGGAATTGAGCACTAGAGCTACCTGGTACACTGTCAGTTGTGGTGTGGTTCAGCCTGCGGTTAATCTAAAGATGTGCTGTTCAACCTCACCAGGTGCTCTAGGAGAAGGATAGGACAATCTGCCCCTGTAGAGACAGACAGATTTCAAAAGCCTATCAGGAGTAGTTCTATTCTTTATAGTAGAGTATCTGTGAATTGAAATTGACTGTTAGCAAAAACCATTTTTTTCTGGGATGGAGGGATAGCACTTTTAGTGAAAACAGCAACAATCAACAAAGTTTACAATTATTTGCTTATCTAGTGGACAAAGAATTACACTGAAACTGTACCAACTGACTTATAACTGAATTGCTATATATGAAAGAAAGAAGTTCTTAATAGAGACCTAGCACAATTATTCTTAGACATTTATACTTTGAGAATGTCTACCACGCTGGGCACCTTCTACTGATGAAAAAGGAGCAGATTGCAGATTTCCACTCAGAGTTTCTTCAATATCTTGAGTCCATGTGAGGGTAGCTGAATAAATGATCTATTTTAGTTCAGTAAGAAGTGCTAGGTAAAAATTTACCAAACTGAACCCACTATCATTGAGTTGATATTAACTCTTAGTTACCCTACAGGAAAGTGCATAATTGCCCCATATGATTTTTAAAGGTATAAATCTTATGTAAGCAGGCTGCCACATCTTTCTCCTGTAGAGTGCCTGGTGGGCTCCAACAGCTAACCCTCTTGTTAGCAGTTAAGTAATTTTAGCAGGTTTCTTCAAGAAGTACTGCATACTGACCTCTGGGGGTGGGGAGAGGAGTATTTCATAAGTTCTCATTGAAGCAGGGTGCCTTCCTTCCCTCCCCACAGATCTCCCATGTACTCCCATGAGGATCTCTGAATAGTTCAGCCTAGAGATAGAAGGATTTTTTCTTTTGGTTGTAGAATTTTTAGGGTCACTATGGAAATGTGGTAGCATAGGGGGTTACTTTTGGGGTTGCGAACCATAAGGTTGACAGTTCAAAGTCACCAGCTGCTCTGTGGGAACAAGGCGAGGCTGTGTACTCCCATAAAATGTTAGGCTCAGAAACCCACAGGCGCAGTTCTACCTGGTCCTGTAGGGTTCACTTAGTTGGAATCAACTCAATATCAGTGTTTTTTTCTTTTTTTTAATGGTCATTGTGAGCAGGAATCTACTCAATGGCAATAGTTTTTTGCTTGTTTGTTGGTTTATAGAGTTGTTTTGAGAGGGAGATCATTCTAGTGCACACAGCAACAATAGCCATGCAGTTTACTCTGTGAGCATTTGTCTATTCATAGGGCCAGCACAGCTGAAGATTAGGAATGAGGTTGTGGGAAAAGAACGATATATATAATTTTAAAATTGTGTGTCTACTGTGGACGAGGATTTCTGGATGAGAGCCTCTTCTAAGCAATAAGGTTGTAGTAAAGAATAATAAATCCCCAAATTTCAGACCTCAGAAATTTTCACATTTTAGTTTCACATTCTTGTGGATGACTTTAGAAAAGTCATTGAATCTTTCTAGTCAGCATTCTCCTGCATGCAAGGGAGACAACGTAACATCTACGTCTCTGTTTGTGGGCAAGGTTGAGTCAGCTAACATATACTATCAAACACCAAGCCTGATAGCACAGTGTGAGCAAGCTTCACTGCATGTAAAAAAAATGTTTTCAGAATAAGATATTTTTGAACATCTTATTGTTGAGTCTCTGAAAATAAAGGCTTTTCTTCTTTCCTCTCTTTCTCTTTTTTCCTGTGTCTGCTAGAACCACCATCTCAAGAAATGAGCTCCTATTATATCACCCATTCATTCATTCATTCATTCACATTTGCATTCATTTGTTCACTCATCCCCCACTCCATAAATGTTTCTGGAGCCATTGTACTGTGTTATGTATTGGGTTCAATGTTTGTATTTCAAGCTGGGATTCATAAGGCCAATGAAACTTTCTTCTTGCCTAAAGAATCTCGAACTCTAATAATGAATATATGCAAGTAAATGGCTTAAGATACAATTCTGAAAATTGCAATGATTTCAAAAGCAAAGAAAAATGTGATATTCTCTATAATCAATAAAATACAGCGGCGCTCATGACTGTCCTGTGCCCCTCTAGAATTTTAAACTGTATATTGTAAACAAATAGTTTATCACTATTTTGGAATTAATATTCATTTCCTACCTGTAACTTTTAAAAGTAAACATTAAAAAAAACCAAGCTTTGAACTCACTCAGAAATAGATTGTTTCCTTGTCAGTCTTCATGAGTTGTGAAATGTTGATGACGAGTTCTATTGTTTGCCATGACTCAGGACCACCATAAAAAAGTTAAACTTTGAAAGTACACCAGATCTATAGAACGCTCAAGGATCTTCTGGGAGTAACTTTTTGGAAGATTTTACTCTCCCCAACCACACTGCTCACAAACTTCCTGTATCACTGGCTAGGAGGAGATTTTTCTTCCATTAGTCCAAGATACATACTTGGGCATTTAAGATGGTTGGAGAAGTGACTGGATAAATGAGTGACTGCTAGAGTTAAATTACCTTAAATTTTCCTTTATATAATCTTGTACTTTCTCTGCAAATTTGAGGGTATTAAGAAGTAATGGATCAAAATTGATACTGATGGGGTTAGGGCTGATAAAAATGCTTTAGGCTTGTGGATTATCTTTGAAAGATTGTCTTTGCTACTCTCTAATAGTAACAAAAGAACAATGTATTCCAGTTTAATGATCCAGAAGAGAGAAATGTCATTGTGTATTATTAGAATATAATGTAATAAAATAGATTTCATCAGTGTCTTCTAGATTCAATGATCGTTCCATGATTCTCCTACTTGAACATGTCAGAGTGTTTGGCTGCAACTTAGTGGACTTGATTAGTAGCCTTTAGGAAGCTATCAAGATGAAAGCAGTTAAATGAATCAGTAGAAAAGGGTCTCCGACCCTGATATAGCCATTGTCTAATCTTATAATTTGAGCATCCAGGGACATATCAAGGGAAATCCAGTTGTTGCAGAAGACAGTGCAACATAATTGAAAGTGACAAAAGGTCAACTGGAAACTGGGAAAATATTGAGTAGAAAACTATCTGCCTCTGGAGGTGCATAAAATAAAAGATTTGAAGATAATTTAAAATCTTAAATGCAACTATAGACGTCTGTAACAGAAAAGATAAAGGAGCATTGTGAGAGTTCAAAAATTTGCTCATAATTCTCTTATGAATTATGGCTATTTCTTCTATTTTGCCATGGTTCTCCATGAATTACCTGAAAAAAGGTTGTGATGAAACACAATTATGTGATCAAAATGGATACTGGAATAATGCAATTCTCTTCTTTCTTTGTCTTTGGAAACCAAACTAAATATTAGTAGAGTGAATCCTTAGGATCTCAGACCAAAATGTTGCTTAATTTTGCTTGACAGATCAAATATTAAACCAATAAAGCACATTTTTACCTCGAAATATGATTATTGCTATATATCGCCCTACTTGTTTTAAAAGTTACATCTTTGCAAGTTATATTCTACTTAATTTTGTAAACTCTATGAGCCAAAATGTACCTGGAAAAACAATTTTTTTAGCATATCTCTAATCATTATGAAATTTAAACTGAAACACTTTAGTTTTCAAAGTGAGGTGTTACGTCAAGGATACAATGGATGTAAAGTTTTCTTGTTATCTCCCAGGCATTTGTCCTGTATTTACCTTCATTTTTTAAATAGCATTAGTAAAATGTACATTGTGGAGGAAAACAGATAAAACTAAAAGCTAAAGGAATTACCATGCATAGATAACCTCAGCAAATAGTCTTAGTTTACTCCCTTTCCGATGTTATTATGGTTGTTATTAGCATGTCTACTCATACATAATTTCTATCTCCTTAAATGTGACTCTCTCTATCTCTGTACATCCATAATCCAAAATCCAAATCATTGACATTTATTTGACCCTAGGGGACAGGATAGACATTCACCAGGTGAGTTTCTAAGCTGTAGTTCTTTACTGGAGTGGAAAAACCACATCTTTCTTGCACCAAACAGCTAGCCTTGTAGTCAGCAGCCCAACTCATAACCACTGCCCCAAATAAGATTATATTTTACAGGTCCGTTTGAGCTTGGTGTCAAATACAAATGCTAATTTGAGTTATTGTGTGTATTTATATTTATCAGCACCTGCATTATAGTCCTGAACCCTGACAACATAATGGACTATGCAGGGAGCTGCTAACAGCACGTTTAAACGCACATTTTGCTTTGTGGGAGCAAGAGGAAATGGACTGCTCCAGTAAAGATTTCCTTTGGAAATCCAAAGGGAGCATTCTAAACTATTGTGTAAGGCACTGTATGGCAGAATGGACCCAATGACAGTCATTTGGGTGTTTTTTTTTTTTTATCACCACAGACAATGCATGGCATTTATTCAACCAAGTCCTTTATTTTCAGCACCTAATACAGTCACTACTATATATACCTTATTATAAATGATTCTTCTCAACTAACTTTAAACTTTTACTCCCATGAATTCTAAGTGGGATTCATGGGTTTGGTAGGATGACGTATATGTATTTCCTAATGGTTGCTCTTGTTAGTGGACTACCATCAGGGCTGGATTCCAAGTCAGCTCTGCGTAAGTGTGAACTAACAATCTTTTAGCTAGTGCACTGCTAACCAGTTGAACCAGTTAGGGTCTCCTGGATAAATAAGGTTCCTAGGAATAGTAAATGCATTTAGCCAGATTTGATGGTGATACTTTTTTCTTAATAGAAAAATTCCAATTTGAATGTAGAAAAGTGCCTCTTTTATTCTGGAAAAAATACAAGCCAGTTAGGGACTCCTGCATAAATAGGGCTCCTAGGAATAGTATTTGCATTTGCCAGAGTTGATACTGATATTTATTTCTTAATAGAAAAATTCCAAAGGCTGAGCCCCGGTGGCGTAGTGGATGATTGCGGGACTGCGACCCATTGGCTTGGCGGTTCAAATCCAGCAGCAGCTCTCCAGGAACAAAGCTGGGCCTCCACGCCCACCAGACGGCAGTGATGCAAAAAAGAAAAATAGAAAAATTCCAATTTGAATGTTGAAAAATCTCTCTTTTATTCTGGAAAATAGAAAATATTATTAATCTTTCTACAAGTGTAGTCATTTTCAAAAACAGGTAGTTGATGATCTCCAAGCCCAAACTCCAATTTAGCCAGTGGGGCATGCTTTTGTCGGGTTGAACTTTAAAAAAGCAGAATGGTGTCTTTTGTGTACTCATATAGTATATAGTTCAGCCCGAGGCATAATGGTTTTCAAGTTGATGGAATAATAAAATGATAGATTCAGGTAAGTCTATTGTTACTTCTCAGATTTTTTATGGCAATAAAAAGAAGCAAAGTTGTTTTCATAAAAATAGCAAAATGCACTTTATTTTACTGGATTTGGTCCACTGACTCTTGTAGGTATGTTCCCAACTCAAACAGCCAGTGCTTGCTTCCTCGGAGATACCTGGAAAATGTCAGCCGAGTGAGGGTCACATCCCACACCACTATCCCCTCACCTGCTATTCAAGTAAGCAGAAGTCCAATAGTAAGACATCACGAAAGTGAAGCCTTCCATAATAACATTGAGAAATAAAATAAAACACAGGCTACAGGATTGTCTGTAGGCAAACAATTTACATGTGGCTAAATTTTCACAATGGGATCCCCAACCCACAGCCATCAGTTTGATGCTGGCTCCCACAGGACGGAGTGGAACTACTTCTCCACATTTCTGAGAGTAAGTCTTCATGGGAGCAGACATAGTCATCTTTCTTTTCCAGAGCAACTCCGGGGTTTGAACTGTCAATGCTGCAATAGCCAGCCCCTGGTTTGCTATTAGAATAGTGGAGAATAAGAAAAATTGTACTAATTGACCTGGGGAAGAGAATCTATGAGCTCATTTCTCTCCTTCAAATCCAAGGAGACGAAAAGTGAATTTTCTCCTCTTTCATTTATGCAATCAGTTTATACCTTCCCACAATTAGGGTACAAGAAGAAATAGCTGTAATGTCATTATATCTGATGGCTATGAGGTCAGAGTCAATGTAGATAAAGCTTCTTATGGAGCTATAGCTGTTGGTCGCTGTCAAATTGGTTGTGACTCAGGGTGACTCTATATACCACAGAAGCCAACATTGGGCAGTCCCGCACCCTTCTCAAAAATGGTGCCATGTTTCAGTTCATGGATCCAGCCACCAGGTCAACCAGTCTCATTGAAGTTCTTCCTCATTTCCATCGACTTTATCAAGCATGCTGCCAGTCCCTCTTGATAGCTTGTCCAAAATATGTGATGCAGTCTTGCCATGCTCATTTCTCAGGAGCATTCTGGCCTTATTTCTTTCGTTCAAGTGGTATCTATTTGTGCCTCTTCCAGATAATAGCCTATTCAATATCCTCGAACAGCATTCGGAGGCATCAATTAATCTTTGGACTCTGTTGTGCAGTTTTTGCACGCATATGAGAGACTGAAGGAAATTGATCTGTGCCAAGCATACCATTGTCTTGATAGTGACATCTTTGAAATTTAGCGTCTTTAATAGATCTTTTGTAGCAAGTTTGCCCAACATAATAAATCCATCATTTGATTTCCTGACTCCTGCCCAAATGGGCATTGATTGTGGATCCAAGTAAGAAATCTTTGACAATTTCAATACTTTCTTAGTAATCATGATGTATATCACATTGATCCAGTTGTGAGGATTTTCTTTGTTTCCTTTATGGGGTATCATCTACATATCACAAGTTGCTATGGTTTTGCTGATGTGGCATGCCTCAAAATGAGAAGAGAAGTGGTAAACATCCATTAATAACTGGAATGAGAAATGTACAAAGTGTGAACCAAGGAAAATTGGAAGTTATCAAAAAGAAAATAGGATGCTTGAAAAATAACATATATCCTAGGCAATAGTGAGCTGAAATGGACAGATATTAGCCATTAAATGATCTACTCTGGGCCACGGTGTCAGGACTGACAAATTAAAGATGAACGGCCTCACATTTATTGTGAAAAAATAGAAAGATGGAACTAAAAGGCAATGAATATCTCCCATAATTTTTGAAGTTCTTATATTTGATTTTTTAAATTGGCTAAAATAAAACATATATTTGTTACTGATTATTGGAGTGCAGCTTTATCAGATGTAAAAAATTTGATCTAATGCTTGTGTTCTCATTTTTGCTTTCTTTTTGTCATGCTATGATATTCAGACAATCATAAATAATACCTCTGGACATTTGAACTATTATTTCTTTCCTCTTTCCTTTAAAATGTTAAGGGAAGAATTTTTTATGAACAAGTAGAAGAAATATTGATAAAATAATCAAGCTATTCTTCTGAATATAGTTTGTTCTAATAGTGAATATAAAATATGTCAAACTGTTTTAAGCATATTTAGTACTTGTAACAAAAAATTGAGCAAGAAGCTCCTTAATGGTCTCAATATCAACATAGCATTTAACATTGTTAATAAAATATAATAGCAAAAGACCACTATCATGGACATGTAAGATATTTTAATGCTTTATTTTTCATTCCTTTAAATTTCTAGAGTCATGATTATATTGTAGCATAAGTTGGAAACACTGGGAATTTTTCAAAATGGTTAAAGGAAACAATTTCAGAAATGCTGATTTTCTTAAATATTAGTAATTATTTAATGTAATCTGTATAAACAAATAACAGTCTGATGTATGATGATAAATGTGAAAATCGTGATTATTTTTGGTTAATATTACTTTTATGATATTAGATTGATTCTAGGAAAGCAAGATCAGTTTTGTAGTAGTAAGGTTATATAAAATATCAATTTCATAGGTAAAACTATTAGAAAATTCAAATCATAATATATAGCAAAATTGACAGTATATTTGTTATTTTGCTTCTAAGCATTTTGATTCACTGAGGGTAGATTTTTTAAAAAATTGAAGCTACAAATCTGGAATTGATAGCCCATTATTAAAAAGTTAAAGCATTAAAGACCACAAACATCACTTTGTACAATTTCAGCTTGCATGGTCACTTTTAACATCCAACGCACCCATGCCAAGAAAGGTCTGTGAGTTATTTCTGATATCAGAAATATAAAAGCTGGAAGAAAAGATTGCTGGCTTTTAACTTTTTGACATTATCTTTCAATCTAGTGAAAGTGTGTGATGCAAGTTAAATAAATACATCTTTACTTTTTTAAATTATTATTTCAGTGTGATCGCTGTTTGCCTCTTTATAAGGACAAGCCCTTCCGCCAAGGTGATCACGTTCTTGCCGCCAAGTGTAGACAGTGTCACTGCAACAGCCGTTCCAGAAGCTGCCACTCCGACATTGCAGTGGACCCTTTCCCAGTGGAGCACCCGAGCGGAGGAGGAGAAATTTGTGATAGTTATGAGCATAACACTCCAGGTAATCTGCAAACAGTCCAAGATGCCGACACAGTGTGTAACTGTGTGCTGCTAAAGATGCAGTGCCTTCTGTTTCACAATTACTTTCCTGGTATATCATAGTGCGCCAGTAAGGATTGAATTGCTAGTCACAGGGTCAGTGATTCAAAAGCAGCAACCTTTTCCTTGGGAGAAACTTGAGGTCTGATCTCATAGAAGTTTGCTGCTTTGGAAACAGGGTATCAGGTGACTATGAGCTGGAATCCACTCCATGGCAGTGGACTTAGTATCGCCTTTCAGAAAACACTGTTGGAAATCTGTCAAATCATCATAATTTCAAAACATTAGCTACTTTTCAAAAATGGAAGTCTAGTTTTAAACAACATACTTTTTGAAAGAGGTGTTGCTACTGCTCTTATTTTTTTGTTTCGTGAGAATCCACCTCATTAAAATTAGCCTCCTTAAAATATCCCGTGTGTGTCGCCGTTGTCACCTACTAGGTCTTTATTTTATTATGAAGGTATGTGTATTGATGAAAATGTTGCATAGGCACTAGGATTTGGGATTTTCTTATTTTAAAAAGTTAGTTAAATGCAAAAGATGATAATCATAACAAAATCTAAAGCTAATCCAAAATTGATCATCTAAAAAATAGAGCCTCTTGGTTAGCCATTAAAAATCATGACTTTAGGAAAGAACAGTACTTTTTACAGCAGAAATAGGTAATAGCTGCATTTGAAAAATGTAACGGCCCAACACCGATGGGGTTGAAACTGTGCTACTTACACTGAATCATGAGTGATTGAATCTGTTAGGTAATTACTGATCACTTAAATGTCACAAGAACTTGCCTAAGTGCCGTGGACATCCACAATAATGAATTTTCATGTCTTTGTATGGATTATTGGATAGTGGGAAAGGTGCTCAATAAAGGAAGCAATCACAAATGTGTGCATTAAGACATGGCAAGTACAGTTGGAGTTTACCAGATGATAGAGGGGAAGGGAAGGGAACTGGGGACATTGGCAACTCTCCGTGAGAGAGGCACGTTTTCCCCTAGCCTGGAGGAGAGAGAAATACAGTACCTCTAACAAGCTGATAGAAAACTCACTGGCTGGTGGTAAGAAAAACCACTAGGGAGAAAAGTGAGGGCCAGATCACACAGGGCTTTAGAAGCCAACAATCCGAGTTGGGCTTATTCTGAAGTTAGAGAGAGGTTTCATAGAGGGAATGGACATAAACAGTTTTGTTCTTTTTAAAAGTCATTCCAGTTGTAGAGAACAGTTTGGAGCATGCTGAGTGGTTTGGAAAGATCAGAGCATAGGGTACTACAGTAGTACAGGAAAGGGAAGTTCACCTATATTTAAGGCAGGGTGAGTAGAGGGATGAGAGCACAAGAGATAGGCAGGGTGGGCGGAGCAGTGGCATATTGTGGGTGACTAGTTTCAGGATGTAGATAAAGGAAGTAGAACAGACAAGGCTGATGCTTGAATAAAGGGTTAAGGTATGAAGATAGAAAACCCATTGGGGCTGAGATCAGACTTAGGGGAGCAGATGGCAAGGTTTGTTTTAAGTACATTCTCCGTGTTGCCATGACACATAAGTGGTCAGTGGGTTCCATAGGGCTGAAGTCTCCTTTAATATCCTTTAGTGATGGTTCAGAAAAGGACCATTGGTGTATTCTCTTGGCATCTTATTTTCACCTTGGTTTCATAGTGTGTATTTACTCCTGTTATTTAATTAAGATTAATTTTACCAAGTAGTATGTGAGAAAGTCCTATGAGAGAGGTATAATGTGTATTTTTCTCACTACTGTATTCCCCAGCACTTAACACAGTGTTTGGAACATGGTAATCACTCAATAAATATTCATTAAATAATAAATAAAGGAGATAAATCTAGACTGGAGGTATAGATTAGGGAGTCATCAGCATATGTAAATAGAAAATGTTCTAGAAATATTATAAGCCCATTTAATTTTTAATTAGGCCATAGCCAATATTCATCAAAATGTGAGTTTTCACTTGATTAAGTTATTTCTGCAGTCTTCTAATATTGGGCCAATTTCAGCCATATTTGAGCAGAGTGCATAATGTTTAAAGGGTAATTGAGAGCCTCGAGTTTTATTTCAGTGGCCTTATATGCTATCCACATTCACTTAAAAAATTCCCAGTAGTTAATATTTCTCTCATGTAAAATAGCATGGTCTAATTTCTAATTTATAAACGATGTACTTACTATAGGGATTACTCAATGTACCTCATATGCCAGGCAATTCTAAGGATTAATGTGAAATTTATTTGAGATTTTTGCAGGTTATACATTTGTATTTTCATATTTGAAATGAAAAATAATGGCTATATGTTTTAACACAGGCATTTGTTTTAACTATGTTAATGATAGAATAATGAATTGTATTAAGGTCGGTTTCCTCTCTGGAAAAAACAAGTACATTCCTAGGGCTGCATATTTACTTCCAACTGTGTAACTATGACCTTCCATACATTTAGAAATTTCTCATAGTTGAATTGGATTAAGTACTTGCTGCTAGAAATAAAGGGAACTCTTAAATTTAGAAACAAACTCTTTCAGAATGTGCAGGTCCTTACAAAGCACAGCTTTTCCGAAGTGTGGCATTATATAACAGATGGGCGTTTAATGAAGGAAAGCACAGTTTGTAACAGGTTCATTGTTTCATATGCTCTGGATCACTAAATTGGCAGGTAGAGATGAAAGGTGCATTAAAATGGACGTCCCGAAAATTATAGAATTTCCTCTAAGGAATACAGTCTTTAATTTTGAATTACGCAGCTGATTTTAATGAATTGGAGTCATAATGCATAACCTTTCCCTACACAGGAAGGAACTGTGAGCCGTGCAAGGATGACTTTTTCCAACAAGTTGGTGCCGATCCCGTGGCCATCGATGTTGGCATACCTTGTGATTGTGAAAAAGTCGGCGTCAGAAAAAACGGCTCTGTCTGCGCGCAGGTGAGGATTTCTGTCTTGATGCAAAGACCGATTCTCTGTCAGAGACGAATTTGGGTGATGACCTGCCGGTGGAATTGAAGATATATGCATACATCCATTGTGTCAAGCATATTTGTACATGTTTGCCATCATCATTTTCAAAACATTTTCTTTCTACTTGAGACATTGGTATCACCTCCTTAATTTCCTCCTCCCCTCCTCCCCTCCTTCCCTCCGAAACCCTTGAAAATTTATAAATTATTATTTTTTTCACATCATTCACTGGCTGATGTCTCCCTTTCCTCACTTTTCTGTTGTCTGCCCCTCAGGGTAGTGGTTATCTGTGGATCATTGTCATTGGTTCCCCCTTTCTCCCCCCACCTTACTCTTAACCTTCTGGTATCACTACTCTTATTGTTGATCTTGAGGGGTTTATCTGTCTTGGATTCCCTATATTTCCAGCTCTTATTTGAACCAGTGTACATCCTCTGGTCCAATCAGATTTGTAAGGTATAATTGGGATCATGATTTGGGGTGGGGGAGGGGAAGCATTAAAGAACTAAGTGTTCTTCATCAGTGCTATACTGCACCCTAACTGGGTCATGGTCTCCCTGCGACCCTTCTGTAAGGGGATGTTCCATTGCTTATCGATTGGTTTGGGGTATCCACCCTGTTCTCCCCCTCATTCATGGCCATATGATTTTTTGTTCTTTGATGCCTGTTACCTGATCCTATCCACACCTCATGATCACACAGCCTGGTGTGCCCCTTCCATGTGGACTTTGTTGCTTCTGAGCTAGATGTCCTCTTGTTTACCTTCAAGCATTTAAGACCCCAGGCACTATATATTTTGATAATAGGGCACTATCAGATTTCAATACATTTGTTTATGCTTCCATTTTGTTTTTAGCAATCATGTTGGGAAGGTGAACATCATGGAATGCCGGGTTAATAAAACAAAGTCTTCTTGCACTGAGAGAGTACTTGAGTAGAGGTCTATGGCAGTCATGTTCTCATGTCAATTTCATGATTGGGAGTATAAGGGTAGAGTCTAGCCTATCAATCAGGAGATAGCCAATGAGACATCTGTGGGGGCATATCTTGCTCTGAGAATTCTGGGAAATCTCATGAGATTTCGCCTGTGGAAGCGAGAGACTTTAGACACGGTTCCTTGGAGACATTCTCAAGAAAAAATGGCATCAGAGACCCTGAATCCAAGGAACTGGAGGAGCCAGATGAGAAGCCTCATGGCCTCACCCTGATGGAATCAGACCTCTGGAGCCAGAAAGGCCACAGCGAGACCCCTGACAGCACTGAGATGTTTCTACTGCCAATGGATACTGCTGATGGACCCTGACCCCTGGGAATGAGGAGCCATGGGGAGACCTCTGCCAGCCCAGGGATGCCACTGACTGGATGCACTTTACTCTGCACCCACTGGCTTGTGATTGTCCTGGTGTCATTGCATTTGCTTCATGAGTCAGAAGGAGACATTATAGATTGGTATCAGATATATGGGCTAGTATCAGACTTATGACCTTGGACTGGACTGGGCTGGGATGTTTTCTCAATGTTCAGTTGCTCTTATATATAAATTTCTTTCTTTCTTTCTTTTTTCTGCCTCTTTATTATACACATATGCATGTTTGTGAATTTGTTTCTCTAGTCTACCCAAACTAACACAGCTATATAGAGTCAATAGTAAAATCTGATGGACTCTTTACATGTTTCATCTTGATATAGCCCTGAATGTTTAGCCTTTTATTTATCATTTAAGTCTCATCTGCAAGATCTTTCAATTGATCACCCAATTATAAAACATGCTCCTATCACTGACTTTCACATCATCTTATGCATCTTTGTAAGAGCCTAGATGGTGTAGTGCTTACATTTGTGTCGGCTATATGCGGGGCTGGCAGTTCAAACCAGCAGCAACACTGTGCTCCTATAAACAATTTCAGTCTTGGAAACCCACAGGGCATCACTGTGTGTCTGCATTGACTCAAATGGCAATATTCATTATTAGATGTTGTCTTTATTGCAGTCTTTATTATCATGTGACATTCTCTTTGTTTACTTTTATGTCTCTTTGTCCTCCATAAAGAGTCATGGTAACATCCAATACGTGTTTGTTGAATAACATTTGATGATTCAAGAGAGATTCTCTCTGAAAACTAATCTCCAGTTTGACGGTCATTTAAATGGTGGTGACACTGATCAGAGACATATGTACAATTTTCCCTTAAACAGCATTTTTTTTTCTCTGTAATGACATCAGGTTAAATTACTTTGGTATATTGAGAAACTGAAAAAGGAAGTTATTAGAAAGTCTCATTTACAAGTCAGATGCCTCTGAATTAAAGTTTAGCATTTATGTCTCTAAAACCCCCAAAGTTAGGTGTGTGGGAAATTTAACCTGCTTTTCCTGAACTAGGTTAGACTCCCCCCACCCCCAATGTCTTTCATTGAGGTGGGAGACAAGTTTGGATAGCCTTGAGAATTGAGAAGCTATAGAGAGTTAATAACTGGGTATCTGGGGGGAAAAAAAGCATGATCAAGGACAATTCCAACTTATCAATGAAATATCAGTGACCATGAGCTGGGAAGATGTGCTTGTATGACTTGATCTTTCTCGTCATCAAAACCTGCTCCAGCACATTGCTGGCTCTGCATAGCTTTACCCTCCTCAAGTAGGGTGGGTGGATGGATCGAATCCTTGGGTAGGATTGTGGTTGATTATATCCAGGATAAAGGAATCTAAGAGGTCTTTTACAGCAGATTTAATCAGTGCAGTATGTTGTTTGATTTCTACACTGTTGTTTCCATAGGCATTAATTATGAATCCAGGTAAAATGAAATCCTTAACTTAAATGCTATTTTTCTTTTTCATGATGTTGTATATAGGTCATCTTGTGAAAAAAATTTTTTTAATGTTGTGGTGCAATCCATACTGAAGGCTGTAGTTTTTTAAATTCCACTAATAAATGCTTCAAGTCCTTTCAGCTTTCAGCAAGGAAGTTTGCATCATCTATGCCTAACAGGTTGGTAATGTTTCCCTTTAAATCCTAAATACTAAATTGTCTTAGAAGGAGTCAGCCATCTTTGATAATTTGCTGAGTGTCTAGTTTGAATATGTATGTTAAATAGATAACCCTGATGGACACCTTTCCCAATTTAAACCACTCAGAATTCTGTTGTTCTATTTGGAGGACAGCAACTTAGTTTGCAGGCGCATAATTAAGTATTCTGAAGTCTCAAGACTACCAATGTTATACAAATTTCCTATGATCCACACAGTGAATACCTTTGTACAGTCAATAAAAGACACGTAAACATCTTTCTTGTGTTCTCTGCCTCCATTCTAGAATCATCAGTAGTAATATATCATCAGTGATCATATTCCTCCATTTTCATCCCCCTTTGAATCTGGCTTGAATTTATAGTTCTCTGTTGTTTTCCTGATACAACCATTTCTCAATTATTTCCTTAAAACTGTATTTGTGTATAATATTAATAATATTTTAAATAGCCTCTAGAAACTATATTCTAATGAATCACTGTAATCATTAAATATATAAGCCATTCCAAATTGGAACCTGACATTGAGAAGTTCCTTAGAATTTAGTACTTGTAAATGTGTTCTGATAAGTGTTAGCAAGCATACAATCCCTATAGAAAAGTAAAACAAAATTTAATAAATTACAATTGATCAGAATTTTTTAAAAAATTGATCATCAAAGAATCTGTTAAGGCAAGTTAGACAGTAGCAGAAAATATTTTCAAGTCACATAAACATAAAAATATTCTACGTATATTAGAAATAGGATATATGTCAAAAATCTGTCAAAAAACTGTCAAAATTCAATTTAAAAATAATTATTTATTTAGAAAATCCTTGGGCTGTTAACTGCAAGATCAGAGTTTGGAAACTACCAGCCACTGCAAGAAGGACAAGGCTTTCTACTCCAATAAATAATTATGGTCTTAGAAGCCCACAGGGTTTCTACCCTGTACAAGAAAATGGCACCTACAAGAAATAGAATTTCACTGAAGTGAAAAGACAGAGAAGTAACTCTGTGCAAAGATCTTCAACATTTGGCATCAGGTAACTGTGACTAATATGATGATGCAATATCAGATTACATATGTTGGAAAGGTTAAAAACAATGAAAATACTAAATAAGAATGATAACAACTTTTCTTATTTTTTGTGGCATGTTAACATGTTAAAGCCACCTTAAAAATTTTGGAAGTTCAAAAAGTCAAGTATATTCTTTTTAAAAAATCAAGTATATTCTTTTTTTGGGAGGGCATCACTGCCCTCTGGTGGTGGGAGTAGGAGGCCCAGCCTTTGCTCCATGGAGCCAGAATTGAACCTCCATCTCAGTGGACCGCAGTCCCACGCACAACCACTACAGCACCAGAGCTCAGCCCTCAAGTATATCCTTATTACATGATCTAGCCCTTACAATTCTAGATGCTTATACAAGAGAAATAAAAATGCATATCTCAGGCTGAGCCCTGGTGGCGTAGTGGTTGTGTGCAGCACTGCGACCCACACGGTTGACGGTTCAAATCCAGCAGCAGCTCTATAGGAGCAAGGCTGGACTTCCTACTCCCACCAGGGCAGTGATGAGGAGGAAAAATGCATATCTCCACAAAATCTGCGCATGTTTTCTTAAATAGCTACTTTATGTGTATTAACCAATATTGAGAAAGAGTCAAAATGCTCCTCAATAATCAAAATGTTAAATCATCGGCGATGCAATCATTTCACTGTATACTTTACTCAGCAATAAAAAGGAAAAGAAACAAAATAACAATGAAGTTTGGCCTAAGCAATGACATGACTAACATAAAAGACATTCAACTAAGTGGGGAAAAGCATTCTCTGAAGATCCTAGCATGAGTGTGTGAGCCCATGTATATGGCACACTTCGGCAGCAACCGCATGGTAGAAAAGGAGGGCAGCTAAGTGGTCAACAGAGGTAAGGATGGGGGGGGGGGGCGCTGAGGAGCTGAGTGCCGGTGACACTCCTAAGGGATAGTATAATCATTCTGGATTTTGATTGTGGTGGCTCTTACACAAACGTGCATATTGGATTAAATGACTTGGAATGAGACACATTTGATTAAATGATATAAAATGATACAAAAATGGAATTTATGTCAAATTACTTGTTTTGACATTGTAATATAATCATGAAAGATGTAACCACTGAGGGAAACTGGGTGGCATGTAAAATGAGACTTTCACGTGCTTATATTTGAAGCTTCCTATGAGTCTACAATTATTTAACAATAAAATATTTAAAATGAAAATAGAGAAAGAAAAAGACTGAAAAGAATGAGAATTACGTTGCCATTGTAAAGAGTAATGTTACTAAAAGAATATAGAAAATTAGCTTGAAAATTTCAAGGAAAGATTGTTTTGATATCAAAATTTAATACCCAGGTCCACTCTCTTAATCTAATCAAAAGTCAAAATGAATACGTGTTTGTACTGATAGATGATCAGAATGTTACCAATACTCAGTCTTTTAAAGATGTTTAATATGAAATACAGTACAGCGGCCAAAACCAAGCACAGAAAATGACAAATAATTATGGTGCAAGGAAATAACTAAAGCCAAAATAAAGTTTAAGGGAATGGACTTTTAGTGGACTTTTAAAGGATAATTTCCTTTAAGGAAAAAATTTTAAATGATTATATCTTATTCTCTTTTTTTACTCAATATATTATTCTTTAAAGGTAAAACTACACCTTAATTTCTGAGTAATATTATTTCAAGTATCATAATGATGTACATTGTTTAAAATCGATTCAAAGTTTATCACATTGAAAAATAATACATTCTGTATGATTACAAAGTAAAACAAAATTGGACATCTAAAAATATATGAATATATATATATACACACACACACACACATTTGGAAGAGAAGAAAACAAAGGGAAATGTCAAAAATGAAAATCGATTCATGCTTTTATATTTCAAATTGAAAGTACTTTGTAAGAGTCTCTGCTGGGACTTCCTTGGAGACACATTACTGATGAGATGAGATGACAGTGTACTGATAGATCCTGATTCCTGAAGACTGGAGAGGCCGGAGGAGAACATGGACTGCCCCTGATGGAACCAAACCTCTGGGGTCAGAGAAGTCACAGAGAGACCCCTGCCAGTGCTGAGATGCTTGGAAGGTCACTGGGAGACCCCTGCCAATGCTGAGATGCTTCTACTGCAAATGGATATTGCTGATGGACCCTGATTCCTGGAAATGTGGAGCCATGGAGAGACCCCTGCCAACCCAGGCGTGTCACTGGATACACAAGACTCTACACCTACTGGGCCTGTGATTGTCCTGGTGTCATTGCACGTGCTTCAAGAGTAGGAAGGAGACTTTATAGACTAGTATCCGACATATGGGCTAAAATCGGACTTATGATCTTGGACTGGACTGGTTTGGGATACTTTCTCAATGTTCCATTCCTCTTACATGTAAACTTCTCCCTTATATTAAAAAAAAAAAAAAAGGTTCTGCTGGATCCTTGAAATGTATGACAAAGAAGTAGAAGATTGTGGTCACTGCTCACGTGGGATTCCAAGGGAGGCACAAGAAAATGTAGGGGCTTCTTAGGAAGAAATTTTAAGAAAACAAGATTGCATTGAAGCGAAGAAGACCAAGAGTTGCACTGAGAAAATATGTGTCATCCTGACAATACACACACTCTTCAAGATTGCAAGAGCAGTCTTTCTAAAATTTTGTTGAGAAACTTTATTTTATCCTCCTAATAGCCTTATCTAGCCCCTTCAGCTTCTTTTCTTCCTCTAAAACAGAGGTCATTTCAAAGAATACTATTTGTTTCCTTGAGGCTGTGAAAATCACCCTTTACTGTCCTGGAACTAGAGGAGGCCAAGTTCTTCTGGGGAGGGTGGAAAAGAAGGAAACACTGCCTTCAGAAATGTATTAAGTGGAATGAGGGATATGTTAAGAAACAACAGCTTCATATGCTGTTATAAAAGAGTTTTATGTTTTGAGCAGACATGTTCAAAGGGAAGCATCATATTACTATAATGAAATATGCCAAGACCTGAAGTTAGAAAGACCAAAAGGAAGAAACACAATCAGGGTATCTCACACTGTACGAATTGAAGGAATAAAACTTTACATCTCAATCTGATATTCTAAAGAGATCTTTATTCTTTACTCAAGAATCAGTATTTTGAAGGACTCCATAAGCAAAATATCAAATGACACAAGAATCATCAAAAGAAACTGGAAGGATTAAAGAGTCACTTTACAAAACACAATTTTTTAATGCTCAGTCATTTGAATAAATAGGATATGATCAAGATCTTTCCTTACACTCTTGAAGGAAGAACTTCCAACAGCACTGAGGTATTAGTGAAAAACAGAACCCCAGGAATTGAGGGAATATTAATATTGAGCACTGGAAGTGCTCATGTGTCTATGTCAAGAAATTTAGATGACTAGAAAAGATACAGATGGGTGTCTATTTAAAAAAAAAACCTGAATCAACAGTGTGTGAGAATTACTGAACACCACCATTAATATCACATACAAGTCAATTTGTGTTTAAGATCATACAACAGCAATTGCACCAGTGCATTGATAGGAGTTGTGAGAAGTAAAAGCCAGATTCAGAAGAGGACGTGGCATGAGGGATATGCTGAAGTTGGATGGGTCTTGACTGAAAGCAGAGAACACCAGAAAAATGTTTATTTGTATTTTACTGACAATGTAAAGACAGTTGAATGTGTGGATCACAACAAATTATGAACAATATAAAGAAGAATCAGAAATAAGGACACTTTTTTTAAATCATGGAGAACCCAAGCATAGACCAAGAGGCAGTCATTCAAACAAAGGAGGGTATAAAGGTGGTTTAAAATTAGCAAAGATGTGCATCATGGTTATACCCTTTCACTATATTTACTCAACCAGTATGCTGAGCAAATAATCCAAGAACCCAGACTACATAAAGAAGAATGTGGCATCAGGACTGGAATTAGGTTCACTAACAACATATGAAATGTGGATATCATAAACTTACTTCTGGAAACAAAGGGGACTTGAACTTTCTGATGAAAAAGCAAAACCAAACCCTGTAGTTTTCAATATAGGTTACTCAAAAGAGAACCCACATATTCTAAACTGAACCAATAGTCAACCATCACGGTAAGTGGGGGGGAAAAGCTGAAATTGTCAATGTTTTAACCTACTTAGATCATACTCAGTGCTCATGGAAGCAGCAGTCAAGAAGTCAAGTGATGTATTGCATTGGCCAAATTTGCTCCAGAAGACCTCTTCAAAGAATTGAAGAGCAAAGATGTCACTTTGAGGATTATGGTGCCCTGACCCAAGTCATGGTATCGTCAATCATCTCGTATACATGTGATAGTTGAACAATTAATTAAGAAGATTGCAGAAGAACTCATGCATTTGAGTTATAGTGTTGGTGAAGAAAGTTAAATGTACTGTCATCTGCCAGAAGAACAAACACTTTTGTCTTGAAAAGAGTATGACCAGATACTCCTAAGAAATGAGCATGGTGAGCTTATCTCTCCTGTCCTTTGGTCAGGTTGTCAGAACCTGTCCCTAATAAAGGACAGGGTGCTTAGTAAAGCGGAGGGTCAGAGAAAAATATGAAGGGTTTTAAGGAAATGGATTGAACCAGTGGCTATGCTAATCGAATCAAACCTAGCAACAGTTATGAGAATTTTGCAGAACCTGTTTCATTTTCTTGAACATGGGATTGCTATGCGTTGGAATTCATAGACACATAACAGAAATAACAATATTTTTGTAGCAATGCTTTTGGGCATATTCTTTGATTTTATATAACAAATGAAACAGAAGTGCATAATGGAACAAGATTTCAAAATAAACCCAGAGTAACAAAGAAATTATAAAACAATGATCTCTTGAAAGTTCAGTCTCATATGCATCTTAAAGTTGAATAATAAATCAAGAAGACCATGTAAGAATTTATGTATTTGAATTAAGGTGTTAGTGAATTATCACACACATATATAGATTTTGAATTCTATTACACATTTAAGGAAGAATCTAGAATTCTGTTCTAACTCTTCCAAAATAAAGAAACTCATTGTGCCCTTCCCAACTAATCTGAGGTACATATTTCTCTGATATAAAAACAATAGAACACTATCATAAGAAAATACAGGATCCCTGGTGACATAGTGGTTCACAGTTAGACTGCTAACGACAGAAAAATAATGTTACAGATATAGATTTTAAAGAATAGATTAAAACTCTTCTAGAAAATTCACATGCAATTTTACTAGCACACTCAATCCAGCACCATATATCATATGTTATAAACCATGTCCAATTGCAATATATCCTAGGGATGCAGGAGAGTTTAACATAGAAAATTAATACCAGCATACCAGTAGAATAAAATTAATTAATATGTATAATACAGCATATCAGAACACTATCATAAGAAAATAAAGCCACAGATGTATAAGATGACATAAAAAGAATGCCACAAAATTCATCACTTTTTCTTAACAAATATGGAGTTGCAGAAAGTTTCTTCCAAGACCCCATATTTTTCATGGAGTAGCAGAATACATACTGCCACCATATTTAATGGTGAAAACCTGGACTATAGTCCACCCCCCAAAAAAACCCAGGAAGAAACAAGAAAGTCTGTTCTCATAATGTTTATGAAACGTTGCACATTGTATTTGAGCCAGGGAAAGACCAGAGAATGAAATAAGTGGAATCCAAATTGAAGAACAAAAAAGCAAAGCTATTTCTATTTGCACATGACATCATTGTGTATGGAGAAAATTTTAAGGAATCTACTAAAAAGCTACCAGAAGTAATAAATGATTTCATCAGGGTTATAGGGAATTAAAGCAATATAACTATTGTTGGAAGATATTAAAATCTATTTAAATGTACATATATCTTATATTCATAAATCACAAGACAAATATTAAGAGAGTAAGAGTGCAACTCCCTCCAAGAGGATCTATAGGGTTAATGTAGCCACTATTAAAAGGTCACCCACCTGGCTTCATTAGCCTATGAGTGAGCTGGCTCTCAAATTTTTTATGAGGAGGCTAGAAACACAACATGGCTAAAACAGTTTTTAAAATGAGCTACAAAGTTGGAAGATTCACTTTCCAATTTCATAATTATGAAGTTGCAGTGTTAAAGATTGAATTACCATGTTCAATGATAGAAAAATAGACCACGACAATTGGGTTGAGAGTCTAGAAACAGACTCTTATTTTTACCATCACTTTGTTTTTAACCAAGAAAACAATGCAGAAATAACAGTGCTTCAACACATGATCCTGGATGTTGCTAGGGCAACATGATCCTCTTTATCTCAGAAAGCTTCTTCTCGAATACACCTTTGCTAGTGTGCAAACTCTCTCCTGGTCACTCTGGGTCAAAAAGCAGTGACTAAATCCTTTATAGGGGAGGGCAGGGATCATGCCACACTCGCAACATCCAGGATCATTTGCTGAAACACTATTATTTCTCCATTAAATTTTCAGCCCAATTGTAGTGATCTATTTTTCTTCCCCTAATTTCCTGAAACTCACGAGGTTGAGGTTTTATATCCCCCATGCCAATGGAGGCACGGGGAAATTATAGGGTTTTCTTGGAGTAAGCCAAGTTACACTTACAGGATGAGCATGCTGCTGTTCTCCAAGTTGGATCATGATTAAAAAGGTTTTTTATTTTTATTGTAGGATGTACATTCTTCTGCCACTGGTGTTTTTTTCTTCTTGCTTTTATTGGTGCCTCTTATATCTCTTATCATAATCCATACATTCATCCAATGTGTCAAGCGCATTTGCACATATGCTGCCATCATCATTTTCAAAGCATTCTTTTCCCACTTGAGCCCCTGATATCAACTCCCCATTTCTTCCCTCTGCCTCACAGGTCGGCCCTGGGTCACAAACCCTTGATAAGTGATAGATTATTATTTTGATACCTTACAACATCCTCAGTCATCCCTAACCACTTTTCCATTATTTCCCCCCCTGGGAGAGGGTTCATAGATTGATCCTTGTGATAGATTACCCTTCTCTCCCATCAATCTTCCCTAATCCTCTTGGAATCTCTACTCTCGTTGTTGGCCCTGAGGGTTTTATCCTGATTCCCCCTGTTTTGGGCTCTTATCTGTAGGAATGTGCATGCTCTGATCTAATCTGATTTGAAAGGTAGGCTTGAGGTCATGAAGAAAACAACAAAGACCTAGAACAGGGGTATTCAAACTTTGGCCCCCAGGTCACATGTGACCCACAGAGGACATTTATCTGGCCTCCCTGGTGTTTCTGGCACTGCTGTCTGTCCTGCTTAGCAGCAGACTAGTCCCAGCCTGCAGTGCTAATCTGTGGAATGTACACCTCACCCTTCTCCTCCTCCTCTCTGTCTCTTCTCTCAATTCCTCCTCCTAGTCTTGGGGGTGCTCAGATGAGTCATGAGCTTGCCTGTAGTGGAATCTGATGGCATAGGTCTTCTCACCCATGCCATCAGATTCCTGTGTGAATTCACAGATCACAGTGCAGTTCACACAGGGTAGTATGAACTGGAAATGTGATGGAGGAACAGGCTCTGTGATCGTGCTGCATTGCACCATTGTGAGCCTGAGGCAAAAGCAGACTTCCACCAATATGGGTGAGGCTGAAATGATATGGACCAGCAAGGCTACATTGATGGACACTTTGGAATCCTTAGGAAACAATGATCTCAAGAATGAGAAAAATTGACTCGGAGTGTAGGATATTCAAAGAACGGTGGACTTATGATTACTTTTTCATGCAGTGCAAGGAAAGAACTCTCTGTTTGATATGTCAGAATATATATAGTGTCTATGTTCAAAGACTACATTTGCGTTGACACTATCAAGCTCAACATAAAGATAAATATGATTGGTCAGAGAAGTGAGAAAAGATAAATATTAAAACTAAAAAATGCATTCACAACTCTTTTGTGAAGCAGAAGCAGCTAAATATTTCATTGCTGTGACCAAGTTTTCAAGTTGCCAAGTTAATAGCCTACACTGGCAGACCATTCGTGAAGGGAGAATTTGTTAAAGAATGGCTTCTTTCTGTTGCCATAGAGATGTGTCCAGACAAGGTCAATCTATTTAGTACAGAGAGTCTTTCAGGACCTACAATTACCTGAAGGATTGAAGAAATGGGAGAAAATTTTCATCAGCATTTGCAAAATTCCGCAAAAGTACTTTCCTATTTTTCCTTGGCACTTGACGAAAGTAATGATGTTCATGATTCTGCACAACTTTTAATTTTTATTCGTGGGACTAATGACTATTTTGAAGTCATAGAAGAGCTTGCTGCACTGCAGAGCATCAAAGGATCAACTACAGGAGAGGATATCTATGAAAAGATTTGCCAAACTGTGGATGGTTTGGAGCTGGACTGGGCTAAACTAGCCAGTGTGACAACTGATGGTGTTCCTAGCATGGTGGGGTCTAAGAAAGGAGTAATTGCTCGCATTAACCAAGAGATGGACAAACATAAGCATCCTTATCCAATAGTCATACACTGCCTCATCTGTCAACAAGCGCTGTATAGTAAATCACTGAAGTGGGATTCTGTTAGGAAAATTCTGGTATCTTGTGTTAACTTCAGTAGAGCTAATGTACTAAACCACAGACAGTTTTGGGAATTTCTGTCTGAGCTAAATATTGCCTATGAAGATGTTCTGTATCACACAGAAATCCATTGGCTGAGTCGAGGGAGAGTTTTGAAACATTTCTGTGACTTACTTCCACAGATTACAGCTTTTCTGCTTTCAAAAAAACAAAGTACCAGAGCTCAATGATGCAGAATGGAAATAACACCTTGGCTTTCTGATGGATGTAACAGAGCTACTCAACAGTTTCAATGTGCAACTTCAAGGAAAGGGGAAGCTCATCTGTGATAGGCAATCACATGTGAAAGCATTTGAAGTAAAATTAGGTCTCCTCATCAAACAAGGGAAGGAGGAAAAAATCTGCCATCTCCCCACAACTCAAAATCTATTAGCAAAAAACCATTGGTTGCATTCCCAAACAAAAAAAGTGTGGATTCACTGGAAAAGTTGCAAAAGGAGTTTCAATTTAGATTTAAAGAGCTTCATCTCCATGAATAGGACATGAGGCTTTTCTGTAACACATTTTCTATTGGCGTTGAAAATGTGGATACAGTTTACCAAATGGATCTGGCCAAACAACAGAATTGTGACTCCCTGGAAGACGCATTCAAGTCAAGCAGCCTTCCTAATTTCTAGGCATCTCTCCCCTCTGAGACATATCCTAATCTCGGAACCATGCACTCAAAATGGCAACCATCTTTGACAGCATTTATGTCTGTGAACAGACTATTTCCAGAATGAAACATCTGAAGTCTCCACCCAGATCCAGACCAGCTGACGCACACTTGCAACATTTGTTATGACTAACAATGACAAATATGGAACTGAACATTGACTATCTCACTCACCAAAAGTAGGCCCATAGTGTCCATTGAAAGAATGGTAAATTTGTTGATTAGACTTTACTTGTTCTTCATTTTAAATATTGCATTTGTTCCCATTTTGGTTTTTCATTTTAAAATAAGATATGTGCAGTGTGGATAGAAATGTGTTCATAGTTTTTCTTTTTTAACTATAGTCCGTCCTTCCAATAGTTCGAGGGACAGTGAACTGGCCCGCTGTTTAAAAAGTTTGAGGACCCCTGACGTAGAAGAAAATTGTGTGTTTCATCAGTGCTATACTGTACCCTGACTGGCTCCAGCCACTGTTTTATGTCAATTTAGCATATGATAGTGGCATTCTGTGATATTAGCAACTACGTCATAGTATTTCAAATGCCAGCCAGGTCAAAACCAAAGTGAAGGGGTTTCAACTGAGCTTCCAGAGTGCCATGATGGAATCACTGTGCAAAGCATTTGACTGTGTGGGTCATAACAAACCATGAGAAGAACAGGTATTCCAGAAAAAGTAATTTTCCTTATGTGGAACATCTACATGGATGAAGAGGCAGTTGTTCAAACAGAACAAAGGCATAGTGCATGGCTTAAAATCAAGAAAGGGGCCAATCAGGGTTGTATTCTCTTACCATACTTTGAGCAAAGTATATTGAGCAAATAATCAGGAAAACTGGATTACATGAAGAAAAATTCAACATGAATGCAGAGAGGTTTCTTAATAGTCTGCCATGTGCAGATGGCACACTCTTGCTTGCTGGAAGTGAAGGGTTGAAGCATTTGCTGCTGACGATTAAGGGTTGTAGCCTTTAGTATGAACCATAACTCAATGTAAAAAAAGAACAAAATATAGGCCAATGGACAGCATTGTGATAAATGCAGAAAAGATTGAAGTTGTTAAAAATTTTTTCTTGCATGGAAAACCATCAATGCTCCTGGAAGCCCTAGTCAAAAGGAGAACTCACTCATTATGTTAAGTAAATCTGCTGCACAAGGCCTCTTCTTAAAGTGCTACTATGAGGACTAAGGTGTGCCCCACCCAAGTCACGGCCTTTTCAATGGCCTTATATGTATGTGAAAGTTGGGTGTTGAATCAGGAAGACCAAGGGACAATTGATGAATTTGAATTATTGTTCCAAAGAAGAATATTGAAGAAACAAATCTATATAGGAAGAAATACATTTGGAATGTTCCTTAGAGTTAAGTAGGCCTAGACTTTGTCTCATGTCCTCGGAGCATGTTAGGAAACCCCAGCCCTTGAAGAAGGATATAATGGATGGTCATGTAGAGGGATGATGATAAAAAGGAAGGCCTCTGCCTGATGGATTGCCATGGTGATTGCCAGAGTGGGCTTAAGGATACGCAGAATTAAATGTGAGGATGGTGCAGGAGTGGGTGATGCTTGGCTCTGTTGTACGTGGGGTCACGAGGACTTGGAACTCACTCACTGGCACCTAACCATAGCAACGTGCTTTCTGTGTACCTTGGTGAACCCCACCCCCCCTTTCCTCCTAGCCCACTTTTTGCGCCAATGGTTTGAATACTCAGTTTGCCTGTTTGTTTCTTCTTTGGGGTGGATGGTTTTATTCCTGTGTACTGTGCATTTGGGTTTATAGTTTTGTATATCTGCAAGTTTTCTGTTTGCCATCCTTTCCTGAATGATTTCTGAAGTGAGCTGTAATTAGACACCTCCTAGAGAGTTCTCAGGAGAAAGACCAGGCTTTCTATTCCTGACAATAATGACAGACTTGGAAGCCCCCAGGGGGCAGTTCCAGTCTATCCTTTAGGGCCATCATGAGTTAGCCTTGACGAGATGACAGTGAGTGTTTTTTGGTGGGAAGATCTTAGTGTCTCTCTAATGGTTTTCTGGGATCGTTTTGGGTGCATCCGATGATCTAGTGAGGCAGTCCTATGCTCTTTCATTGTCTCACTAGACAACTTGATATCCTCGTGCAAAAGAGTAAAGCTGGAGGCATCCATCCCTTTGCATACAAAAACCAATCAAAATGAAGCAAAGATGCAAATGCAAAAGCTAACACTCTAAGAGGAAGACGTATGGTAAGCGTAAATCTGGTCTCTTGCTAGGACTCCAAATGTCAAGCAACAAGAGGAAGACGATAGATCAATTGTCCTAGGATGACCCATGCGGTTAAGTGTTTCATCACTAGCTGAAAGGGTGCTGGTTTGAATCCACATCAAAGTCACTGAATAGAGCACTACTGACTTGATGCCAACTAACACGAATAGCCGAGGGGGGAGAGAGCCCGTCAATGGGAGTCACCACTGACGGGTGCAAAATGATGCAGAGGTTTTACAATTGATGGTGGTTATTATTGCACAGCTTTCTGAGTACACTGAAATCCATTGGCTTGCATATTATATAAAGATGGACATATGTTTGTATGAATTGCATATTCATAACACTAGTATAAAAATTCTAGAAATGTGTTATATTGTCTCCTTTAAAGAATGGGAAATAGGTTGTCATTTAGATCTTGGAAGTGGGAGTGGAAGAAAGGAAAGGAAAGAGAAAGTCTTACCTGTTTTTTTTTCTGTTGCATCAAAATGATTATATTTTTCCTGCTACAAAAAATGTAATTTAACATGCAAAGGTATGCTCTTCTTTTTCTTGTTTAAAGAGCATATTTCTATTTTTATACTCATCCATATTTCTTAAGTCAGTTTGTTATGATTTTTTATAATAAGAAAGATAATTTTAATTTATTCTGTTATGTATCCAGAGAGCTTACATAGGAACGTTGATCTAAATAAAATGATAGAAATGTTCTTATGAGTTTAAAAACACCAAACGGTCTATCTCATAATTCCATTTTTATTTCATCTTAATTCTTATTATTTTCTTATTCTTCAGGTACAGAAACAAAATACACCTATTATTATTAAATGTGGAGATATAATCTAAAGTGAACCCTGCATCAATAATGTGAAGAATTCTAAAACTGTTTATTGTCATTTTCAATGAGCTAACAGAATACACACTAAAAAAGTTGTTAATAATGTCTGAATTGTAAACTGTAAAATTGAATTCAAGGACATTTTGTAAATTTATGCAGTTGCAATCCATAATAATATTAGGGATCATACATGGAAATTAGGCAGTAGTTCAAGTTTCATTTTGTTTTAATAACTCAGGAATGAAGCCAGCCCCAAATGGCCCGGCTGCCTGTGCTGTGCATTCTGTATTCTGAAGAGGAACTTTCCCTTTGGCAGTTGTCATTTGAAGCCCAATCCAATCTCATAAGATATAGTAGGCTTGACTTCCTCTACCATGAGATATGTAGTTAATTCTGTCTCATGTGAATACTAAGATCTTGAGAATGACATGAAGTAATGGCCTGAGTCATTGACTCCTAAAAGGACTAATGCCAAAGTCCAGACAGACATCAAGAACATCTGAAGTGTGATAATAATATTAATATGAACAGGAAACAGGCAAATGAAGAAGAGTCCATTTCATTATGGAGGAGTTCTTAAACCAGAGTCCTTGAGCCTCTAAGTGAAACCATGGCTAGAACATCCATCTAAGTTATTAATATTTTGTGTTGATTCATTTTTGAAGGTAATGATTTTAGTGCCTTATTGAATCTAAAAGTTAATTATGAATCAAAAATGAGGACATATGCTGCACATTGAAGAAATCCATTAAGGTACATACAATGAGAACCAAGAAGGATTATTCTGAGCTTCTTTTTCCCTTGGAGTTCGCTGCATGAGTTGTTTGACATGAATCGTGAGTTGGGAGCTTGATAACACTATATGCCCCCTCATCTAATATGTCTTCAATTCACTGAATTAGCTAAAACCCGAAGGCATTAAGCACTGTGCTGAACTCTTGAGTTACGTGGAGAAGGTTCTATAAATCTCTACTTACCACTGTAACCGGAGGTTTCAGTCTACATCTTACACATGGTGGGAGGAAACTGATTGGCTCCACCCTGCCATTCTACCTGTCCTTGTCCATGCGCCTTCCAGTATTCTGACATTAGTGTAGGCACTTCCACAAATGATGCTCCTGTGATAAGGTGAGGAGATTTAAGTGAAAGTCCCTAGAATACAAACCGATCAATGTTAGAGGAGTTCAAAAAATATTATACAAGCACTTACTTGCAATTTTCTCTACCCCTTTTAAATTGTCTCTCTTTTAGGAAGCTGCATTCTTTGATCTAGAGCTAAGTAAATGACTCAGGTCCAGTCACGGCAGTCAACATGTAGATCACTCAGTGCCTTTTAAAAAATTTTTTTGTTTTGTTTTCTTTTGGGCATCACTGCCTCTGGTGGTCACGGGCGCTCCCCAGTGCTGCTCCTGAGAGCTGCAGCTGAATTTGAACTGCCAATTCAAATTGGGCTCCTGAGGGCTGCAGTACAGCACTCATCCACTTACACCACCAGGGCTCAGCCCTACTCAGTGCCTCTTACAGGTTTAGGTGCATGTGAATATTTCAGGCATCTTGAAAAAAATGAATATCCTTATTTCATACATCAGGATGGCCCTTGAGAGTCTATATTTCTCAAAGTTCTTAGATGATGCTATTATTGCTTATCTATGGATCACTCTTTAATAACCAAGGAGCTAGGGCATTGCCTATAAAAGAGACATGACACAGAATAAGAGGTGGATGAGTATATTGTGTACATATATGTGAAAGGGTAGATCTGACTATGTGCACATGAGCTCATGTATGCCCTTGGTCAATTAGTGTGCACTCTGTACTAGCCACCTAGTCCCATCTTAAAGTCAGATGATTTTCTAAGTTTTCCACACCCTGAAACTATTAAATTAGGATTGAATTATGTCCTACACTCTGTTGTTGGATTTAGAGAATATAACAAAGTGTTTATGAAACTGAAGAAAGAAAAAGCAATAAATACAAAAAATCTAAAAGGTGGCTGAAAACTAAAAAGAGGAGAATGAATGGCTGTGATGCTCAGTAAGTCATCAGTATAGTGCTGCAATAGAGCAAGCAGAGAGGCTAATCATTATGAGCTGTTAAAAATACATGTATAAGGCAGAAGATGGAGATTTTAAGTGAATTAGAAAAAATGGAAAGGCACCAACATAAAAAGTATTTCCAAGTCTAACCAGTGGAAGATGAAATCATAATGAATAGGTGTCTCTATTCATGAAAATTAACTGTACTGTCTTACAATAATATTTTAGGAAATAAATTTAAAATGGAGCAGAATATGTTTCTACATAGTGTGCCTTTTTTTGCAGTTCATCAGTTTTATTTTCATATTTTCAGTACTACCAATTACGTATCAAAAACATGCCCAAAAGTCACCATATGAACTTTCTTGAAAACTATTAATCTTATATTCTAGTGACTCAAAGAGTAAGCAGAATTAGATCTCTAGACTTTTCTTTATAGATTGTTTAATCTAGAAATTTCCTAGAAATAATGTGTTAAACTAGCAACTAGAAGGTAATGTGATACAAGGATCATTGAATTACTACCAATACCAGTTAGCATCACAAAGGCACCCACAATATATAACACCTCAAAATCATAAATAAATGATCTATTTATTACTCATATATCGTTGTGATAGTGGTTTATTATTTTGCGAGGTTCTGTATCATATGGGAATTTGGTGCATGGGATTTTCCCACTGTTTCAGTCAATCTTCATGTAGAGAAAGGCAAAGACAGGTGGGAAAATAACTCCTGTCTTTTAAAATTCTTGGTCCAAAAGAGATAAACATTAGTCCTGTTATTGTCCTATTGATGAGAGCTAGTCACATGACTATACTTCACTACATGATGGCCTGGGTGAAGATAGTCCATGGTGAGGAAATTCACTCCTCACACGCAATTGTTTACTCCCCAAGGGTGAATGGGCATAGTGGAGAGCTAGTCATCTCTGCTCAAAATCTCTGTCGCCAAAAATAGCATATGCATGAATGAAAGGTGCTCTTCTCATCTATACATGGCACAGAATAGTTTTTATCTACTGAAGAACCCTGAAAACATACTATCCATTTGACACATCAAGATTTCCAGACCAGGGTCCTGGGAGGAAAATCAAGCACAACATGCTAATACTGTATTGAGGATGCTCAAGGAATATATATTTATATTAGAGGAAATTTAAAATAAGAATCTTTTCAAATTGTTAGTGGAATATTCACCATAAACTGTGTCTTGACAGTCTTTGGGTTATCAATAAAGGTGAAAATATGTTTTTGTTTGTTTGTTTCTATGTTATACATCTACTCTTCTCTTATTGACTATCTCATAATCTGCTATTTTACATTTACAGCAATAGGAAAAGTCTACTACCCAAGGGTCTTGACAGGAGCTCATTTGGTGTGTGAGGAAAGAGTAAGACTGATGATTATGGTGCTGTAATTGTTAAGATTATTTGTCAGCTTGATTAAACCATGATTCCCTGTGCCTTGACATCTGGGATTTAATTTGACAGTTATGTGAATCATCCTCCATTTTCAGATCTGATGTGATCCTCCTCTGTGCTTTTAAGGTTTCTTTTTTAATGTAATGTTTGGTCTTGGTTAGTGAGGAGTGACTATAGAAGTCTGATTTTAAACGAGTCATAGCATTATAATGGCTATTAATTCTTTTTGAGTTTCTGAGTTGTTGAGGACTAGAACACAGTTGTGCTTTCTCTCCTCCCCGTACCCTAATAATTCCTATCCATATGAGAGGTACAGATCAGTGGTGCTTGACTTATCTTGGAAGGATATTGTTGTAGCTGCTAATGAGCTGAAGCCTGACTTTCTCCTTGATCTGTGCCCACACTGTGTTGGTATCATGGAGTGAGAAGAATGTCACATTTGAATGTTGCTACAAATGCACAGGGACAAATACTAGCCTGTACAATGAGCATTTTTCTTGGTAGGGCTTGGGGAGTCCCTTTTTATTCATAGTTGAAAGAGTAGACCTGCTCCATTGTGTTTCTAAGGCTATAATTTTTTCCAAGATCTGATCCCTGGTTCAGTCATTATATGGGCAGAAGGGTCAAGTCCAAGCCGTGCACAGGAATGAAGGCCTTGATGGTTACTCTGTCCCTTTGCGCTCTGCCCCCACGGCTCTCGTAGGGCCTTCCTGAGACCCTTTTTTCTGCCAGCCTACCATCTTTCCTGAAGTGTCTGATGTGTGGGAGGTGCAATGTGACAAGTTCCTGTGGGAGATTCACCACACCTGGTGATGCCACCTCCTTGGAGACCTCTTGCCCTGCAATGCCAGGGCATTGCACTCACTCACTCACACTGCCACCAAGCCTGGGGTCATCATTTTTGTGTCCTCCTCTTTGACAGAGTCAGGGGCTGCGGTCCTCAGCCTCCCTTCCTGATGTCATGGTCCTCCAGTGTTTCTCCCGTGGAGCTGCTGGATCGCTTGGAAGTTTCCACCTTACGGCAATAGCTGAGTGCTTCACTGTTGTGTCACAGGGTGTTTTTAAGGTTCTCAAGAGTTCTATTCAGAATGCATTGCCCTGTGACATGGAAAACAAAGATGGATTGACACAGGGCCTGAAACAAAGGGCTCACACCTCTGAACACAACACGTGTGCTGCTGGGGCGGGGCAGGGATTTCGTGTTGTTGTACCTCGGGTCACCATTCCTTGGAACCAACTCATTCGCGTCTAACAGCAAGTCATGTGCAAAAGATTATACCAAGCACTTTTATTTTCATTAAATTTGTCTTTACCAAATTGGTCACGTAGTTACATATGTCATTCCGATGCAGTTGAGGGCCAGGCGCCTCAGGGAAATTTTCACTGCTAGAAGAGCAGACAGTAAGGGAGAAGAGCAGAGAGTCAACCCTTGGGCAGTTTCTTGACAAGCCCATGCACAGACTGAGCTTGGCAATATTAGGTTCGCCAAGACAAAGCCATCAGAGGAACTGCAGAATGATTTACTCAACTGCAGATTGACTTATGCACACCTGAGAAAGGAAGGAAACAGATTTGTTGATGGTTTATTACACCATCTTTTCCTAACTTCATACTAGCTTCAAGAAAAATTCGCAAATACCTATGAAATAAAAATGTGCGTACACTTGAGAGGTGAATTCTTTTTTGTTTTGTTTTGTTTGGGGTTTTTTTTGGGGGGGGCATCACTGCCCTCTGGTGGTGGGAGTAGGAGGCCCAGCCTTCGTTCCTGTGGAGCCACTGCTGGAATTGAACCTCCATCCCAGTGGGCCGCAGTCCCACGCACAACCACTACGCCACCGGGGCTCAGCCCCGAGAGGTGAATTCTTATCTCAGAAAATATATAATTCTCAAATAGAGAACTAGATGGTATTCAGATGTTACCATGGCTCATTTATTACATGGTGCATGCCAAGAATTATTTTTATACTACAGAATGTGGATATTTTTGAACATTCTTAAAAGTACTTCTCACCAGATTTATTATTTAATCATTATGAATGAATGTTTCCTCCTGGGTTACCCTTGAAATCCATCACTTTTCCGGTTCAGAGAGTGACGCTAGAGTGAGCAAACCTGTTCATGTGAGTCCACGTGACAGTTTTGATCATTTTGCTTAAAAAAGGATGGTCAAATCAAATCATTTCATTCAGCTTTTCTAATATTAATTCCTATGCAACATTGATATAAAACATTAATTTATTTGGGGAATATTTTTTAATGCTACAGAGATCTTTTGATTTTCATAAAAAGAAGACCCTTTTTTGGTTTGATATTAGTAATTATATTGATTTTACAGTACATAAGACTGCACAGTCTGATTGTGCTCTTCAGAGGACATTTGCGAAATGCTGTCATTTAACATGGTGACACATATTACATGCATCCTCTAACAAGTCATAGCTCTTAATTACTGAGCAAAATCAAGCTAAGACCACCATGGAATAAGTAAATTAAAAAGGAGGTATAAGTAAAAGAAAGAACAAATAATGATGCCCTAAGAAAATGTATCCTTTTAAGCACTAGAAGGCCTATAATTGCATTTCTTCCTCTTAAACCATTCAAGTCTATAAGGATTTCTGGGAACAGCAATATGTGGGAAAACCTCTTTATCCACTTTCTGTCTTCAACACTCCAAAAAGATTGAGAAAAAAACATTCTGTCGCTATACTATCATTTCATTTGAGCAGGCTTCAGAACTTTGCCTTTTTTACATACTCCTGAGAGATTGTTGTGGGCAAGTTTAGAAAGCGGTTTCTCAGAAATGCCTTTGGCAGGGGGTGGAAGGGAGCTATAAAAATACAGCAGCCTGACAAATGACAGGCATTGTAGAATGGAAAAGAAAAGACATCTCGGTTTTACACCAATACGGAAGCTTTTCTTCTCAAATGAATATTTTCGACAGCTGAGCAAGATGATAAACAGCAGTATCACAAAACACTTAAATGGAAACAAGTATTATGATGTACATTACTCACCTGGCAGCCTCCAATTCATGACATTTATATGTGGCAGAAACCATTGCAGATTCATTTATTTATTTTGAAAGTGGAATGAGTACCTTACAAAGGTAGACTGTTACATTAATTTGGACGCTTCTTCTCCAGAGAGGAAGAAGCTTAAGAAAAGAAGTTAATGCTTACTAGAAAGGTGTAGTAATTTCAGAAACTCCGTTTATTAGGGTTAAGTAAACTCCTAGCAAGTAGAATGTGCTATGTAATATATATATATATATATATATATATTATATATATAAATAATGTTTTTCCATTTAAGCAGTGGCATTATTGCAAGTGATAAGATATTTCATAAAGTAAAGCCAACCAACCAAATAATCCCTAGCAACCAACATTATTGAAGTCAGATGATTTTCAAAATTTATACTCAGATGATTAATAGTAAAAACTTCAGTATTTGATGAAATATATAAAGATTATATTTTGTTGATATTCAGTGGTATGTCTTTAAATAATTTGATGAGATGCATAACTAAGAAGAAAAACTAAGATAATAAATTAGGATACAGAGTTAATAAGCTGAAAGAATAATGGTAAATGCTTAAAGCAACTGTTCTCAAATTTTACTGTTTATGCTAATCATCAACAAAATGTCTGACAAAAGATTATTTGGCTCACCCTTTCAGAATGTTAATATATAGATCACTCTAGTCAGAATTGACTTAATGGCAGTGAAAGGGTGACAAGTTCTTGGTTGTAGAGAGGCTGCTGCCTAAGGATATTCTGAAAATAGGTTGAACATAAATTTGTATGTTCAGGTTATATATGTTCAAAAATGGTATTTATGCTCATTTGAGACAAATATTAAAAGCCACAATAGTTTGTGTTTTTCTTTTAAGTAAAATGGGGAAAAACTGGGGGTCAATTATTCCGAGTCATAAAGAACTCCCTATGCAAAGTAAGTAGAATATATGATTTTTACAATTCTTATAATGTGTCGTAGTTTCTCTTAATCATATTTTGGTGATATACCAGTTAAATTTTGAATATATTCATTAACCAATTAATAAAAAATAAGTGGATGAACTAGGCAAAGCACATGGTATGGTGAATAAAATTAACATGTGGGAATTGATAAATGCAAACTCCTTGAAATGTATTGTTTATTATTCATATGTTTAAATGAACTGTGTATAGATTTAATATTTTTATCGATGTAGATAAACCAATCTCAACTTAAAAATGTATATTTTAAGTATGTCTTGTTGCAACAGTTTATTCTATGAAGTTCTAATAGTTACTTCTCACCTTGGAAATGTGCCCTGGTGGTCCAGATTTCTGAGTTCAGAGGCTAAAATACTTCCATCCTCATAGTTTCCAGTGCAAAATGCTTATTTTTATTATTATTATTAAAATATAAATATTATCTATTTTAACTTTTTGCACATATACATTTTAGTTACATAAGCCATACAGTTAATCATTGGTAATCGTTGCTGTAGTTTCCATCACCATCATCAGAACTCACTGCTTTCCAAAAGTGACTTCCTTTTTCCCCTGTGGACTATTACTCAATCTTTCCTCTCTGTAACTTTTTAATCTAATACGTAGATGTTCCATATAAGTGAAATTACTCAATATTTGCCCATTTGTGGATGACTTATTTCCTTAAACATAATGTGTTTAAGGTGCATACTTGTGGCATGGATGTGATATTTAGTTTTCATTTCTTTTTTTTTATAAATCATTTTATTGGGGGTTCATACAACACCTATCACGAACAATACATCAATTGTATGCAGACCGCATTTGAACATTTGTTGCCATCATCATTCTTGAAACAATCTCCTTCTACCTAGGCCCCCAGTACCAGCTCCCTATATTCCCCTCCATCCCCACACTCCCTCCTCATGAACCCTTAACAATTTACAAATTGTCATTATTTGTCATCATACACCGTCCGATGTGTCCCTTCACCCACTTGCCTGTTGTTCATACCCCCGAGAGGAGGTCATATGTAGATCCCTGCAATAGGTACCCCCTTTCTACTCCACCTTCCCTCCACCCTTCTGGTATCACCACTCTCACCCTTGGACAAATAATATCCTGTCCTATGCATGTAACACATATTTTTTCATTCATCTGTTGATGGACTTTTGGAATGTTTTCCATCCTTTGTCAATTGTGGATAGAACTGCGATGATCATTAGTGTTCACATGTCTGTACCACAGCTTTCAAGTCTCTTGGATGTTTGTTTACCTTGACTGGTAGTTTGTTTGTTTTTGCATGGTAGTTTTATACTTATCATTTTGCCTGCTGTAAAAGTCCCACAATCACATGCTAGCAAACAACAAAACTTTAGTTTCAGTTGCTATTCTTAAATTAACCTGTTATGCTTTGGGCTCTCCACTTTTCAAATTTTTGTAAAGCAAGATGCCCTGTTATTTCTCTCCGCTTTCATCCACACAGTTAGTTGCTGATAGCATATAGGCCTTGTGATTGTTGGTGGTTTGTCCCTATTTTCTCCTACTTGAGTATTTCTAATAGATTTTTAAAAAATCAACATTATTCATGGCTTTTTTGACCTCTCTTATGTATTAGGCTTATCTGCTTTGATGTTGGGATTCAGAGATTCAGAATTATGTAGCCAAATAGCCCTAATCTTTGAAACCTCTGCATTTTTTATGCTACTGTCTAACACACAGTAGAAGCAAGACAGTCTACACCTATAAAGAGGTATACTCCTGGAAACCCACAGGTGCAGTTCTATACCATACTGTATATAGGTTCTTTATGAGTCCTAATCAACTTGACTGCAGGGAGTAAGTAAGAGTTTAACTTGCAATAAGCATGTAGAATACATGGAAAATTATAAACCCAACCACTTTCATTACTATGGTATGGTATGGCTCTACCTCTTGCTCTTCATCAACTCATTAATGCCTCTCTTTCTATCTACCCTTGACCTAATAAGCACAAAATTCCCTTATATCAATATCTCTTTCTCTCTCTCACTGCCATTGGATTGGTTCTGTTGAATAGCGACACTACAGCACAGTTTGAAACTTCCCATGAGGATTTCAAGAAGGTAACTTGAAATCAGGAGGAGAGAGCCTCATCTTTTTCCCATGGAGCATCTGGTGGTTTCAAAGTGCTAAGCTTCTAAGTGCTCAATACATAACTCTAATTTCCAACAGTCATAGATATTTTGATAAAGTCTCTTATGAATATGAGAAGAGAGTCACCAAGACAAGTTGGAATGCATGGCAAAAGGATTTATTACATCCTGATGCTGGTTAATTTCTTCACCAGACTAGAATTAGAGATGCTGTGTCAGGCAGGATTCTCTTAGAGAAATAAAAATCAGGACACTAGTAATTCTCTTTATATATTTATATATAGAGACAGGTATATAAGATAAGAAAGAAACAGTTAACTATCTATAAAGCAGTACAGATTGCTCGGTGCAACTCACTTGCGTGAGGCAACTGGAAGACTGATAGTCCTTCAAGTCTTGAGGGCCGCTGAGTAATCCTCTGTAGATCAATTCAGGCTATCTGGTCACAGGAAGCAAACAGCAAAGCAGGTCGCCAACAATCAGCCAGATAACAGAGTCCAATAGTCCCCAGCTCAAGAGATGTATATCCCAGGAGCGTGGCAAAGGCACACTTGAAGGCACCTCAGCTCACAGCAACACAGTCCATGATTAGGTGTCCCACAGGTAGTGTTGCTTGGAGGTTGAGGCACAGGACAAACATGGCAGCTCTCTGGTCCAAAGATCCGGAAGCAACAGAAAGGGCAGGACTCGCCAAGCCCTTCCTATCTCTGCCCTTCAATTCATCCCATGTGTTCATTGGCCGTACCGTGACCCACCAATCTTCTGTGGCCATGTTGGCATAACAAACCTACCCATCACAGATGTGAAAAATAATAACAAACTAAACTCAAAGTAAAGATAAGATTATAATAATAAAGTAACATAAAAATGAGTATACTGGATGTTCAAACCATAGCAAACATAGAAAGTTGATTCTTTGAAAAAATTAATGAAATTGATGAACCTCTTTCAAGATTTATCAATTAAAAGGAGATAAAGCATAATTGCTAACTGTATAAAATTTTTAATAACATCTTAGGGAAAATCATGAGATATTATGAACAACTTTCTGTTAAAAAATTTGAGAGCCTAAATGAGATGGAGAAATTTGTACAAAACCAAACATAAGAAGAATTAGATAATGAAATCACTTCATGTTGATTAAAGGCATTTAATTCATCATCAAAATCACTTCAATAAAAAGGAGGATATTCCCTATTTAATATAGAGTATTGCTGTATTGGGGCAACTGTGGGGAGATTTGAGGAACTCTGTAACTAGTTGAATACAAGCATGACATAAAATGTAACTTATTGATAATACAAAGTTGAAGCTACATATTTTAATGAAGAAAACTTTAATAAAAAGGAACCCAGAAAGCTTAGGAGGAGTAAGATAACTTCAAAAAACTTCAAGAAAATAGAATTAAGAGATCATGGATTTTTTTCTTTATTAGAGAAGTTCTGGATCCCTCCCCCACATAGAGTTTTCATGATGGGTGGGGTCGATAGAAATGTTAAGGCCATACCATGGAATGTGGATTTTGTTTGCTCAGAGGTCCTGAATATCTTGGAGAAGGGAGCTCCCACTGGCATGTGGAGTCAGATGAGGATAGTGAGAGCATTCGACCACAATGCGCAGGGGAGTCACCAGCTTGGCTTATACGCTTTGGTAGCTGTGTGTGGTCATGGAGCCAGCCCTGAGTCTCCTCAGGAGAAAGAGGTGGTTTTCTCTTTCCACATACAGTTGCAGTCTCAGAAACCCACGGGGGGGGGGGGGGGAATGGGGGAGGGGGAGGGGGAGTGTCGCTGTGAGTCAGCATTGGCTTGATGGGTTTTGGGTTTGCATTTACAGCAAACATCCCATCTTTTCTATATCCCACCTTGAAATGACAACATTTCATTATCAAAATTGGAATGAAAGAAAATCAGTTTGGTAACATTTATTAAATGGATTAGGAAATAGGAATTGACCTCAGGAATAAATCTGTATACCAGCACCAGGTAATGATGGTGATTCTGAGGCCAGAAGTTGAAAGATCCTTCTGAACTTTATAAGACTCAGAGGGTATATGTCACACGATAAGAAGTGAACACACTTTTATTGAATGGCAATGTGAATGAATAAATTCCCCAACAGAGATAAATACAACTTAAAGAATATCTATAAAAGTCTATGATGTGTTATATTACAAAAATAATATCCTGAAGAATATGGTCATTGCTCTTTTTTTCAGGCTCTTATTTGTATTTCTTTCCTATTCAATCAAAGCCTCCAAATCCAATTTAGTGTCCAGGGCAGACTTCCTGTTCTTATGATATTGAGTCTGCTTTTCAAATTTTTACTTGGCACCATCAACATTACCTCATGGGCTTTGAGTGAGTTCACTGAGAAGATGTAATCTATAGAGCATTAGATTTTCTCTACTGTCAGCCAAATGAGTGCTTAGGAAGATCTATATTTATGTTTTAGCTATCTTGAAAATATGGCTTCAAATTACTTAAAATATATTCTGAGTATGCAGAGAACTTCTAATCAATACCTTGCCTCTCTAACTTATTCATCTTGGAATCATACCTCACACTTTCTCCAAATACAAAAGTATTATTTTTACATTTTCAAAATTATGCATGGATCATTGCCACCAGACAAAATTACTTCTCTGATTGTGGAAGTATAGTAAGACAATGATCAAGAAAAAATCATTTCAGAAACTTACTCTTTTCTCTTATCACATATTTGTAGCAATTTTTTCATAGTTGGTAATACCTGGTTATCCTTGATTCAAAGTCTGGGTGAGAAGATTGTTGCCGAATTATTCAAAATAGAGTTTTGGGATATGGTCACAAAGCAATATCTTGTATATTCTAGCAAACACCAGTGCTATTCAAAGGAAGTTATAACTGATGCCTGCACTGCAGTCCTGACTCTTCCAAAGTGCATGGACCTATGTACAGTTAAATCCTTGCCTAACATTCTTTGAGTCTAACATTCCTCCGGTCACTGTAGCTAGATTTGAGCCTTATAACCAATTAAAATGAATTTAGCAAAGTGGTTATAAGCTTTGATTCTAGAGTTAAGCCACATACTAGTGGTATGACTTTTAAAAGTAACTTGACCTTTCTGTGAAGGTATTTCTTCTATTAACTGAGAATTCATGCATTTCTTGAACATGGGATCAGAGACTAAATCCCTGCCATTATGGAGCTTATGCTATGAGATCAGCCAAGAAAAGAGGGCAAAGATGATAAACAGTAAATGCAAAAAAATAAGTTATTTAGTTACTAAGGTCTAATGTCACAGTAAGTAGCCATTTACCTCTCTGTGAGAAGTTCAAAGGATTTCTATATGTCTTAGTACTTTCTGTGTATATTTCAAACCCACTCTTCTGCTTCATCAGCCTCTATAGTGACATTTGGGCTGGATGAGCCTTTGTCGTGAGGAACTGTCTTGTGGACTGTAGTATATTTAGAATAATTTCAGGACTTCATTTAGCAAATGCTGGTAGTACTCCCTTCACCGATAGTCTTTAAATGCATGGCAATCAAGTAGATTTCTACTCAAAGTGAATCTTTAGCAACCAAAAAATTCTCCAGACTTTATTACATGGGGATGGTTTGCAAAACTGAACTGAGGAAGTCATTTGTTCTATCTTTAATCTTTAGTCTATTATCCTATTTCTGTTCTCTCTATTTTGCTACTCTTTCAATCTCAAGGCTTTCAATTTTTCTTTAGGAAAAATATGTGGGAATATAGCGCTGATATTATAGCGTCTTTCATCACTAGAACATATTAGCTTTTTATTTCCTCTAACTTTTGTCTTCCTAGAAAACTGTTAAATTGAAAACAAAATATATAGGCATTGTCCTATAATCTTTACCAATTTCTATAAATTTTTATGAATTATAATTATTATCAATTAGTAACTTTGGAATAGTGATTTATATTTTCTTTAATAATTTATGGATTATTCCAACATGATAGGTGTAGAGACACATGCACACATATTTACAAGAATCGTGGATGATGTAGTGGGCTATGAGTTGAACTGTTAACCACAATGTTGACTTTTCAGAAAAAAGACAAGGCTTTTCACTCCTCTGAAGTTTTAGTGCAGATTGAGCCCGGTGGCCTAGTGGCTGTGGATGGGAGTGCGACCCACAGGATTGACAGTTCAAATCCAGCAGCAACTCTACAGGAGCAAGGCTGGGCTTCCTACTCCCACCAGGGCAGTGATGCCACAAAAATTAAAAAAAAAAATAGATGTAATGCTTTCTCAACCAAGCCCTGAGGATTAAATTCCAGCTCAGAAAAGACAACGCACAGAGAATTCCATAGGGCTGGCCTCACCACCAGACATAACATCTCTCACTAGATCACAGCGCTGTGGGGGACAATCTGACCTCAACATACTGCCGTGAAACACTAAGGGCATGCAACAGAGTAGCAAGGGGAGCAAAGTGATGAAATTCCCAGGGACTTTGGAGACAGAGTGCGGCACCCCATCAGACTCAACTTGAAAATACTCATGAAGGCCAACAAACAGACCTTGGACTATTTATAAGTCTTTACATTTTTGTTAGTGGTTTTCTTTGTGTTGGTATTGTTTTGTTGGTCTTGACTTCCTTTTGTTGTTTATTTGGTTTTGCCGGAGGTTGCACTTTTTAATGTATCTGCATATCTACATCAAATAGGTGGGATAAATAACTTGGAGATGAAAAGAATGGAACCCATGGTTCCAGGGGTGATATGGGAGAAGGGGAGGCAGGAGAAAGGAAGGGGTGGGGGTGGGGTGGGGGTGGGGTGGGGGAAACCAACCCAGGAGTGAACTAAAATCAACAGAGATAAGGTAATAGGATGCCTAATGGGCCTTAATCAAGGGGAATATAGTTGCTAGGAATTACTAAATCCGAATGAAAGCTGAACATGATGGAGGGACAAGAAGAAGGTTAAAAGAAATAGGGAAAAGGATGAGAAAGCAACGGAAACTTATAGAGGTCTAAATACAGACACATGCAGGTGTGTATATATATGTGTGTGCATATATACATATATTTGTGTGTGCGTGTGTGTATGTATGTGTGTGTATATATATATACATATATATATATATATATATATATCGAGAGATGGGGGGAGAGAGAGAGGGGGGAGAATAGAACTCTGCACCCATATCTTTATGCTAAGAATTAAGGTTGCAGATGAATGTTGGTCCTTGACTCAAGTACTCCCACAACACATGAACACTTTTTCTAACATGCTGGCATTCTGTGATGCTCCCTACCTGACATGATCATTGAAGACAAAATGGGTGTATAAGTAAATGTGGTTAAGAAAGCTGATGGTGCGCAGCTATAGAAAGATATAGCATCTGGGGTCTTAAAGGCTTGAAAATTAACAAGTGTCCATCAAGCTGAGAAGCAACAGAGCCCACATGGAATAAGAATAATAGCCTGTGTGATCATGAGGTGTCGATAGGATCAAGTATCAGGCATCTAAGACCCACAACAAAATCATACCCCAGGAGAATCGGGGGGAGGAAGCATGGAGTGGAGATGCAAAGCCCATCTGTAGACAATTGGCCATCCCCCTACACAGGGTTCACAGCGAAGAAAGGAGCCAGTCAGGGTGTAGTATAGCACTGATGAAACACAACTTATCTCTAGTTCTTTGATGTTTCCTTCCCTCCCCAATCATGACCTCAAGTGTACCTTACAAATTGGATTAGAGCAGAACGTGCACACTGCTACAGATAAGAGTCTGGAATACAGGGAATCCATGATAGATAAACCCCCTATTACCAACAATGAGAATAGAGCTACTAGAAGGAATAGGGAAGGGTGGGGGGAGAAAAGGGGAATCAATCATAAAGATCAAACTATAACCCCTTATCAAGGGGACAAACAACAGAAAAGTGGTTATGGGGTGATGGAAGAAAATGAGAAATATGAAAATAATAATCTATAACTTATCAAGGGTTCATGAGGAGGGTTGGTCAAGGGAAGGAGGGGGAAGAAATGGGCAGCTGATATCAGGGGCTCAAGTGGGAAGAGAATGCTTTGAAAATGATGATGCCGGCATATGTGCAACTGTGATTGACATGCTGGATGAATGTATGAATTGTGATAAGAGATGTAAGAGTCCCCAATAAAAGTATTTAATTAACAAAGAAGAGTAAAAGAAGTGAAATAGGAATGACAAGACTATGACATTAGACATTGCAGGATACATAATAAATTTTAATTGTTTCTTTAAAATATTTAGAGTTTTGGAAACTTAAAGTGCAGTTATATTCTGTCCTATAGTGTCATTATGAGACAGAATCAACTCCAGTAACAGAGAATTTGGATTTGGGGTATGTGTGCTTACATAGACCTTTAAAAACTCAAACCAAATTAAGTGCGCTCAAGTCCATTCTGACTTATAGCCATTCCATAGCAGGGTACATTTTCTCCTCTGGGTTTCTGCAACTGTAACTCTTTATTTGCCTAGCAAGCTTTGTCTTTCTCGGGTGGGACAGCTGGGGCTTTCAAACTGCACACTGTGAGACTAACGGCCCAGCTTATAGGAAAAGTGGAGGGGAAGGGGAAATAGGTACAGGTCCGTTTATAAGGAGCATCATTCATGAAGAAAGCAAAGGTCATGAAAAGGACAGAAAGGTTATTAAAAAGATAAAAAATACCAAAGTTAATGTCAGAAAAGACTTTGAAACCTGCTCTTAATTGTAGAGTAGCTAAGCCAAATGGAAAAAATGATGAAGTCAATGAGCTGAGTAGAACACTTCAAAGGGCAGCTCAAGAAGACAGAGGAAAACATTATAATGAAATGTGCTAAGACCCAGAGTTAGAAAAATATAAAAGAACATGGGTAGTGTTCCTTAAAGAGCAAGAACTATAAAAAATTTAAAAAAGCATTTAAAAAATGAAGAAAAAATTTAGGGCTCAAATTGCAATATTGAAAGATTCTATGGGCAAAATGTTGAATAGTACATATTGCATCAAATGAACATGGAAAGAATACACAGAGCCCTTGTGCCAAAAAGAACTGGCCAACAGTCAATTATTTCAGGAGATAGCATATGAACAAAAGCCAATGGAGTTGAAGGAAGAAGTTCAGGCTTCACTGAACCATGAGCCAAAACAAGACTCCAGGAATTTAAGGAATACTTACTGAACTGTTTTAATAAACTGATGGACCACTAGAAGCACTTATTCATCTATTCCAGGAAATTTGGAAGACAACTACTTGGCCAAGTGACTGGAAGAGATTCATATTTGTACTTATTTCAAAAAAGTTGTCCCAATAAAATGCTCAAATTATGGAACAATAGCATCAATATCATGTGCCAATTGCATGTCTATAGCAGTATTAGGAGATTGCTCCTTAGAGGTCAGGATGGTAAGACTTCATCTTACATATGTTGGACATGTTGTCAGAAGAGACTCGTCCCTGGAAAAGGACCTCGTACTTGGTAAGGTATAGAGCCTGTGAAAGAGAGGTAGTCCCTCAATAAGGTGTGACTTCAACAATGGCCTCTGTAGAGGAGCAATTTTGAAAATGGTGCAGGCCTGGGAAATGTTTTGTTCTGTTTTGCACAATGTCTCTATAGGTAGGAACTGATCTGGTGAGAACTAACAATAATAGCATGGAACCCTGATGGTCAGTTGAGTAAGCCTGTGGATGCTCTCTTAATATAGTGTTCAAACACAGCAGCTGGTACACAGGATAAAAAGGGGGCTGTCCTTAAAATATTTATTTTTTCAGAAATCCCATGGGATACTTTTACTTTGACTTATTAGGTCACCTTGAGTCAAATTTGGCTTCATGGTACTGGGTTTTACACACACATTCTCTTTCTCTCTCATTCTTACTCTCGCTCTTGCTCTCTCTTAGGTAAATAAAAAAAATTGCTGTTATAGCTTTCAGTCCTGATCTTGCACATTTAGAATTCTTTGAGTTCAAAGACATTACAAAGGAACACAATTTGAATCCCTAAAGGATGACTAAAAAGCTATTTTGCAAAGGTGTGAATTGAAGTGTGCAGGATTTATTAGGGAAGAGAGAGAGAGATGAAGTTCAACCTTAAGTAGCAAATATATGTAGATAGAGCATCTATTAAGAGGCAATTGATTCATGTTTTGAAAGATTTTTATAAAACTATTATATTGCAGCAATGCTTTTGACTTACATTACTGTGCATGTGTATTTGTGTGTTTCTCACATTGAACAGTAATAGTGAATACCTACATCCTTTTTTCTTAAGCAAAAAAGGATATTATCATGCTTTTTAACCTACATCCTTTTTTCTTAAGCAAAGAAAGACCTTATCATGCTTTTAACTCTTTCATCTGTTTTACTACCCTTTATGGATAAAATTTTGCCTTGAGATTGTTAAACCTTAATTAAATAATTTGTGTCAAATTCAATCATCAAAAACCATAGTCTGAACAGTATACTTCTCTTAGTCTTATTTTCTCCCATCACATACATAACTAAAGGTCAGCTTAGTTGTCAACATGGGGAGTCCATGATTTTCAATTTTATGTAATTATACTCTATTTTTTCATTTGATACAATTTTCTTATATGTTATAAACCATAGCCTCTATATCACTAATGATGCTTGATTAAATTCAATCTTGTGCATAAAATGGGATACAATCTTTAGGATTAGATTGTGTTGAGAGTCAAGTTATTTTTAGATATAAAAAATAAACAAGAAAGCAGTGATCAGAGGGACTTTGAACTGCATCTAAGAAAGAAACACTGGGAGCAGCATATCTCCATTGGCCAGGCGCCTCAGTGACAAGAAACCCCCATGCCAGGAGAATATTGATCCAAGGATCTTTTCCCAAAGTCCGTTGAGAGAGGAATCCTTTCTGGAGCTGGTACTTTGAATTTGCACTTCTAACCTCCTAAACATGGGAGAATAATTTTTTTTTCTAAATCCATCCACTTGCAATATTCCTGTTTTGACAGTAGTTAATGCACAGAGTAAAGGGGGAACTTCCACTTCAACTCATTTAATGAAATAAGAGCATATAGATTTAAATTTGTATTTGAGTTCTTATCATTTAAAAACTAGTTTCTTTCTTTCCCCTGGTCGCTTTCACATAATCACCAGTACATTTCCAAACTATATTCCTGTTTAGCATGCTGCTTTGTAAGCTTCTGAACACCTCAAAGGGCACTGTGGCTTTGCTAATTCCATCATAACTACTGTTTCCTAGAGCTTGTGTACTAAGAAAATGAGCTGATGGGACAAATGGAGGTACAGAACAGAAAGCTTGAATACTCAAGGTGTTATTTCTTGAGCAATTAAGAAATTATATGTTAGTTTTGACCCATACACCCCCCTTTCATGATATAGTAAGCAGAGATATCGCTGCCAAGTTCCTCTGACATTGGACTTTTAATTAAGTAGCCCAGTAAACATTCCTCAGGGAAACTTCATCTATGATGCAGATAATTTAAATTACCTAAGGATTCTGTTATATGTAACCCATTACCATAGAGTCACTTCTGTCTCACACTGTCCCTCGAAAGCTCTGTAAAATTTCCCCATGGAGTTCCCTTGGCTATAATCTTTATAGGAAACAGATAGTCCCATTTATGATTTCCTGTGGAACAGTGGGTGTTTTTTAACTGCTGGCTATTTTGTTAGTGCTTCATCACCAGAACTTTTTTGATAAACATTTCGTCAGATCTGAAAAACATACTTTTGGGACTTATACTTTCAATAAAATGGGAAAATAGAAGCCATATGTATCCTGTTTTCTAAACAACCAAACATGGACAAAATACATGAAACATTATAGGTCAGCAATGTATAATGCTTTCTGGGGAGAGCTGCCTGAGTGCTTCAGTTGTTCAATGTGAGAGAATTGTCAAGTCTAGCTTCAGAAAAAGAGAAGCCAGGGGAAGTCCAATCACTTGTACGTTAAGCATATGGAAACGAGTATTTGGGCATTCCAATGTGGCTAGAGTTTGCATAAAGGAAAGAAAAGTCCAGAGAGACAATTCCATCTTGGTAAAGGAGCATCATTATGTGTGCCATGTGGAGGAAGGGGAAAGAACAACCTAAACGTGAAAAGATAAAAAAGTGTTCGGCACACATGAAAGGAATAGTGCCTGCTTAAGCTAACCAAAATGAAATAACTTCATAATTCTTTGTCTACAGTACATAAAATATTTCACCTGGGGAGGATTATTGCCAGACTGATCACTGCTTGACGATGATCTGTACACATAAAATTAAGACCTGGAAAAAATCAACTTCCAAGTAATTTAATTGAATTACAGAACATATGAGAATATTTATGGAAACATTACTCGTTCTAGTCTGCAAAACAATAAAATTCATAATGTCCATCATGCAGTAGCAAAATTTACAGAAATTCAAAGAACCAGAAGTCAAAACATAATGAAAAGAAAGACCATTCAACCAAATTAACCAGAAAAAGAAGAGATAACAGGATTAGAAAACAAATATATTAAAATGTGTTATAACTCTATGAGGGGACTTTTAAAAGTTTGTGGGAAAAATATATTTTCTCTTAATTCAATTTTTCCATGAACTTATTGACTTAGAATATGCACAAAATGCATTTATACAGTATTATCCACAATTATACAGAATAAAAATATAATGCTTGACATGAAAAATTCATTGGATAAAATCAAAGGTAGATTTCACCTAGTAGAAATATAATCAATTAATTACTATTGATTGTGTAGCAACCTATCCAAATGAAGCACACAGGGAAAAGAGGATTTAGACAAATTAAAACAGCACTCCTGGTCTCTGGAACAACTTCAAGAGGCTTGATAATTGGAGTCCCCAAAGGATAGGTGAGGGTGATAAGGGAGAGGAAAATACCTTGAAAAAAATGGGTAGAAATTTCTAAATGCTTTATATTAGGAACTGTAAAACCAAAGATCCAAGAAGATTGAAAAGGCCCAAACACAAGAAACACAAAGAAATTTGCAGAGTGACACCCTATACTCGAACTGCTCCAAACTGGTATTAATATTATTTTTAATGACATGAAAAATATTAAAGCAGTTGAAAACAAACTCTGCCATAGAGCAAAAGTCAAGAATGACCACATATTTTCTGTTATAAATAATGCAGCGAGGAGGCAGAATAAGACATGTTTAAAACACAGGGTACAGAGCAGGGCTGGGGGATAGTGGAAATGAACCTAGAATTCTACACCTAGCAAAATACCTTTCAGAAATAAAGGCAAAATAAATACATTTTGGTGATATAACTCACAAAAAGTCATCAAAGACAAACCGGAAATATAAAGAAGTTTAAAATCCTCCAGCCAGAATTAAAATGATACCATGGGAAGATATCAGTAAAGACATAAATAGCTCCATAAATAGTGACTGCCTGGGTAAATATATGTTTTTATCATGGCTCTACAGGAAGATTGGTTGATAAAAAATTAAATTTTGATAAAGGAGTTATATATAACAAATGGCATTTTTTACAATGTCACAATGGTTTCAAAGTCATGAAAGGAAGGTTTATATAGTATAAGCATGTGAACTTGTTGAATGGTGAAGTGCACTAAAGATATTAACTAAAGACCTCCAAGCAACTACTAAAGCAACAAAAAAGAATAATAGCCAATAACCTACTAATGTGGATAGTATTTGTGTCAGCTACCTGATCTGGTGTTAATTTAAGTATTAAGCATATAGGCCTGGAGTGTAGCCTGTAAATTGTGAGATAGCCAATGAGATCTATGTGTGGGCATGGCCTCCTCTGAGAATTCTGAGAAATCTGGTATTTCCTTCTTGGAGGCAGGAAACACAGCATCACTCACTTGGGGACTCTCTTCTGACAAGACAACATGGCACAATGCTGATAGACCCCATGCTCTGGGAACTGGAGGAGCCTTTTGGAGACCTCTGAAGGGCTGAGAAGCTTACAACACCACTGGATCCAGACTTTCTACCCATTGGCTTGTGATTGTTCTGCATTTGGCATCATTGCATGTGTTTCATGAGTGTGAAGATGAGTTTGTAGATTGGTATCAGACATATGAGCTAATATCAGACTTAAGACCTTGGACTAGACTGGGTTTGGATGTTTTCTTGATGTACAGTTGCTCTTGTATATAAAACTCTTATATACATATGCATATTTATGAATTATTTTTTTAGTCTAACCAGACTAACACAGCATTGAATGACAAAAATGCAAATGAAGAGGATCAAATGCATATGAGATACAGAGGAAAGAGTAGAGGATAGAACTAAATCGATCAAAGGTTGGAACCTTCATATGAATTACAACTTTGGGTAAAGAAAAATAAAATTCTCCCAACTAAATGACTAGGTAACACCATGATAAACTGTAAAATGATTGAGGTTGTAATGAATTTCATGTTGCTTGGGTCCCTTAAACAGTGCTCCTGGATGCAACAGATAGATCAAATGATGTACTGCACTGGGTAAATCTGGTGCAAAAGAGTTCTAAACTGTAAAGAAAGCCAGGAGGTTATGCTCAGCGCTAAGGTGCACCTGATCTAACACGGTATTTTCAATCCCCTCATTTGTGAAAATTGGACCATGAATAATCAGACTGAAGAAGAATCTATGTTTACGAATTTTGGTGCTGGAGAAGAATATGGAAGATACCGTCAACTGCCATGAGAACAACCAGATATGTTTGCATGAATTGCTGCCAGTATGATCCCTAGACAAAAAGATGGGAAAACTTTGTGTCCTATATTTTGGACACGTTATCAGGGGTGTCCAGTCCCTGGAGAAAGAATTCCTGCTTGGTAAAGTAGAGGTACGGAGAAAACAGGAAGTCTTCGTGTTGACATAGTGGCTACAACAATGGGCTCAAATATAAAAACAGTTGTGTGGGTGGTACAGGACTGTGCAGGGTTTTATTATGTCCGACCCGGATCATCATGCATCAGCACTTACTGGACAACGTCTTACAGCAACAGTAATATTTCATTAATCTCTTCACATTTAAGTGGTCTAAACACACCAATTAAAAGTCAAGCGGGGCTGAGCGCCGGTGGCATAGTGGTTGTGTGTGGGACTGCGGCCCACTGGGATGGAGATTCAATTCCAGCAGCTGCTCCACAGTAACAAAGGCTGGGCTTCCTACTCCCACCACCAGAGGGCAGTGATGCCCCCAAAAAACAACAAACAAACAACAACAACAACAATAACAAAAGTCAAGAGGTGGGTAGATTGGCAAAACTGTGCATTAGCTCTATTCTACGTTTAAGAACCAAATTTCAAATATAAGCCTTTCATAGGTTGAATCCAAAAGGGCAGAAAAATAAACATCAGACAAACTCTCATTATAAGAAAGCCAGAGGAATTTTATTAATTTCTAAAAGTATAGATTTTAGAACACAAATATTACCTGGGATCAAAAAGGTCATTTCATATTGACAAAGGAGTCAATTAATTGAGAGGGTGTAAAAATCTTGATTATTTATATATTTAATAGCAGAGTTTCAAAATACTGAAAGAAAAAAGTTAACAACTGAAAGGTGAATTGCATAATAGTAGTCATGCACAAAATATACAATTATAGTCAGATATGGCAGCTTTTCTATTTCGATAATAAGACAAACTAAAAAACTTCCATAAGTATATAGATTTGCTCTACACTATAAACGAATTTGACCTAATTTTTAAGTGTCAAACAACAGAATATACATACTTTCTACCATGATAATAGACTATATACTTTGAGTGCACAATGAAAAAGGAACAACAGAGAATTAATGCATTTGAATTATACTTTGGTAAAGAATATTGACAGTACTGTGGACTTCTAAAAGAACAAGCACAACCATCTTGGGGTAAGTATGGTCAGAATATTTCTTAGAAACCAGGATGGCAAGAATTAATTTCATGTGCTCTGAACATTTTGCCAGAAGAGATTTCTCTCTGGAGAAGAACAAAAATACAAAAAATTTGTCAGTGGGAGAAGATCCCCATCAACATTCAAAAAGCCAGGGAAGACATTTCTGTCACGGAACAACTATTAGCTGCTTGTACATGACTATAGGGAGGTCGAATGGCCAAGTATCAGGTTTAATTCAGCATAATCCAGATTATAATGGATTCTGCCCGATGGTAGGGCTGTTTGGGATCTTGCCTTTGGCTCTAGAGCACTGGTTCTCATCCTTCCAAATGCCATGACTCTTTAATACAGTTTCTTGTGTTGGTGGCCCCCCAATCATAAAAACATTTCCTTGCTACTTCATAACTTAATTTTGCTACTGTTATGAATCATAATGTAAATAACTGCTATGCAAGATGTACTTTTGTTGCTACAAATTGAAAAGAATTAAAGCATAGTGATTAATCACAAAAGTGATATTGGGAATTATATTTCTAATTACAAATAAATGAAATCTTATCTTCAAGCATGGTATAGCATGGGAAGCGGGGTTCACTCCGGGTACTTGTATCTGAGTGGTATCTTCACGTGGGCGTATCGCCTGGAGATGGATAAAGGAGTAGTGTGTCGATTCCTAAGATCACCAGAAATATGCATTTTCCGGAGGTCTTAGGCCACCCCTTTGAAAGGGCCATTTGATCTCCAAAGGGGTGGTAGAACCGCTGCCCTAGAGGACTTGCCAGTGGCTAGGTCTGTCTATATACTTTGCAGATGTATTTTGGGCTCCACTGTCCTACTCCAGAGCCTTTGACAAGTTGAGTGTTCTTCATTTTAGCGCTGAAACTTTTTGCTTCACCCTATTGGAACTTTGTTATCTTCGGATCACACAGGCTAAGGTACGTCTCCTGTGTGTACTAGTTGATTCCTTGCCTAGATGGCTGCTTGTTGCCAAATAATCCTCTAAGAGCTCAGGCACTGTCATTGATAGCCAGGCACAATCTACCTTCTTCAGCACACTTTGCGTCCTTCTCTTCAGTGATCGCGCCATAATGGTGGGAATCATTTCATAAGGTGGGACCATGCTGTGAGAAGTAATTGTTAGGTTGGGGCAAGGATTAAGTAGGAGTTCAGAACTCATTCATGACTCTGTTTTATTTTTTTAGGATTTATATATTTTTTTAAAAATCCTTTTTTTTAAATATATGTGATGGAATAAAGCTTCACTGGGGAATTGAAACATATGTCATTCATTTCATAATTCAGTCATCAGACATAATTTTACATAATTTTGTTTTTCTTGGTATCATCCTACAACTTATTAGGTTTTCTGTCATTTGGACTCAATGAGTAAATATTTTCTTGAGATATTCTTTAATTAGCTCTTGTGGACTTGTTCTGATATCATTCAGCTTCAACCTGAACTTATAAATGAGAAATTGATTTTGTGTTTTTCAGTTTGACTCTGGTATTGTTTTATTATTATTGTTAACACTATCAATATTATTATTTTTAAATCATTTGGGGGGCTGATACAGTTCTTAGCACAATCCATCCATCGTATGCAAAGCACATTTGTACCTTTGATGCCATCATCATTCTCAAAATAATTTCTTTCCACTTAAGCCCTTTGTATTGGCTCTTCTTTTTTCCACACCTCCCTGCTCCCCCCTCCATCATGAATCCTTGATAATTTACAAATATAGTAATTTGATCTTGTCAAACACTATCTGATGTCTCTTTTCACCCACTTCCCCATCGTCCATACCCTAGGAAAGGGGTTATATGTAGAGTCTTATAATCGCTTCCCCTTTCTACTCTACCCTCCCTCCATCCTCCCGGTATCACCACTCTCACCAATGGTCCTGAAGGGATCATCTATCCTGGATTACCCATGTTTCAGGTTACCATCTGTACCAGTCAACATCCTCTGGACTAACCAGATTTATAAGATAGAATTTAAACCATGATAGTGGGAGGGAGGAAGCATTTTAGAACTAGAGGAAAGTTGCATATTTCATTGTTGCTACACTGTATGACTGGCTCATCTCCTCCTCACCACCCTTCTGTAAGAGGATGTCACTTCTCCTACAGATGGACTTTGGGTCCCCTATCTTTACTCCTCCTCATTTATAATGGTATAATTTTTAGTTTTTTGATGCCTGAAATCTGATACTTTTGATGCCTCATGGCCACACAGGCTAGTGTGCTTCTTCTACGTGGGCTTTGTTGTTTCTGAGCTAGATGTCCAGTCCACGTGTTTATCTTCAAGCCTTTAAGACCCCAGACACTGTATCTTTGAGAGCCAGGCACTATCAGCTTTCTTCACCATGATTGCTTATGCACAACTTTGTCTCTGCAATCATATCAGGAAGTTGGGCATGCAATGATATGTTTTTTGTTCTTGGTGACTGATAACTGCTTCTGTTGATACCTTGTGGTCACACAGGCTGCTGTGCTTCTTCCATATGGATTTTGTTGCTTCTGAGCTAGATGGCCACTTGTTTATTGTCAAGTCTTTAAGACCCCAGACACCTGTCTGTCTTTGATAGCTAGGCATCTGGCTGTCTTCATCACATTTGCTATTGCACACATTTGTCTTCATTGATTAAGTCAGGAAGGTGAGCATCGAGGAATGCCAATTTATTAGAACAAAGTATTCTTCCATTGAGGAAATCCTTGGGTGGAGGTCCAATGTCCATCTGCTGCCTTAATTCTAACTCTTTAAGTATATGCCCATGGATCTATTTCCCCATCAACTTACCTAAATATATTTGTTAGTGTTCATGCCTGTATGTAGACCTCTGTAAATGCTCTTTGCCTCCTGGTTCTTTCCTCTATTTCCTTTTACTTTCCTCATGTTATTGGGGGACTCTTACAAATCACATAACCATCCATCACTCAATTGTATTGCCATTAACATTTCCAAAACATTTCCTTTCTAATTGAGCCCTTGGAATCAACTACTCTTTTTCTCCTCCCCACCTTGTGAATCTTTGGTCAATTATATATTATTGCTATTTCATGTCTTCACTGTTCTGTCTGTTGTCTTCCTTCACCCACATTTCTATTATTCTGAGGATATATATATATATATATATATATATATATATATATATATATAACCTTGTTATGGGTTCTCCCTTTCTTTCCCAACCCCCACTCCCACCTCCATCCCCCTACCCTCATGATATTGCTACTAACATTACTGTTGCTAAGGTTTTTATCTGTCCTGAATTCCGTGTATCAAAAGCTCTTACCTCTATCAGCGTGTGTACTCTGGTCTAGTCAGATATATAAAGTAAAACTGGGTCACTGCATTGGGAGTGGCATTCAGAAACTAGTAGAATGATGTTTTTTCATATTGCTATACTGAATTCTGGTTGAATAATATCTTCCTTGTAGCTTTTTTGTGGGGGGATGTCCATTTTCCAACAGATGGGCATTGAGTCTCCATTCCAACCCCCTTCTTTCACATTGATATACTTGTTTGTTTAGGATCTTTTGATATCTGATAACTAACCTCATGATCACATAGGCGAGTATGCTTCTTCTGTGTGGGCTTCTTTGTTTCGCTGTAAGAGAGATGCTTGTTTAACTTGAAGCCTTTAAGATCCCAGATGCTATATCTTTTGATATCTGGATACCATCCACTTTCTTTATCACATTTGCTTATGCACCCACCTTGTCTTCTGTGATCATCTCGGGAAGGTGAGTATCAAATAGTGCCAGATTATTAGGGAAAAAAAGTGTTCTTGTGTTTAGGGAGTCCTTGAGTAAGAGACCCCCAAACTGCTATATTAATACTATATAAAATGATATACCTTGGTCTCCATCCCTTACATTATAAACTAATATATTTACATATATGCATGCTCATAGCTGTTCCTCTATAAATAGCTTTTGCCCCTACTTCATTCCTCTATTTCTGTTCACCTTGCTTTTGTCCTACTATCATGCTCACCCTCCATTCAGCAATCAGTGATTCCTCTTGGACATATGACACTTGATCAAACTCCACCAGCCACTATATCCCTTCCTTGACATAAATTTTAGGTATCTTGTTTCCTTACCTTTGAGTTTGTTAGCTCCCCATTACCCCGCCCTGACCCCTCCTTCCCCACTAACCCTCTGGAACCACTGGTCCCATTGTTCTCTTCTCTGGATTGTTTGTCCTGCCTATCTTCTATAGATGGGTATAGGCCAAAAGACAAATAAATAAACAAACATACAACCCCCCCTCCCCCGAACAACAGATTGTTCTATGCCTGCTGACACTTACGCGTGTTTTCCAATTGGGTCCGATGAGGTGCCAGTCCCTGTCCTCTGAGTCAGATGTCTTGTTTGACTAAAGATATGCATTTGATTCCTGCGTATTCCATCTGGAAAGTTCCACATGTGGAGTCACTTTATATGTTGCCAAAAAGGTATTTGGAATGTAGAACTTGTTGGTATTGCAAAATTCTATCATGCTAGCTCTACCTATTTTTTATCCCCAAGGACAGATTTCCCCCGTATTCATCTTTCCTCTTTGTTTGCAATTTTTTCATTCCAGTGGCCAATAATTATCACTTGATTGCATGTTTGACCAATTTTGAATCAAAGAAATTGGTATAATTTTTCAATTTCTTCAACACTAGCTTTAGTGCACAGTGTGAATAATAGTTTTATTAACTGAACTTTCTTGTATGCAGATAGATATCATCCTATTATACACAGTATTATAATTAAAGATGTAGCTTGAAATATTCTTTTGTTGGTGAATGTGACATGACAGCATTTCTCTTGAATTTGTCATTCCAGGCATAGTAGACCATATAATTGCCCATTCAAAATTGCCAACATTGATACATTTCAGCTCAGTCTTGCCTAGGATATTGATCTTTATCCATTCTATTTTTAATGACTTCCAATTGTCCTAGATTAATATTTTGTGCATTATACTCTCTTATTGCTAATGCATGTTTTCAGCCTTTTCTTCTGTTTTTGGATAGGGCTCAGGAAAAGCTTTGCTGTTGCATGCATGACAGAAATATCAACTCTACTTTGAGGAAGAAGCCCTTCCTCAGTCGCATTTTCAGTGCCTTGCAAGCCAAGGGGCTTATTCTCTGACAGTATGTTGAACAATGTTCTGATACCCTACGACTTTCAGTAGCTAGTCCCTCAGAATAGACAGTCTCTTCCTTCTTCCCAGCCTTTTGTTAGCCTGAAAGCTCCTCAGAGACCCGTCTACCATGGGTATTCTCGCTATTGCTTGGAATATCAGTGGCATAGCTTCCAACATCACAGCAACATGCAAGGTACCATGACATGACAAACTGGCAGAAAAGTACCTAAAAGTGATATTAAGATTTTCAAAGTACATTTCTGATCCTATTTCATATCAAATAGTTTGTAAAGCTTAATGAATACTTTTTGAAAAGGACAAAATTCACAATGTTTAAATTGAAGCACTTGATAAATTTCACATCTTAGGTGATCCATTCATACTTTAAGAAGAGTCAAAATGATAAGAACAGAAATTTAGATGTCAGCTTGATTGTAAAATACAAATACATGTGAAAATTTGTAGACATAACTATCATTTTTGTCATGAAATGGGGATGGAATTAAGCTTCACAGGATCTTTCTGGGTTTCAAGAGGCAAAACTCTTGAAAGATTTATATTTAAATAAGAATATAATGAAATGAATGAACAATGGAAATTTTGACACAGAATGAACTTCATTTCTCTTTTCCTTTTCCACTCTTTCTTGCTCTTTGAACAAACATATTCTACTTGTGGGGAAAGTGTGAGGTTATTCTTTGACAGCAATATAATATATGTCAAATCCCTGAAGGTGTCTACCATCTGTTTGGAAAGCAAGGCTAATAGTAGTGAACTCAAAGCCAAAAAGTAAGTTACTAAATTAACTGGTGATGAATTTGAAGTGCTGTTAGTGTATGATCAGAAGTCTATTGGATTTCCAGGATTTTATATAACCCATACTAACTGTGTTAGTCAGGGTAGACTAGAGGAACAAATTTCAGAGACACGCATATAGGTATAAAGAAAAGATTTATATACAAAAGGAATGGGACATGGAGAAAGCATCCCAGCCCAGTCCAGTTCAAAGTCATAGGTCTGGTATTAACCCATATGCCCGAAATCAGTCTATAAAGTCTTCTTCCAACTCACGAAGTCACAGGTCAGTGGGTGCAGAATCCCGGTGCTGACAGGGCACTTCGTCTCCAGGGCTCAGGTTTCATCAACAGCAGAAGCAACTCATCACTTGCAGAGGTCTCCATCTGGCCGCCCCAGCTTCAGAGGTCTGGCTCCATCAGGGCAAAGCTGTGTGGTCTCTCCACAAGCTCCTCCAGCTTCTCGAACACTGCCAGCTTGTCTTGTCCGTAATTAATCGTCTCTAAGCCTAACTCCCAACAACTGGGGAAGATAGCTTCTCATCTTCATGAAGGAAATATCGCGAGATTTCCCAGAAGTCTCAGGAGAAAGCCATGCCCACATAGAGGCTCATTGACTACTCAATGGCTATCTCCAGATTAACAGGCTAGACTCTACCCCTACATTTCAATCATAAAATTAACATGAGCACATAACTGCCACACTTACCCTCATACCATTAGTTATTTCAAGTGAATAACAATCCTGATTTTGAATATTGATCTAGATTTCGTGGAGTTAGGTGAGAGTGGAGTGGAGTGCAAGGTCAGGGACCAGGGCCTCTGTGCCTCTTCCTGGATATCTGTGAATCTTTGATGTTGACATTTGTTTCTATCAGAGTACATTTGGTTCATGCATTGCCCTTTAATTTTCAAAATTGGAGTCATTTTCATATCAATCATCCTATTTTATCTTTAATGAATCCAGTTGGTTCTTGTTTCTCAGGTGAGGGAAAACAAGACAGTGACAGATTAAAAAACAAACAGACCTCATTTTACACATCCTGAACTCTTCTCTCCATTATTGCAACTGAATCTTGAGCTAAGTGATATATTTTTTCATATTCCTCAGCTCAAACTTAAATCAAAGAGCACCTGTCCACATGTAGATGACTTCCAGTGTGATTACCTGGCCTCCACATGAGCTGGATTCTGTCCATGGACAAGGAAGTGCCAGTAACTATAAAGAGACTTGATGTTTGTAGCCACCTGTCTTCTGTTAAAAGAGCTGAGAAATTGAGAATTTATTTTTCATATTTATTTCAAATTTTAATGATCACTACTTAGTCTTTAGTTTTTAGTCTATGTTTATACTAGGTTGGCATTATATATTTTATCTATTTTTATTTTTCTCCAAACAGCAGATTGCAAAAGGAACCAATAGTTTCTGCTGCTAATTTTACGGTGCACTCAGACAAGTAAAATTTTTGCATTCTGAACACAATATAAATCTATTAAATATACTTCAGGTTTTAAATAATATCACCAATAGTCAATAAATATTTTTTGAAACATTGTGATAGTAATGTCTTGTGGTCAGTTTCAATTGACAAAAATAATGCTGCTACTAAATGATTTTAAACCTCAGAAACACCTATGTATCTTGGCAGGATCACATGATTAAAGAAAGATTTATGTCAGTTTAAGCACAGGGCATGTTTAAAATTAGTGTGAATCAAGGAGAGAAGAACAAACTGGAGAGAGGAGGAGTTGTACCGACTACATTAACTGCTACCTCCTTGCTAATTTCAGTCCCTCCATGTCTATATTTTGATTTCATTATATGGTGCTTAAAGCTTAATTCCACATTTCCCTTTTCATTATATACAACTGACTTCTAGGAGTTTATTTCCATTCAGTTCCATATATTCACCCTGTTAAAATCTCCCATGTTTGGTGTCACTGTTTTAAAAACAAAACAAAAAAAACCCGTTACCTTCTTGTCTGTTTAATATTTAAAGTATTTCTATCCCTCCTCTATGTCATGTACTTAATGAGTGAATTATCTAAAAATAGATATGTTCATCATTTTACAAAACGTTGTATCTTCTCCAGATTGGAGGCCAATGTAATTGTAAGAGACATGTGTCTGGCAGATGGTGCAATCAGTGCCAGGATGGATTCTACAACCTTCAAGAGTTGGATCCTGAGGGCTGCAGTCCCTGTAACTGTCATACCTCTGGGACCGTGGATGAAGATATTACCTGCCATCAAAATCCAGGCCAGTGCAAGTGCAGAGCAAATGTTATTGGTATGTGTAATACAGAAGTTTACAGTCACATCTTTATTACCATCTGGAATAAATTCCCTATTTGATTTCGAATCTCAAGAGTGAAGGAAATGGCTGTGCTCAAGGTAGTCTGGAAAACACACACACACACACACACACACACACAGACACCCCATTTTGGATGAAATTAACTGTCTAAAAATGATTAAATTAAGAAGTCTATCAAACTATAGTTTGAAGCTGAGTTTAATCAACCCTTTAGAAGTTTCTTTATTCTGTAGATGCATTAGTTTTCATGGTCCCATACTAATAAGTCATAGAAAAATATAATTTGCTTACTTCATAGATGTTCCTTTTTGAAAATTAGCACTTTTTCAGAATGTTTTACACTTAATGAGTTCTAAGCAAATCGTTTTCATGCTAGTTTTCTTAATAGACCAAAAGAAATGGATTTAAAAATATTCTCTGCTACAGGGCTCTTTGTGATAAATCTTTCCATTTTTTTTCTATTATATTTCTTTGAACTGTCCCTATGAAATGCTAAATAAGTCAACATAATTCCACAGATCATGTATACTGCTAGGGTTAGTTATAAAGGGCCACATAATTGTAATTTTGTTATTCAGTGCCAACCTGATTATAATAAACAGCCACCTTCAATGTTATTTATCATTTTTTTAATACAAGACGTGCTTTTTTTGTTTGTGACTCCCACAGGTATTTTTCAGAAATTAGATTTGATTATAGCAATTTATTACATCTAACATTTTTGAGGGGAACCATAGCCACATAAGGACAAAATTTATCAAGTGCCCAAAATGCACTATGTACATAATGTACTTTGAAATTTTGATATATGAGAATATTATAAGGGGAAAGTTTCCTGATGAAGTGAGTCTTGGATTGGAACTGAACATGTCTGGGCTCACATAGGAAGTTTGAAAAAGGACCTTGACCTTTCTATTGTCATCCAAGACACAGAGTCACCCACTGCTTTTTTTAACACTGACCCGAACTTCTAACACAGTAGAAGCATGCCTGGCAGTGAGGCCCACGTGTGTCTGTGCACACATACAAATGTAGATTTGCATAGACACATGCATATATATATATATATATATTTCTGAGTATTATTTTTCCCATGACATACATTATTCTTTATCTTTCGTGCACACATATACATAATGCAATTTAGTTCATCAAGCAATCTACTGAATGCAAAAATAAAGGATGTGGGTGTACCTAATGGTATTGCACAACAGTTCTCTAACTTAAATGGAGAGTACACTAAAATCTATAACACGATTTTCCTCTGTGTTTTTGAAATACACAAAAACTAACTTTTCAGGGGGAAAAAGCCAAAAACAAATGGGAATTTCTGATTTACAAAGAGACCCACATCTCTGGTTGTAATATGTGATGCATACTGAATTCTGAGACCTTTGAATTCAATCTATATGGCATTCTTTGTTCTTTAAAATACATTTTAACTTCAAAATGTGAACACACAATTGTCAAAATGAAACAGTTACATTTGAGGTTCTATGGTCCAGTCCTCTGTTGGTTAAGTTTCAGAGTTTAAATAAGAAAAAAATCATTTCACTCTGCATTTGGAATTTGGCCTCATCTCTTTGACATTTTTCTGTGTGTTTTGGTTGATATTGGTGATGTCCAAGAAAACTATAAATACATGTGCAGTGACAACCGAGTCACCAGCTGGCATTATGATCTCTAGGCTTATTTCTGCCCATGCAGTCTCCTTTTTAAATAAAAAGAGAACTTGATATGTATCTACATACATATATTTATTTTCCTACTGCAATTATCAAATAAACATATTTGATTTTACCTTGTTAATATGGGGAACAAAACAAACAGAAAATGCAAGTGTATTGTATATGCTTCAGAAAGCAAACTGTGAGAGTTAACAAAACTGTTAAATCTTACTAATGATTCTATCACTGGTAAAATACATTAGCACCAATAATTTTTATTAAAGTAGGTCATTCATCTAGAATAAAAAGGGAGAAGAATGTGAATTAAATGCCAAGTGTGCTAACTCGCCTGTACTTGTTAACACTGAGCGTGATGCCCTGTAGGCCTTCCACAGTATCGTTAGGAATAGATTACCTGTCAGGAATATGTATGGCATATTCAAATAAGCACTGTGCATATTTTTAAAACTGATATGATATGAATCCATGTAGACCAATTTTAATAGTTAAAAATGAGTCATAATTCTTGTTAACAATACAGTTATTTTTAAAATTTGCAGCAATAGTGGTCCTTTTTTATTTTCCTTATTGAAATTAAATGATATGCCTTAGGTGAGTCATTCATCATTGTTAAAGTAACTTGCCTTCCATTGGAGTTCTTGAATTTTTATCCATACACACACACACACACACACACACACACACATTATGCCTTTCCTTCCAGTTTAAGAAATTCTTTTCTACATATGAGTTTCTGAGTGTGTTTTTGCCTGCTATTTTAGAATTGATTTTTTTCATTGTTATCATGGCTTAAAATAAATGTTTCAATTGATTCAGCTTCACACAGTCAGTTATTTAAATTCCTGGCTATGTGAAGCCTATGTGAACAAATCGTTTTGCATCTGGGCATTTACCACTCCATGTTTAAATCCCTTTCCTTATACTATTCTTCTTGAAACTAACCCCAGGTGCCAGAAATTTATATCTAGGTGATTATGCACCTTTTCAGAAAAATAATATAAACAGTATAAATTATTTAGTTGCTCAAGAAGTATGTTCCAAAAGACACAATGTGACAAGCAATGTGACTATTTTATAAGCCAAGGAGAACATAATGTAAGGCAATTGAACATGAGAGAAAGTAGGAACATGCAAGAACATTCGCATAACTTTGTTTTTGAATGTTTTATCTTACCCCATTGTTTAAATATATGATATCCAGATTGAACACACTCTTGTCAGAAATGTAGGAATCAGCCTACCATTTTCGGATGCAATTTTAATGAATTCGGAGTTGGGAAATCACCACTCTAGACATAAGTATTTCTCCTTTTATATGGCTCACAAATATATTCAACTGTATTGTTTTTCAGTGGATATTCTTAAAGTCATAGTTTGACAATTGGCCAAAGAGGGAAAGGGAACCAATGCTTCTAACAGAGGGAAACATTGCATTCATGTTTCTCTGGGCATTGAGGAATGGATCATTCATTAAAGGTTCATAGAGTGCCCTGTCGGCAAACTATTATGCAGGTATTAAGTCTCGTATTGTTAATGTGTTGTGAGTGGACAGGTAGCCCTCTGTAGCATTGCTTATGAGAAAACTGTCAGCAGTTTTTGTTTTTGTCATTTTGTTTTGTCCACTGGCATTGCTTGTGCTTCAGCCATCTTGAGATGTTGAATTAAATCATTTTCCTGCCCTCACTTCTTTTCAAATACATTTTTTTCCTGGGACTCCGGTGTGATCACTGTGCCTTTGGATTTAAATTTCTCAGCCGTGTCAATAAGGAAGGGTGGGAGCCTTGCCGCTATAACCTCCATAGCTCAGTAAACAAGTTCTGCAATCCTCTTTCTGGGCAGTGTGGCTATAAAAAGGAAGTCCCGGGGCTTCAGTGTGATACCTGCAGAGAAAACATCTATGGATTGAACATCGCCAGCTGTAAGGCCTGTGGCTGTGATGGAGCTGGCACACTCTCTGGGACCAGCTGCAATGCCCACACTGGAAGGCACATGTGTAAGATCAATGTTGGAGGTGGACAATGCAATGACTGTTTGGAAGGCTATGTCCACCTAAAACAGCAAAATAATCCTTTCCTCTGCCAACCTTGTAACTGTGATGAGACTGGGACAGTAAATGGCTCTCTGCTGTGTGAGAAATCAACAGGACAATGTCGTTGCAAATTAGGGGTAACAGGTCTTCACTGTAATCAGTGTAAGCCTCACAGGTACAATTTGACCATTGGCAATTTTCAAGGCTGCCAGATGTGTAAGTGTGACTCTTTGGGGACACTGCCTGGGACCACGTGTGACCTACTCAGTGGCCAGTGTCTATGTTTGCCTAATTGTCAAGGAAGAAAATGCAATCAGTCCGAACCAAGTAAGAGAGAAACCTGTTCTATTTGGAGGGTAGAACAACTTCTCAGGATCTCTCTCTGTCTTCAGATTTCTATAAGAATATCTCCAACATGATTATATTTATATTGCTATTCAACACAGATATAACAATTTAATTGAGTCATCAAGATTATCCATCATGTCTGTGTTGTTCTTTTCATGGGTATAAGTTAGGAATCTCACCTACTCAGACTTACGTGTCATTGAGATTTGCCCATCTTAAAATAAGGAGCTATAGGGTATGTTGGGTTAGGTGTTGAGCTGATAACCACAGGTTCAGCAGTTGAAAACCACAGTTGCCCCATGAGAGAAAGATGAACCTGGAATCGAGTCACAGTGTGGAAAACCACTTGAAGTTAGTTGGTTGGTTTTGATTGGTGGTGGAGTGATTCCAGAGTATAGTTATTAACTAAAAGATTGAAAATTTTAACCCACTGTCATTTAGATTTATTTCATAACTGAGATTTGTCAATATTAAAGTGTCCTGGTGGTTAAGAGTTTGGCTGCTAATTGACAAATCATCAGTTTGAACCCACTAGTTGTTCCAAATGAGGAAAAGGTGGCAGTCACCTCCCATGAAAGACTTATAGCCTTGGAAATCTTGTGGGTCAGTTCTACTTGATCCCACTGGCCACTGTGTGTGGCAATGGGTATGATGGTAACACTGAGTTGCTCCATTTGCTGCAAATCTTTTTGTTAAAAAAATGGGTGAGAGAAGTCTATTAAAATTAGCTAAGGACCACCAAATCCTCTTCAGTTGCAGAGAACTGTGCTAGAAGGGGCTCTTCTTTTCTTCAGCTATTTCTTACATGCACACACACACACACGTGTGTGTGTGTGTGTGTGTGTATTTCTCACAATATTATGTAATATGGAGGTTAGGAGTGTATGACACTAGATTTTAACATGCAATTCTATTTACTTAATAATCCTGACACTATCATATCTTTCATCTTAAAATTATCTTTCTCATTCTCTGGCATACGTGGGTAAGTCTATAAAATTCTATAACTTTCTAAAATTCTAAAAACTTTATCAAATGAAAACATCAAAATGTGAAGCTATTATTTCTCCATGAAGGACTTATTTAGGTCTATTGACTTTTGAATGTGGTATGTCCATCTTCCTAACTCTTCCCTGGCAGCGTTGTGGTTGTGAGTTGGCCTGCAATCTGAAAGATCAGCAGTTCAAAACCACCCATGGCTTGGTATGAGAAAAAAGTTCAGAAATGACTAAGTTCAGAAATTCATGGGACAGTTCTACCCAGTCTTATAAGTGTCATTGAGTCAGCATGGACTTGAAGGCAGTGAGTTTGGGTTGTGTTTTTAACCTTATCCTGAATAATTTTATAGTTAGATTGATACCATGTAAAAATGGCAGTATTGACCTAGTAGACAGCATGCCCTTGGTTGGGGGGTGGGGAATGTTTATCTGTGTTACTTTCCTGGCGTTTTTTTTTTTTTAGCACCAGTGTAGTTTTCCATTTTTGTAGAAACCTCTTCTTGATAAGCCCATGACCTTTGTGTGTCCTCTGAAAAAAACCTATCAAGATTTCTATTGGGATATCTTCAAACCATTTGCCATAATCTACTGAACTGACCCCCTCTCTTGAATTTAATTGGCCCAGAAAATCCCTTCAGAAGCCTCTGTTTTAACTAACCCTACTTTTGAACCCACCCTAAGGAGATATGAATGTGTTACTGAGAAAACCCATCTGCAGGAATTTACTGATCACAGGGACCTTCTGAAACATCTTTTGTTTAGGAAAAAAAAGTCAATGAATGTATGAATTAGAGCTCTAGTAGCAATACGTTATGGAGTAGCCTTGTATCTGTCTCTATCATACACTTCTTTTTTTTTGGTGAACATATCTTTTTCTTCTCCAAATCTATTAGTTTTCTCAAGTAATCTCACCTTCTTTGGTGTACATTGAATTAGTATATCTCAAGTTCTATCTTTGTTTGATATTTGCCTTTAATTTTCAAAGCCTTACTGAAATTCCTGGGTATTTGTGTCTGTCATGTCTTCTGAAAGATTATTCCTATGGAAAACTGGTGGGAAGTGAGTGTGAGGATGTGTGTTAAATGTGTACGTGTGAGTGTGCAAGTATGTACGTGTACATGTCTACACCCTCATATTTCTTGATCATGAGGCCTCTGATGTAGAACAATCATGGCAAGGGATAAGCCTTTTATTGCTACCCCTTTTGATTGCTGAGGCCCTATGGGTGGTGGAACTTTCTCAAGCAGTCTCTCTTTTATCTGTAGGTAACCTTTCACACCATCATTGCTCATTGTAGGACTTCATCCCTATGCCTGGCATCCCTGAATGTGAATCATCTCTGATTTTCCTTCAAGGAAACTGTGTACAGTTTTTCATAAAGATGGGAGAGGGGCAATCTCATAATTGGAGATGGGATAGACTGTAGCTCATACTTGGTTTCAGAAGTCTCTGCAATCTATAATTCCTAGCATTCCCCCCTCCCGCGCCCTCCCCAATACACACACTGGGTCAAGTAGTTAATTTTTGTCTGTCCACTGAAATTTCGTAGAGTTTGCTTTCAGACATTTGCCATTGGGTGCTATTTTCACATATGTTCTTTTTTTCTATTGATTTTTTGAGATTCCTCAAGGGAAATATGCACTCTTAGCTGAAAATCGTATTCTAGTATGTTGTTGGGTGCAGTCTTTTCAGATAAAACCTTTGGAACCATTCTTAATACTTTTTAAAAATTTTATAACTTTTGTTCTTCCTGAAAAATTCCTCATGATGCATTCTAAACTCTGAGTTCTCTTCTTTCCCCTCTGCAGTCAGTCTTTAATACAGTCTAGGTGGCACTACTAAAATTCAGTTCAAATGGGTCACACTCCATCTGAACTGGATTAGAAAGCACCACAATGATTGTGAATGTCAAGATTTCTCTGGTCACATGCTCAAAGAGTTTCAGATTATTTGCTCCTCTTCTGGCAATAAGGCCTCATTGCTGTTCCTCAGATTTGTCCAATTCTTTACTGGGTATGAAAAGCTATGCCTGCAGAGTCTGTTCTTGCTTCTTCTGCATGAAACCATTTCAAAATACTATTAGAAAAGTCCACTATGTATTCATTGCAATTTTCCACAAATTTTTGAAGGTCTCTTATGTTTACTGAGTTAGTGACTAATTAAATAATAAAAAACAAACTGAATGGTATTATCCTCTTTTTAAGCTCTGTGCATGGTCTATGAACCACACATAGAAGAAATGTGTTGTTTTATCCTGAAAAGGAGGAAATGACAGAATATTTATTTTTAACAAAAAAAACCCCTCATATATAAAGTAAGACTCAAAGTAGTCTTCCCTCCATTTTTCTTTCTTCTTTCTTTCTTTCTTTTGCATGAGATTAGTGGTATTCTTTTTGTTTCAGAAACCCCATTTTGATTTTTTGCATTCTGTCTTTCTTCTTCCCAGTATAACTTGAATTGAAAAATAGCCCTTCATTGAAGGAATCTTTATGATAAGCATATGCTTCACGGTGGCCAATTCTTGCATGTGTATATTACAATGCATTGCTGCAATCAGAAGCTTTTTGTCTGCTTTTTAGCACAACTGAGAGCCCTGCATTACACATTTCAAGGGAAGCACACTCTGGTATGTGCCTATCCCGGGGCATGGAGAGAGATGTACAGGAAGGGAGTGGTGTGGATAGCCAGCCTAAAGAGTTCTGTCTTCTTATTTCATCTGTGATTGTAAATATTACTGGACCTTCATAGACAACTACACACAGATTCTTGTCCCACTTTCTCAAAAACCATTATTAAGGAAGGTGCATATAATGAAACCTCATGTATTATTAACCTAACCTTACTATGAATGTACAAGGAATAGGCTTAATTCAACTAAAATTTATAGGCAATTTGTTAAAGCAGCAGTGCACATTAGAAGGTACATTAGAGCCACATTGGTTTTAATATGCCATTCAATAACTTGAACAGAGGTTAAAAATGCTGCTTAACCTCCATTAAGTATTTTTAAAATGCTCTAATTTAAAATTATTTGGAGTGTGTATACATATATGAATGTACACACAGCAACACTAATAAATATAGCACTAAATACGTTTTGCCGGGTTTTTTTTCTTCCAGTGGTGGACGACCTCATAATGTGCAGCAGCAGGCACTTCATCAGAGGCCAGGCTGAGAAAGGCAGGGAAGGATGTCAAGGCATCCCGAGCCAGTGACCCACCCTTGTCCTTGAGGACTAGAGGCAGAGAGGGTTTATTGAAGACTCGGCAGCTTTGGAATAAAAGAAGGGCTAATTTATAACGAAAACAGCTTTGTATGGCACGTTTTGTACTAATAGGACAATTCCTCATGCTTCTCCCTGGTTTTTACTTTGCGTTTTTGTTTTATAATTCATACAGACTATTAGAAAATAAAGCAAAGTATCTTGTTTCAGTAACCGTCAAATCATATTTGTTAAATAATGAACTCATAAACCAGAATTGCATGCCCGACACTGCCGAAGAAATTAGGTGGCAGACATTCCAGTGGAAACTGGCACGTCCAAGCTGAAATGCAATCATGCCACATATATAGGTTTTTGGTGAAACAACCACAATATTGTATATTGACATACTATTGTTTCTTTTTCCATAGATAAACCTGAGTCTCAGAATAGCCCTCTCTTCCTATGTAAATTCAAGAAAGGAATCCCTTCATTGGGAATTAGGCCCATGATCCTAAGCACACCTTTTGGGAAAGGCAGCCGTTGACAGTCATTTTTAAAATCTAATTTAGGAAAGCATCACTATGTGTGGTAAACTTAGTTATAATTTCTTGTGATTATTCCTTGTGACACATACTATCATAGGTTTTCACTTGCATATTGCTATTTTATGTGGCAGATTGATTTAAACTTAGAGTGAACCTAGAGGATCCAATAGAACTTCCCTAAACGTTTCCTAGGATTTGATCTTTATGGGAGCAGATTGCTAGACCTTTCCCCTACAGAACCACTGGTGAGTTTGAACTATCAACCTCTTGGTTATTATCATTCTGTTTTAACATAAACAATATTTCTCTGTTGGAGTTGCCAGCACTATTTCCCATTTACAGGAAGGGGTGTGGAAGCAAATTAAGAATAACTGGAAAAATTCAGGTCCATTTGGCCTTGTAAATTACACATGAAACTTTTGAGCTTTTTCTGAATAATTCAATATATTTTTCACAAATAATTATTCAATGAATATTTGAAGGAGGATTCAAAAAAATACCATTTCAAATGTGTGCAACCATTCCCCACCCACCAAGTCTACCCCAGCCCATGATTCTGGCTTACAGCTTCAGTTCTTGGATTTCCTGTTAGCTATGGAGAATCCAAGAAATTGGAATAAATTGAAAATGGACAGACTTTAGTGATCAAATAATGAAAAGTGGATCAAAGGATCCAGACATGTGATGACCTTTCAGAACTAAGTTGGAGAAATTTTAGAATGGCCAAAAGGTGAGACATTGGAACATACACATGATAAATGTTGAAATGGAGAAAAATGAGAACAAGGCATTTATGAATTCTGCTGTGAATTAAAAATGTACACATATTTGAGTGTGATATAATCAGAGTTGCTGTTTTTGTATTTATTGTGGTTATTTATAAATCTCTGACAATATGCTCATGGGAGCCTTTATGATAATCACTTACATAGTAAAAATGAATTTTACATATAATACAGATGCCCAATAGAATGCTTTAACTTTATGAGTATATTTTACCTGTGTTCCAGAAAACAGTTTAGGGGTGACATCTACTATTTTGTACCTTGTTCCATCAGTTAATGTATCAAATGATACTTTTGACATGTGTTTTGCTTGATCCATATACACTCCCTGCAATACTCCGGACCAACCTGCCCAATCACTCCCATGACTCATAGATTTATGTCTGCCTTTTTCCTTTTCAATGTTAAAGAGATGGATGCATATTTTTAAGAGGTAGCCTATACTGATTCATTCACTCAGTCATCCATAAGCTCAATTGTTGTGTACATATTTTTGTAAGCATTTGTTGGAGACATTGCTATGGGAACAGAATATATGATCATAAGTGCATGAGTGGGCTTCAATGATTACATGGGAAAATCCCATTATCCTTTAAAAAATTTAAATCATTTTATTGGAGGCTCATATAACTCATCATAACCCATACATCCATACATGTGCCAAACACACTTGTACATTTGTTGCCATCATCATTCTCAAAACATTTGCTTTTTACTGAGTCCTTGGTATCAGCTCCTCCTTTTCCACTGTCTCCCTGTCCCCCTTTCCCTCCTGAATCATTGATAATTTATAAACCATTATAATTTTTTCATGTCTGACGTCTCCCTTCATCTATTTTCTGTTGTCCATCCCCCAGTGAGGGGGATATTTGTAGATCCTTGTAATTGGTTTCCCTTTTCTACCCCACCTTCTGTCTGCCCACTTGGTATGGCCACTCTCATCACTGGTCCTGAAGAGATCATCTGTCCTAGATTCTCTGAGTTTCCAGTTCCCATTATCTTTCGATTCCATATCCCATGAACTTTTTGGAGCCCTCCATCTTAACACATTAATGTCTAAAAGGGGAAACTGATTCATATGTAACTTCAATACATTGTGATTAGAAATATACAATAAACACAGTATTGTTAGGTATTGTTAGGTAGTATTGTTAGGTCTCTTGAAAAATAAATATACCTCGGTCCTTGGTTCCACGCAAAAAAGAATTTAAGCCAAAACCTGGCTTGTGAATCAAACAAGTTTTATGAAGATTAAAGAAGTTTTAGGTTTAGTTCGGCCAATAGAAAATCTCCCATACACATCTATCAGCTAGGAATAGTTGCTTAATAGTGAGAGATCAGCTAATGGCGCTTCTCTTTTCAAGCTTTTTGGTGAAGGGCGTGGCTGATGACTCTGGCCGGCTCTATTGGCTGAATCGTAACACCTGACACAGTTGAACCAATCCAGTTGCAGCATTTCCTTCAGGAGCCCAGATCTTGGAACATGCGCAATGTGCCACCGCTTTTTTGGCCCCTAATGGACGCCTCGCCCCTGCCGCTATTCTACCTACCTATCAGTATGGTGAAGAGGTTTACTAAGTCTTGAAAGATGGGGGCTCATAGAGAACATATTGGAGAAAGAGATTGCTGAAGTAGATGTTGAAATTAAATAGGAGTTGGCAAGTGCCTCAAAGACAGTCCACAGTTCAGGAAGAAGAGATAGGAGCAGCACTGCAGTTCCAGTAAAAGCACGTCCAACCTCACTGAAAACCATTAAAAAAAATAGGATAAATTAAATCTCGGGAGGAACAATGTTGATATAACTGCAATTTGGTTAATCAATCAACACTCTAACAACATATTTATCTGAAAACACAAAATGGAGGGAATAGCAATTTTTTTAATTAAAAAAGTAAAACTGTCCTCAACTCACATCTCATTCTGAAAACACATCTTTGTCAAACCAATAGTAAAACGGTCCCCTGCTGCATAGTTTAGGTGAGCTAGAAATGTCTCCCTACATGCTTCATGTTGTGTCCATTCTCTAGCTCAGGGTGAGAGTCGCTTCTTTTAAATGGCCTATAATTAGTGCTTAGCCTCACTCTGTCCTCCTTTTCTGAATAAGGCCCAGAGGTTAAGCTTGTTTTCACTCTCCCATTTCAAGACCTTGGTATAGTCTCACCGTTCATTGTCCTCAGGAGGGACATTGCTAGGAAATGGGCTCTTCTTTTATGCCCAGGACAGGTATGGTGCTGTGTAAACAGCCACTACAGGAGATCATACCAGTCACCTCGCTAATAACTTTGAAGGCCAAGGATTCTATGAGTCTCTTCCCTGATAAAGCGACAGGATTTAATGATATTAGCTATATAATATGTTGTTTTCCACTTGAGACTTGTCTCAATTGGGGCCAGGGTTAGCTGACATAAAACTGGGGGGAAATAATAAACTTTAGTAGGCTGATTGGTGCTATCTGTGTGTGAACTCACAGCCCACCAGAATGAAAGGTAATAATGTGACTCTAACAACCGTGCTAAAAAATGTGGCACGGCATCATTCTTGGAGAGAAATCTCACAGATGCCAGTTAAAATGAACCAGAAGCTTAGATGAGGAACGTGAAGTGAGATGTATGGAGGAAGATCAGTTGAAAATAAATTTAGATCAGTTGTCTTTAAGCTATAATTGGGAGTTTGTGTTAAGGCAGGAGGAAGGGAAAATGTTGTTGTCTATAGTTGGAACTCATAAAAGGCGAGGTAATGGTCTAGAATTAGGCCCATTCAGTAAGGCAAGAGGTAATCTTTGAGCAGGAAGTTACCTGAGTCATCCTAATTAGAACTGCTTAAAAATAGGACAACTAAAATACTAGTGGGATTAACCTTTAGAATTGTGCTCCTGAGAGAAGGAGAGAAAGAACCCCAAGGCACAAGTCTTTTCCTTGAAGTCCAACCTCCAGCATGAAGCCTCCAAAGTGCTTTGTTTAACATAAAGCTTTTGTTCTTTTCTGCTGACTTCTCTATTTATGATGGTGTACCTTTCCCTACCAAACTTGAACTATCCAATATTCTGTACCCAAACACTTCCTTTTGGTCTACCAGATTTAGCAAATTAATCATTTCTGATAGAAATCAACATGAATAGTGCCAGAATTCATTGTGGTCTCAAACTATCATAATGAGTCTAAATTAACTCTACTTCTTCTTTTTTTTAAGTCTACTCCTAAGTACCTGTGCTAATGGGTAATTTATCCAAATTGGAGAGCAGTTAGTACACGCATGATGTCATCGCCATGAATGGAAGGGGCCTGGTGTCTTTACAGGAAGGAAAATAGAATCACAGTCACAGTGGTCTTGCATCCCAAATAGAAACCTTCTAAATTTGTGACTCAGATCATATGATGAAGTACAAAAAGGGTATATTAATCAGCTTGGTCACACTCTATTCCTGGAGAAGGAAAATTGATGTGGTGGGATGTAAAGAAGCAAGTGGCACATTCTGCTTATGTATTATAGGAAAACAAAACAAAGCAGAGTTAGTCAACAGCTTTCAAATCAATGGCACAGATTTTGAACTTTTTTTCTCTTATTCAATACAAAGCTTTTTAAAATTTTTATAAATCATTTTATTGGGAGCTCATACAAATATCATAGCATTCCATAGTTCAATCACATCAAGCAGTACTGTACAATTGCTACCATAATCAGTTTCAAAGCATTTTCTTTCTTCTTGTAATTCCTCTTCCACCTTTTTCCTCAGGAACCCTTTATATGTGTGTGTGTGTATGTATGTATATATGTATATATCTATTCCTTAAACCATCCGTATATTCATTTACACACAATTGTATTGTTTGTTCCTTTGCTATCACCTTCCCCTTACCCATCTCTTTTCCCATACCCTCAGGAAATCATTACTCCTTTTACTCTTTCTGAAGGGTTATCTATCTTGGCTTTCATATATCAAACAATCTTAATTATACAAATGAACAAATGCAAATCTAACAAGTCTATGAGGTAAATGAAAGGTAATATCAAAGAACTAGAGAATGATTACATGTTTCATCAGTGATGTACTGCACTCTGGATTTATCATCCCTTCTGTATGGCCCTTCTGAGAGGAACTGTCCAAATTATCCTACAGGCATATTTGTTAGATCCCTTGGGAGAGAGATATACCTTGGTTCTTGGCTACCCATGAGAAATAATTCATGCTAAAGCCTTTGTTTGTGATCCAAGTGAATTTTATCTAAGTTAGAAGAAGATAAATGTTTACACAGGCACCTACAGGGTCCCTCACCCTTGTATAGCCTGCCTAGAAGCTGCTCAGGAAAATCACATGATTGACTTTGGGCTTCTGCCTTTTCAGTTCTTCACTAGGGAGGCGTGTTTGTTGATGCTGGTCTATCCCAATTGGCTGAATTGAATTCACCTGGCTTAGGTGGGCCAATCCAGGTGTAGTGCCCACTAAGGTGTACCGCCCTCTCCTGGATGGGAGCTTGACCCTCTGAGCATGAACAAAGTACCATGCCTTCCTGGCCAGTAGCTGGAACCTCTGTGCATGCATAATGGAGCTGCCTATCCCTAAGCCAAACCAATATGTTTTACATCTACCCCAAGATCAATGCCTCTTCACATCAATATGGTGACACCTCATGACCACACAGGCTGGTGTGCTTCTTCCATTTGGGCTTTGATGGCTACTTATTTTACTGCAAGCCTTTAAAATCCCAGATGCTATATCTTTTAAAGCCAGACACCATCGGTTTCCTTCATCACATTTTATTATGCACCCTTTTTTTTACCAGTGAAAGCATTGTGAAGGTATCATATAATGCCACATTATTGTAACAACCCATTCTTGGAACTTGGATAAGACTTAAGTAGAGGCCCAAAGTCCATCTGCTTCTTTGTTGTATTTACATATATACATATATAAATAAATACACCTATATTTATATATTTACATGTAAGCCTACCTATATGTACAATATCTATACCTATATATTTTTCTTTCTTCTTTTCTTTTTCTTTCCTCCTGCTCCATATCACACCCGCCAATTGTTCACCTCTCAGTAGTTCCTTTGATACAATTCAATTGATCAAACATGACCAGAAAAGCCACACCTCCCTGCAATGAATTTTAGAACCCTTAATATCCCCTGCCCATTAATCATTATTGGCTTACTGCTCACCTCCCCCTGCTTCCTTGCCTCCCACGCAGCGACATGATCAATACAATGTTTTAACTGTTAGGTCCTTTAAGCTTTCAGTGTGAGCCTATGCAGGACCTCCCTCGACAAGTTCACTGCCATTGAGTGGATTCTGACACACAGAAACCCTGAGGGGCAGAGTGGGACTTCCACTGTGAATTTCTGAGATTGTAACTTTTCACGAGAGTACAAAGTCTCATTTTTCTCCTGCAAAGCAGCTGGTAGTTTCAAACTGTCAACCTTGTCTTTGGTGACCAATGCATAACCAGCTACACTGGGAGAGTTTGTACCAGGACCTAGGAGAACTCAGACTAAATTGGTGGCCATGAAAGGTTGGTTTCTTTAAACCTCAAATGTGTTTTAGAATCTTTGGTTACTTTATTTCCCATAGAAGAGTTTGGTTTCACTTCATGCACATGCTCTCAGTGACACTGCCAATTTATATGTCTTAAATTAATAATCTTAATAACTGATCAATTATTTTCATTTGCCAGAATTGATTCATTAGAAACCATATCAGATCACACTCCAAATAGTTTCAGCATTCCTTATAGCACTGAATATGAGACTGTGTATGTGCATAAACATTATACAACCCCAGGAAAATGCTCGTTCTCATGTTCCTGTTTCTTAATTCAAATATCAGATATATATTCTATAATTTAACTGTTGAGTTCTGCTTCTGGATGCAAGAGATTTTAACGAAGTTGAGTATATCCTTAATTCACATTTTCTTTCTTTCCTTTTTCTATAAGAAAAAAAATTTAAGTTCGGTAAACCATTTAAGACCCCATTCTCTTTCATTATTGGATAGCATCTGTGAGTCTCAATGCCTACTTGATAATTTGGAATAATTAAAAATTCATTCACAAAATGTTTAAGAAGTACCTACTAAGTACAAATATACTGGTTTATGAGAAGATGATGGCAAGGTGAATTAGATATAAGATAAGAGGTTCCTGACCTTCTGAAGTTTACACCTGGTAAAAAGGATATTGATAGCAATTTTCAGGAAGACTCTACAGAAAATGAGCATAATGTGATGAAATGTAAGAGGCACACCTAAGGGAGGTCACTCCAGGGAGTCTCACTTCAAGGGAGTTCTGACACATGCAGGACTCAGATACACAGAAGAGGCAGGCCACAGCCATGCCAGTGGGTAGAATAACTTACGCAAAGCCTTTGGCCCAGAGTGAGTTGAAGCTATTTAGATAGGTGGAAACAGTGGGAAAAAATGGACACTATGTAATGTAGATTTAGAATCTTTTCCCTGGAGGAAACAGGAAAACATAAAAGAATTTTAAATAGAGGAAATAGGTATTGATAATTTACTAGGAGAAAGATTATTCTGGCTACCTTATGAAAAATAAATGAGGTAGAAACTAAGGGACACCATTAGCTGAGACAATTTGGAATTTGGATGTGGATTATACTATTTGCAATTCTATCTGCTTTGAAAAATTGCGTAATCTATCTAACCCTCAGTATTCTTATCTATAGTAGATGTGAAATAGTTATAGTTAAATTAGAGTTGCTAGAAGAGGCATGATATGGTAAATATAGAAAGAGGCCCAGCAATTTCTCTGGTTTATGGTGGTTTTCATGAGGAGTGATGAACAACATGGATGAAGAGTGGGAAGACTTATGGCAGAATCCATAGAAATTCCTTTTTAGTTGGAGTGGAGAGAAGAGGCAGGCTCAAGGATTGTCAGAATAGAAAAATTCAGGATATCAGTTAAATTTGCATTTCAGATAATATGTTTTCAATATGAACAAATCTTTCAGGGGGTATACCTTATATTGAAAAAATGATTATGCATCAGTGATGGAATTTTTTTTTAAATTTTATTTGACAACCCTACCAAAAATGTTTCGAGGTTCTAACTTGATCAACTGGGTGGCTAGTAGTGACTTTTGGTAAAAAGCAGATGATTAAAGGAGGACCAGGCTTTACTGGAAAGAAAGAAAGAAAGCTTTAACAAGATTGAATTTTAGGTATCTGTGAGACACTTGTGATGAACATTATCAACTTGCTATTTCTTTGATAGGTCATTATAATATTTAAAATCAAATATAGACACATTTTAGTAAGCATTATGTAGTGCTTCAATACACCATTATGTTTTCCTATATAAGCAAACTGCTATCTTTTAGAGGAAAAACTTCACCATAAATATATAACTTTTGATTTCTTAATTTCCAGGTTTTTATATTTCTCCAGACAATGCCACTGGTGGCCTACCATGTTTATGGCATCTAGCAGGTGCAGTTAAACAAATCTGTGATCGCCTCACTGGTCAGTGTGTTTGTCAAGACACTTCCATGTCCGGACAAAGTTGTGACCATTGCAAGGATCATTATTTTGGATTTGATCACCAGACTGGAAGGTAATAATTCACAGAATAATATTTATATTTGAAGTGATCTTCTAGTTGATCTTTGTCAGCCATGAAGAAATATGATCTGTAAACAGTATCCTCTTTACTTTGTGGATGCATTTTGTTACACTTTGATATCTCCACATGTAAAGCAGAGTGGTAATTTTTGAATATTTCCTGTGGATAATGCTTATCGAATAATCATACCAGAATCTGGGGTACAGGGTTTGTATAATAATATTCAGAAGTCAACAAAGAACTAGATTATCATATTGTTTAACAAAGGAAAGTATATGTGAAAGAGATAAAAATCTGCTTTTATCTGTTCTCAATGCCGAATATAAGATGAAATCCTTTTGCCCTCAGAGGGCTTATGATTGGGATGTGGAGAAAGATTAGCATAGTTATAGCTGCAGAAAGAAGTGCACATACATGCCCACAAAGACGGGGACCTGTTTACTAATATATGTGTGCATATTTTTTATTCTACATGGCCCCAGAACTTATCTTCGACTTCTTTAATGATTTTATTTCACCCAGTTATAGGTCCTTGCTTTTAAAATTTCAATTTAAAAATAGGTGGATGCAAAATATTTTTTATAACAATGGGCCTCGGAGCAGAGACTTAAAACCCATCGGTAGACAATAGGACATGCCCACATAAAAGGGTCACAAGGAAGCGATGTCATTCAGGATGCAGTATGGAAGCAATGAAACACACACTATTCCTCTGTTTTTTTTTTAAGGCTTCCTCATCCCTTACTGTCGTGACCTGTTCTGTCTTTCAGTTTTGGCTAGAGAGGAGCATGTACATTATTACAGAAACTAACTCTTGACCCCAGAATCCAGGTCAGATAAAGCACTCCGGAACAGAAATGGGAGTAGTGATACCAGGAGAGGAGGGGGAAGGTGGGTGTGGGAGTGGGGGAAGGGGGAACTGATCTCAGTGATGTACGCATTATTCCCCTGCCTCAAGATTGCTGAACAACAGAAAGGTGGGTGGGGAAAAAAAGCAGTGATTGTAAGATTTGAAAGCAACAATAATTTTTAATTTATCAAGGGAACACAGGAGTGGGAGAAGAGGTAGGGAGAGTAAAAAGAGGAACTGACACCCAAGGCTCAAATAGCAAGCTTAGAAAATGATGATGGCAATAGGTACAAATATGCTTGATGCAATTGATGTATGCCTGGTGTAAGAGCTGTAAGAGCCCCCAAAGAAATGATTTTTAAAAAAAGATTAAATACATAGACATTTCAATTAAATCTGGAAGCTATATCTTAATTAAATTTTCTTAATTACTTAATTATTAATTAAATACAAAAGCCACCCCATATGGAGTCCGAATTTTTTGCTTTGTGTTTTTCAATGTGCCTTCACTGTCAACAGGATTGAGCTGCTAAGCACAGGGTCAGCAGTTCAAAATCACTAGCCGCTCCATAGAAGAAAGATACAACTTGTTACCCATGAGGAGTTGCAGGGGCGGTTTTCCCACGTCCTATAGCATTGCTAGGAACTTGTACCAACTCGATGGATGTGACTTTGATTTGGGTTTTAGATAATACATCCCGAAAGTAAATTAATCAGTTTTCATTGCTTTACAGTTTTTAATTTTGTAATTCTAATTTATTACTTGTCTATGTACATTTCACTTGTGAACTTGTGTTTAATGCTATGTACGTGAAGGTGCCATTTTCTGACAGTTTTATATTTCTTTTTGTTTAGATTGGGAACAGCTTACAAATTTGTCTAGGTTTGAAACTATATCTATGAATTCTTTGGGGTTCCAATCCTCAAGAAATAAATATGGTGTGTGTGGTGAGCTTAGAAGGTGTATAATAAAGACCAATGAAATGGGTTACTCAAGTGAATGCATGTATGTATGTGTACGTATGAATTTAATGATAATAGAAAGATATTTTACAGAAAGAGCACATGTATATAGATTATATTTCTTGGTAAACTTTAGATGAATTAAAATAATTATATGATGGTATCTATGATGGCGTGGTGGTTTGCACATTCGACTGCTTGTGCACACAGTCTGATGCAGGCTGGCAATTCAAAACCACCAGCCAAAGTGCAGGAGCAAGATGAGCTTTCCTGTGTGCACAAAGAGCTGCAGTCGGAAACTCCCACTTCTGTCCAGATGCTATGCATCTGGAGTGTCTCGATGGCAGTGTAAGTTTTCAATTTAAATATATGATCAATAAGCAATATCTACAGAAATATAAAGTGTATGTAGGGAGAAAGCTTATGTAAGTAGTGATATAATACATTTATAGAAATATCATTTATAAATAAATTCTCTGGGCTCTTTTCAACTAATGTTCCAGTGGCATAGTGGTTGTGCATGGGACTGCAGCCCACTGGGTTGGAGGCTCAAATCCAGCAGCAGCTCTTCAGGAGCAAGGCCGGGCTTCCTACTCTCACCACCAGAGGGCAATGATGCACTCCCCAAAAAATCAACAAATGTTAAGACTGCTTCCTACCGTTTGCTCTTACACCCCTCATTAGCCCTTCTCTCTTTGTCCCTTTGCTCTGTATCCTGGATGAAGTCCGAATTTTACATTCAACCATGCATACACAAGCAGATTCACCTCACTCATTGCCATACCCTTAAGCCTTAAGGCTTAAGGATAAGCCTTAAGGATACGTCCCATGACTTATCCCATTTCCACCTTTAATTTTTGGTTTCTAATCCAATTCCTCACCTAACCTTATGACCTTTAACCTTGAGTAGAGACGGCCTTTTTTATCTTGATTTGATTATTTTCACTGGGATGTGGAGCTCAGTACCTGACCTGACCTGACATAAAGGTAAAGACCTGGGGTTCCACCATATTTCCCTTAACCACAAAGCTTGACTTCTTTCAGGATTTTGACTTCCAGTCCACATATTTTTGCCCATTCTATGCAGGACTGTCTAACATTATTTTCAGAGCATTTGGCACCATCTTGTTTTTCTGGTCTCTAATTTGTAGATACTGATGTTTGAATGGTTTATTAGTCTATTAGACTCAGTATTTTCAAATGTCTTTGGGTTTTTATCACTTTTCTTTGCTCTGGATGTTAAGAGATAAGTCATTTCAGCTGAGATGGCTGCTGATAATCATGACTAATAACTAAATTAGAATATCAAGCATTGTTTGTGTGTACTGTGTTATTCCAGTTGACCTTAGTATCACCTGAGATTATGGCCTTTATTCCTCAAGCCCGGAAACCCATTCTCTAAAGGTGATTTATGTCTAAGAAGTTTCCATATCTTTCATGGATCTATTTGTTGCAAAAGTTAAAATACATATTTATGTATCATACATATATGTTATCGATATGTAAGTTAATGTATACATTTCTCATGTCATATATGTATATATATTTCACTCTCCCACCACAATGTGTTCAATCCATGTATCTGTCCAAGTACTTACTCATTAATCATCAATCTGCACTGCTATAATGTGCAACAGTATTTATCTCTATTGCGTTTAATTCTTACAGACATCTTTTTTCCCCATTATTTCTATCTTATTGGGTATTCCACTATCCTTCACCCAAGCTGACTCTTGTCTACCCTTCAGTCTGTGACTTATCCTTCATCTCTTCTTGCACCCTATAATCAGAGAAAGACAATAACTTTACAAGTGAACTTAAAATAAGACAAAAGAGAGATACATAAATACAAGAATATACCATATTCATGGCTAGGAAGATTTACAATTGTGAGTATGTCAATATTGCCCAAAGCTTTCTGCACATGTAAAGCAATCCCAATCCAAACTCTAGCATTATTTCTTTAAAAGATGAGAAAAATTATAATCAGCCTTATATCCAAAGGAAAGATATCCAGGAAAGAAAAAAACTCAAGTAGTAAAGAACAAAGTGAAACATCTCCACTTCCCAATTTCAAAACCAAAGTAATGACAATTAAAACAGCCTGGTACAAGCACAAGGAAAGATACAAAGCAAATAGAAAAACATTGAGAACCAACAGGTAAATCTATCCACCTGATCTTTGATAAAGGGCTGAAACACATTAAGTGGGGGAAGAGATAGTATTTTAACAAATGGTGCTGGGGAAACTGGATAACCATTTGCTGAAAAGTGACATATGTACCCCACAATACATAAAAATAAAATAAAGATAGATCAAAGAGCAAAATGGAAAATCTAGAATGATAAATATCATCAATGAAAAATAGGGTCAAACATATAGATTATTAATCATAAAGTAAAACACACTAATGGTAAAAGACAAGCTAGGTGACTGGCAGCTCCAAGAAATTAAACACTTATAAGCATCAAAATATTTCATCGAAATAGAAATAAAGGACCTACCCAAGAAAATGACAATAGCAAAGTATTAATCTCTACTCTTTGCAGGTAACTGCAGCAACTCAAAAAAGGGAACTAATAAAATTAAAAATGGGCAGAAGACAGGAACAGAAACTTTTCCAAAGAACAGAAACTTCACCAGTGAAGATATTTAGGCAGTCAAAAAGCATGAGGAGATCATCATCTGCAAATTGAGAAATCAATGAGATACCACATTACCTAAGCATTCATAACAAAGTTAAGAAAAATTTTTAAAAGGCAAAGCCAGACCAGAACAGATAGCAACAAATTTAGGTATGTGTGTGGAGAGACTGGAACCCTCACACACTTCTAGTAGATCTGTAAAATAATACAGACACCATGGAAAAGCAGTATGACATTTTCTTTCAAAACACAGGAAAACATATGATTCAGCAATATATATCTTAGAGAATTCTGGGTTGTGGCTTAAAAATATATATACCCACCCATGTTTATTGAAGTGTTATCCACAATAGCAAACATGGAAATAACCTACATGCCCAACAAAGAAAAGTGGAAAGTGGTACATGCACACAGTATTCATGGATAACAATGGTGGATGACAATGGAGTCTCCAAACACCTGACAACATGGATAGATCCGGAAGATATTATTCTGAGGGAAAAGTGCTAATTACAAAAAGACAAATATCAAATGAGACCACTATTATAAAAAGTAAAGAACAGGTGTTTGTATGAAAAGAAACAACTCATACTAGTTTACTTTGACTTTGTTTCAAATTAGACAAACAAAATGTTAGAAAATTTTCAAATATTTATCAAAATACTTTTTGATTTTTTACATGTATATATATAGTCTTTTTTACATCCTTATTCATGCTATTCCATTTTGAAGTTAGCACACAAATACTATTTTGGTAGCCAGAGAGCAAAAGAATGTTGTTACTGTTTTCTACAGATTTGAATCACCTAGAATGAGAACAGAAAAATCACAGTACAGTAAATGTTAAATAATTGTTAAGGGGCTGAGCCCCACTGGCATAAGTGGTTGAGTGCAGGACTGCAGCCCACCGGCTTGGTGCTTCAAATCCAGCGGCCGCTCTCAGGAATGGCACTGGGTAGCATCCATGACCACCAGAGACAGTGATGTCCAAAAAAAAAAATGAAGAATTGTTAAGATTTGAATTGTAAAATTGGACTAGCTATTACCCCAGGCATGCAATGGTTAAGCATTCAGCTGGTAATTGAAAGATTAGTTTGAATAATCTAGTAGATGTTCCTTGGGAGAAAGATGTGACAGATTGTTTCCATAAAAATGGCAGGCTTGGTGTTGACAAACCCAGGGATAAGGGAACAACAAGTGATTCAAAATCAACAAGTGACAAGGTTGGTGTGAGAGGCCTGATAGGGATTGATCAAGATTAATGTAACAGAGAGAAGTTACTGAAACCCAAATGAAGGCTGAGCATGATAGAGGGAAAAGAGGAAAGTCAAAGGAAATAGAAGAAAGAACTAGGAGGCAAAGGGCATTTATAGAGATCTCAATATAGGCATGTACATATGTAAATATATATATGATGATGGGGGAATAGATCTATGTGTATATACTTAAAAGGGATAATATGAAGGCAGCAGATGGACATTGGACCTCCACTCAGGTACTTTCTCAATGCAAAAATACTTTGTTCTATTAAATTGGCAATCCATGATGCTTCCCTTACCTACACGATCACTGAAGACAAATGTGTGCATAAACAAAAGTAGAGAAGAAAGCTGATGTAGCCCAGCTATCAAAGGATGTAGTGTTTGGGGTCTTAAAGTCTTGAAAGTGAAAAAAAGTGACCATATAACTCAAAAGCAACAAAGCCCACATGAAAGAAACACACCAGTTGGTGTGACCACAAGGTGTCAAATGAATCAGTTATTAGAAAACTAAAAATCATAACATTGCATGCCCACCTTCCTGATATGATCGCTGAAGACAATTGTGTGCATAAGCAAATGTGGTGAAGCAAACTGATGGTTCTCAGCTATCAAAAGATATAGCATCTTTTGTTCTTAAAGGCTTGAAAGTAAACATATGACCATCTAGCTCAGCAGCAACAAAGCCCACATGGAAGAAACACACCAGTCTGTGCGATCACGAGGTGTCGAAGGGATCAGGTATCAGGCATCAAAAAACTAAAAAAATTATATCATTATAAATTATGGGGAGTACACAGACTGGGGACCCAAATCTCATCTGTAGGTTACATGGCATCCCCTTACAGAAGGGTTATAGGGAGGTGACCAGCCAGTCAGGTTACAGCATAGCAACAATACAACTTGACTCTAGTTCTATAGTGCTTCCTTGTCCCCACCATCATGATCCCAATTCTACTTTACATATCAGGTTAGACCAGAGGATGTACACTGGTACAGATAGGGACTGGACACATGGGGAATCCAAGACAGATGATCCCTTCAGGATCAGTGGTGAGAGTGGTGATACCAAGCGGATGGAAGGAAGGTGCAATAGAAAGGGGAAACCTTATAAGGATCTACATATAATCTTCTCCCTGGGGTATGGACAAGAGGGAAGTGGGTGAAGGGAGACACTGGAAAATGTAGGACATGACAAAATAATAGCAACTTATAAATTATCAAGGATTCATGAGAGAAGGGGGAGTGGGGAGTGGGGAAGGAGTGGAAAAATGAGAAGCCAATATCAAGGATTAAGTAGAAAGAAAATGTTTTGAGAATGATGATAGCATCAAAGGTACAAATGTGCTTTGCATATAATAGATGCATGTATGGATTGTGCTAAGAGCTGTTTGAGCCCCCAATAAAATGATTTAAAAGAAAGATAAAGGTCATACAGGCCAAACTCCAGGAAAACTCACCTTCCATCCATGAAGAATGTGGCATCTTGGCTACCAGGGAAGAATGATGAAACTTTTTATTCCCATAAAGAGTTTTAGTTCCAGAAACTCAGAGGAACAATTCTACCCTGTCCTATAAGGTCATTATGAGTTAATATTGACTAGATGGCAATGAGTTTGGAGTTTTTCTCTTTTCCTTTTTTATTGCTTTTGATTCACAATGAATGATGATGGAGGCAGTAGTCAAAAGTCAAAGGGGCACATTGCATTGGTTAACTCTGTTGGCTGTATTGAATGGATACATACAATGCAGTAGTGAAACACGGGTAGTAACCAACTTACCACAAGGTGTCATCCTGAGGATCCTGTAGTAAGAGTTTTTTTTTTTTTGTTACTATATCATACCATTCCTTAATTCGATCACATCAAGGATAACGACACAATTGCTACCACAATCAGTTTCCAAACTTGTGCTTTTTTTTCTTCTTGGACTTCTTCACATCATCTCCCTTTTATCCTCCAACCACCACTGTAACCTCCACCCCTGGAAACTCTTGTTCTACTCGCTATCACTATAGGCTCCCCAGCCCAGAGTTTCATATACCGCAAAACAGAAGAGCATATTGCACAACTTCAAGAGGGTGACCTCTGATGACATAACATCTCAGATATATACCTTAATGTGAGTGAACAAAAACAAAACAATACAAAAAATTCAGAAAATGCTGAGAACAGTTCAGGTCCGTCAGAGGGGGGAATCTTCTGATAGGTTCAACTATTCAAGCCAGTATATGCCTTTGAGCTAGACTCATCTTTCCCATGCCCTCTGCCTCGTAATCCCTTTCCTCCCATCCCTCGATTGTGGGTAGAGGAAATTCACTGGAGCCTTCTTTCCTATGTCATTTCCAAAAGTCGGTTTTGAAGTAAGTCAAATATATCTTTTTTCTGTCCAGTTTTCATAATTATGGCCTTTTATTTTTAATATGTTTATAAATCCCATCTTCACTTCTCTGTAGGATGTGAAAGCATTATATGCAAAGTTACAAATGTGTTTTAATATCAATTGAAGGGTCAGCCACCAGCCACTCCTCCAAGGAAAGAAGAGGCTCTCTACTCCTGCAAGAAATTACTCTAGAAACCCACTGGGGGCAGTTCTAGCCTGTTTTCAGAGTCACTTTGAGTCGGAATCAACTTGTTAGTAGTGAGAGAATGAGATAACATAATCTTTACAGGATACAAATTTATTACAAGATTTGAACAACATTGACATTTTATCATTTGAAATAATAGCTCTACTTGTGAAAGGTTCTGGATCATCTAAATTATCCCTGGAAATAAAACTACGTTTTGAATGTGCTTATTGACTTTAGAAAAGTGTTCAGCATTTGGGTCCATGTTTACAAGAAACTAAAGCTTGCAATTTATTTTAGGAAAAAAGCTGCCTAATCTTTTCACTGTAAAATATTTTTGACCACTTCTCACCTTTCTCTTCCTCATGATTCCTTTCTTCAGCAGTGTTTTCTTCTTGAAAATTCATTAAATTCTGATCTCTCAATTCTCCTCAGTGATGTTATATTATAAATTCAGCCTTCTTGCCTTTGACTGATTTACCACAACAGTATCCTGATTAATTTCATAGAATATTAATATTATTTGACTATTTTCCCTCAAATCCTTTTCAAATATTTTCCTATTACTTCTCCCAGAAAGGTATATAAAAACAAACAAATAAGCAACAAGAACTAAGAAAACAAAACAGACCATTTTAAGTGTGATTTCTTCTAACTTGACGTGTCTTAGGTCAAGGCTATGGATATTGAAGTCTATTCCACTCTCATGTAAGGGATATGGAAGATCCTCTCCATCTTGGGTAGAATGGAGAGGTATTCATCAGAATGAAGTCCAGAGGCTGCTTTTGGCAAGAGCTACTGAAAGCAAGACCTACACTATAAAATGGATCTTCTCAGCAATAAGGGAAAAAAAACCACCATGACCATATGTGGCCTAAGAAAATCAGTAGAATATGTCACTGGATGAATGAATCATTTGGTTTGCCTATGTTTTCCGTTGACCCCTCTATTTCACTGATAAATTCTACTGTCACTTTTTGCTTTAACACTGATCATTGTTAGGGAAGAAATTCTGCAGCATGAAAGGTCAGACCAAGAGAGAGAGAGAAAGATTTCAAAATATGACCACGAGAATTGCTCGAGTTTATACTTTTGCTCAGCACTGAGAAGTGATAAAGGTGAATTTTCTCCTTTTTTATGTGTTCCATTCCTTTCTTGAATTAAATTGAAACTTCTTTATTGGCTTCTGCTTGTTATGGATTTACATACTAGCATTTGCTATTTGGGAAGTTTGTAAAAGATGAGTAAAGCATATGCAACTCCATTTTATAATAGGAGTCCTTGTAGAAAACAGTTCATTCAGCATCTAAATTTATAAAGACAAGTTTTAAAGGAAAATAAATATCTGTGTCCTGATAACATTCACTTAATAAAATTTCTCAAAAAATAAGAAAGCTCAGTTAATAATTTGTTGTGTTTTTGTTGATTGAGGCATTGTGGGATGTGCTTACCCATATACATTTTTCTCTATGATCCCCACAATTCTGCAGAAAATTATAAGAATTTTATGGTTATGCAAAGAAAAGATACACGTATCATTGTATTTTTTCATTGCTTTGAAAAATAACCTCCTCATCTCTCTTTTATATTGGTGTGCTTACTGAAATTTATTAAATGAATGTCCACACACCACCCTTATGTTTATCTGTGTTTCCTTTAATATACACTTGTGTTCCCTGTATTTTCTTTGGATTTATTTTATACATTGATCATATGCTCCTAAAGGTGAAATAAATATAATATAATTGCTGCTGATCCTAAGCAACAACTGTAACAAAAGTTTACTAAAACACAAGAGTAATTTCCACTTAAGCTGGAAAATCATGGGCCTATTTATATTTAAATGGTCCATTCTTATAAAAATAAATGTCATAAAAAGGAGCATCTTTTAAACGAATTAATAAACAAGAGTTAAAAAAAACCCAAACTGATCTCAAAGCAAAACTCATGCCACTTAACTCTGGCACATAAATCTAATGTGATTTCATCAATATCAAAGGCAATGAAATAAAAAGTCTGTCCACTGAAAATGCATTGTATTTTTCTAACCCCCAAATAATCAGACAAACTGGACTGCGTTCATTTAGTCTCGGTTGGTAGTAGAGACCTACATTTGATGCACTGCATTCCCTGGTGAAGTCCTCAAGTGGACCTGAAACTGTGATTCCTTCTTTTCCCACCCCTGGTCTTCTCTTACTTTTCATGTGCCTCTTGTCATTTTGCTTACATGACACTCACATGTCACAACCCTGAAAGATTTATTTTCTTATGATCTGTCCTCTCTCTCTTTCTTTGTTTAGCCATATTGAGCCTTGTTTTCAACCTTGAATGGTATCATTGCTTATTTTATTTACCAGCTGATACACGCTGAGTCGTAATTTCCTTCCAGTAATTGGGAATTGGATAAATAATCTTAATCGGTGCACTTCTAAAACACATAATATAGGCAAATGCTGTGACCAGATGAGGTTTAGTTTCAGTACAAACCTTATATATTTGAACATAATGTGATAGGCCTAATTTTATAATCTTTCTTGGTGAACATTTATAATCCCATATTAGCTGATTGAGAGAACCTGTTCAAAGTCCAGAAAGCAAAACAGAACTATCGCTTTACTGTCAACTTGTTTTCTCTTAGGGAGTGATAATGAAAATATTGCCCAAGGATTTCTTGATTGTTTTTCTTCAATTCTTTTATCTTGAGAAACACTGATTATGGGATTTCTAACTCCAGAGATCACTATAATTAATTATAATACTTTGCTTTTTTAGTTACTGTTTTTGAATATTTTCTGTGCAGTAATGAAATAAATTTATTTCATCATTGTTTCCTAGATTTTGACTCCTTTACATTTAAGAACATATTTCAGAGTCTCTTCTGATATCCACTATGGTCTTTTAAAAAATCTTATATTTTTAAATGATCTATAGTTTTCTTTATGTGACTTTCTTGATGCTGCCCACAATTACCTGCTCTTTGATCATTAGTGTTCAGCGAGTCAAATCTGTTCTTGAGTTGGTATCTAAATTAAAAAGGTATGTACTTGACATCATACTTTGCCTTATATAGACTTGTTTCTATTTCTTTTTCATCTTAAAGTTTAATTTGAGAAATTAATGGTCTGTTCTTCAGTCACCACTGGTATTGCTCTGGGGGATGCTGTTCAATTTTCCTATCTCATGTAACCAATGTATCCAACTTGAGTCCTCTGTATACAATCCAGTGAGGTCAATGTGCATCATAACACTTTATTTGATTGGCAAAAGGGATCTGACATTGGCCTTACAACATCCTATCATGCAATCCCCAGTGTCGTTTCTGTCTCCAAGATAATATTTTCCAATTACTTATCCCTGCTCTTTGTTTATGATTTTGTATTAAAATCACCAGCATCTATCAGTCCATTTTTATTGCTTGTTTTATCAATTTCCTATGTAAAATATGAAAGAACATTTCAAGTTCCTCATCTATGGCTTTAGCAGTTGGTACATAAACTTAAGTATCATGTTAACTGGTCTTTCTTGTAGGCATATAGATATTATTTTATCACTGACAGAAGTTGCATCAGAGTAGACCTCCGATAATCTTTTGGATGATGAATGTGAAATACAGTTCGCTTCCATTTGTCATTCCCAGCATAGTAAATAATAAGATTGTCCAATTCAAAATGGCCAATATCAGTCCATCTGAGCTTCATATATTCCATTTCACTTTAGATGACTTGTGATTTCATAACTTTATATCATGTGTGCATTCCATATTCTACTTATTAGTGGATGTTTGCAACTGTTGATCTCATCCTGAGCCCACCAAATCTTTGTTCCATTCTCATCATTAAAACTGACTCTCCGTTGAGAAAGCAGCATGCCTGAATCACATTTCAAGTGGCTTCCAACCTCTGTGCCGGCCATCTCTGAGTCACTGCCAGGCAGTATACATTATGCCTTTGTTAGGCACCAGGTTTCAGAAGTTGTGTGCCATCCCAGTCCCTCTTTGTCTTGAAGCTCTCCTGAAACTGGCCAGCCATTGGTGACCCTGCTGATATTTGAAATGCTGGTGACATAGCTAGCTTTCAGTATCACAGTTATGTACACCACTGTAAAAAGACAAATGGGCATATAAGTTTTTTCATTGGCCAGATATATGAGTTTCTTTTTGCTACAAATTATGATGAGCAGAGTTACTACTTAGTGTATTTTTTATCTTAAAGATTGGGAAATAAAAAAATTACATTAGTCTCACTGGTTTAAAGTGAAAGAGAGTTGCGTAACTTCTAGACTCACAGTTAAGAGCCAATCTTTATCTTGTCTTTCATGGTTTTTAGATCCACACATACTCCTTGGTTCATAGTCTCTTCCACAACTTCATAGTCAGAAGCTATAATGTTTGTTTTCATGCTTAAATGTTTTCTCTCTGACAATGTTGCTTTCTGAGTTAGTTCTGATGGACTAGCAAAGTGAATGCAGAGACAATCATATATGTGTAACAGAGAACTTTATATTAAAGAGTGATTGTATATTAAGGAAACATCCCAGCCAATCCAGATGTTAAGTCCAAAGTCTGATAGAAGCCAATATATCTGATACCAGTTTATAAATTCCTCTTCAGACTCACATAACACAGGCAATGATGCAGGAAATTCTCAGTCCAGTGGGTGGAACATCTTGTGGGTCCAGTGGCAGTGGAAGCATCTCAACACTGGAAGGGATCTCCAACTCCTCCAGTTTAAGGACTCTGGCTTCATTAGTGCAGCTCCATGTGGCTTGTCAACAGAAATGTTTTGCAAGGAGACAGAGAGAGTATCCTGCCTCCAGGGAGAAACACAGGAGTTTCTGGGATCCTCAGGAGAAGGGCATGCCCCCACAGGGGCCTCATTCCCTGTGACCTGATTGAGAGGATAGACTTCACCCCTTTGCAAGTCAACAGATGGTGTAATTGCCACACCTTCTCATATAAGAACCTTTGTGATTACATTGTACCCGTTCAGAGAATTCAAGATAATCTCCCTCTTTTAAGATATTTAACTTATTTGGCCAACTTGGCCTGATACCTATTTTTGGAAATTGAGGACTATTGTAAGATAATGATGTTCTCTATGTTATATATGTTTCTGGCTGTGTTTTTAAGAGTAGGGTTGAATTGCAACAGAGTAACCATACTTACTATCTGGTCTTTGATACATCAAGTTTGCTCATACTTGTACAAGTTTATATTTTCATTTTGGTCAAGTTATTTAGTGTCATTACAATCATACCTTCTCAAACAGGAATCTTCAAGTCATTTTTTTTAATCAACCTTAAAGATTTCTCAACATAAAGAACCTTAGCATTCAATTTCTGGTTAAAAACATGGAATTAAAATGAACTTCATATTTCATGAAATAGCCCCTGTTTGTTTCAGATAAGTGATTTGGGGAAGATAGTAAGTAATATTTAGCAAAAATTCTTACTCTTATAATCAGCTTGTCTAGTTTTATTTCTTCCTTTAAAACCACAGGAATAGGTATGCTCTCTTATTCCCAAGGAAACTTTAAAAATTTGAATCTGATATCATTTCTGAAAATGTTACATTAGCCTGAGAGAGTTAAGGAACAACTCCCAGAGCTAAGTAAATGTGAGTCTTAGAGCTGCTGTTGTTATTGGGTGCTGTCTGGTGAGTTCTGACTCATAACAGCACGACGTACAAGAGAAAGACACAGTTCATTCAGTGTTGCACACAGTGTGGACACATCTTGTTGAGGATTTTCTTCATTTTCACTCACTGTTGCATATTGTTATTATCTCCTGCTGGTGCACTGCGTTATGGAGGCTTCCAACTGCACAGCCAGGAATTCTAAACCACCTGTCATTCCACCAGAAGAATGATGAAACTCTCTGTTTCCTTAAGAATTCACAGCCTAATACACCACAGTGATGTCTTTTTATGATGACTATGAGTCAAAACTGACTCAATAATAGTGGATTAGACTTGGCAGAATCAGTGTATATATATTTAGTTTAATGACTCTGTGGGAATTCCTAATGAAATATTTGGTCTCCATGGATAAAATATAGAATGTATTCTATACTCTTTGTCATTAGATTGGGGTGTCAATAACTGATGAGATAGAATGTCACACATAGGACCATCTTAAACAAGTGATGTTCTAGATTACAAGACTTTTCTTCCCTGACCTCAGATGTCACTATTACCAGCATGCAGGTGAAGGACTACCGGGTCATCTTTTATCAGTCTTTATTTTAGTATGTTGCAAAACTTCACCCAGAAAGTAGAGTGGGAGGCATAGCTTTCAAGATTTGTGGATGAGGAATTAACACTGGTATTAGCTCATCTGCATACAAGGAATTAGCAATGTACAACCTCAAACATTCTCTCTTACAGGAATCCAGAGGTTTTTACAAAGTAGAACAGCAAACTGAGGTAGAGTGATAAATAACCCACTACAGCAGAATGAAATGTAGTCTGGCCAAGGGAAAGCTTCTAGAGGTCATTCTATTACTCACTGAATCTTGTACCAAACCAAACCAAACTCATGATCATTGAAGCAATTCTGACTCTTGATCACCCTACAGGACAGGGAAGAACTCCCACTGTGGGTTTCTGAGACTTAATGTTCATGGAAGTAGACATCCTCCTTTTACTCCTCTGATGGAGAACCTGGGGATTTCAATCTACTGACCTCAAGGTTAGCAGCCCAAAGAATAACCACTATGTCATTAAGGCCTGTTTCATTTTGTACCAGAGACCTGGATTTCATGCTTAAGGCCATTGGAAGTGGGACCAAAGGTCAGTCTTTGAAAGCTGCCCCTTCTTTGCAGGTGAGGTTAGTCAGAGAGGACAATGTTCTACCGATCCAGATGATTCAAAGGAGCTAAGCTCTAGCAGAAGTGTGTGACAGTTGGGTTAATATGGGATGTCCTATTCATTTCCCAGTTCTTTATTAACTCATTTATTTCAGTAATATCTATCGAACACTTTCTATGCACTCACCTTTGTGCTAGAGACATATGGAAGAAAATGCTTTGTCTAATTTATTCACTTTGCCTTGTAACCTCATAATATTCTGTTCATCAGTAATCATTAATAAAACTTGTCTAAACTCCCTCACCAATTTGATACCATTATGCCTTCATCACTCTTCATGGTCAGCAGTATCATGGTGGTCCGCTAGTCACCAAATTAGAAAAATGGGCAAGCTCCATGCTTTTCTCATCATCCTTCTCAATCTGTCATCACATCCTACAAATTTAGTGTACGAAACATTGCAAAGGTTTATTTCTCTCTCTCTCTCTCTCTCTCTCTCTCTCACTAGCTCTTTACCATTGCTCTAATTTGTCACATTAGTATCCACTTAGACGACCAACTGCCATGGTAGTTAGTTGATCTCACCACCCAGAGCCTTCCTTACTTTAGTTTGAACCATATATAGAGGCAGTCGACGCTATTTTCCAATTTAGAATTTAATATATGCCTCTTCATCTTTTGTATCATATTAATTTGTGCCTACGCTCTTATTTCTCCTATATAATATTCAGCTCAAGAATCTGCTCCAAGAATTATTTCTCAATCCTACTTTTCCCCACACCCTCCCCAACACACGACTATGTAAGCGTCTTCTTCCTGTGCCCCCTTACACTCTGCTACTGTCTGACTAGTGCTATACTCTCACCATCCTGAAAAATACTTACGCTCCTCATAGCTAATCTCTTCTCACCACACACATTGAATCTGTGTCCTGAACATATAATCCTGGAAGCCGATTTATATGAAGAAGCGTATGGCACCAGGATCGGAGGAAGGCTTGTTAGCAACTTGTGGTACTCAATACCAAAGTTTGCTTGCTGAAATCAAGGAAGACTTAAAGCTCTTGCTGATGAAGATCAAGGATTGCAGCCTTTGGTATGGATTACAGCTCAATGTCAAAAAAGACCACCAATTGGCGACATCTTTAATAAATGGAAAAAAGTAGTCTGAAGATGTCTAGGATTGACTTGTTTGAACCCAGAATCGATGGTCATTGAAGCAGCAGTCAAGAGATCAAAAGATGCATTGCATTGGGTAATTATTACGTCAGACCTCTTTAGAATATTGAAAATCCAGGACACTACTTTGAGGGATTAGGTGTGCTTGACCCAAGCCATAGTATTCTTAATATCTTCTTATGCATGTGCAAGTTGGATACTGAATAAGGACAACAGAAGAAAAATCAAGACATTTGAGTTGTGGTGTTGGAGACTATTGAAAGTACCATGGACTGCTGAAAGATCAAACCTATCTGTCTTGGAAGAAGTAGAAGCCGGGTTGTTCTTTAGAGGCAAGGATTATGAGACTTCCTCTTACATACTTTGGACATGTTATCATGAGAGACCAGTCTCTGGAGGACAGCAAGTTTGTTAAAGTCTACTTTACCAAAGTAGACAGCAAGAAAGAGGAAGGCCTTAAAGGAGATGTATTGGCACCGTGACTGCACAATGGGATGAGACACAGGAACAATTGGGATGATGGTGTAGAGCCAGACAGTGTTTTGTTCAGTTGTGCATAAGGTCACTGTAGATAGGAACTGTCTCGCTAACTCTAACAACAGAAGCAACAACTCAGATGAAATGTTTTCATGATTCTTTTATGTATTTTCCTTTCACACCAGACAATGAGCTCCTTGAGGACAGTGATAAGTCAGTAATATTCACCTTTATATAGTTCTTGCTTATTCCATTGTTGGCGCATCATTCATTCTCAATAACTGTTACTTACCTCAATCAATATTTTAATCAGTTTGAAAATACCCATGATTTGACCCCAGGTAGAGAAAACATCCAAAGAAAAGTGGCAGTGAAGTAATCTACATCCTACAACACATCCGTGGACCCCCTATGGTATCTTTCCTTCATATGATGTAGTTTCTGACAATGGAATACATTACTGAAACATATTTTCTTCATTAATACTTGTGATGTTTCTGCAAAAATGGCAAATAGGATAACTCTTCCTCTTACTGCTTGTACAATTGGAAGAAGCTCCATGGGAAGGAAAATATATGAGATTTGTGATTTTAAAGACAGAGGCCAATTAACTTCCTTCCTATTATATCCAGTAAATACTGAATCACGTAAGGGCCCAGACAGAGTTATAAGGAGAGTGCTGGCAGGGATTAGCAATGCTTTCCTCCTGCTTTGTTTACCATAATGAACTGGTCAATAAACATCGCAGATTGTTTATCTATATAAATCTTGACAGATTGCTCTTTATGAAATCCATTTAGCAAGTGAGGTTTTCCCATAAGGATGAAAAATGAAGATTTTAAACAGATTGTGGAAGAAGCACTGGCTGTACCTGGAGAGTCAGTGTAATAAAGGTTTCTTTATATTAATATTACAAAAACCATTTATCCTGGCAAAATCAATATCACAATTCATCTTAGTTTGGTGTTTCCCTTCCTCTGCTTAAAATGTCTTTTCCCTTATCATGTATAATTTTGTTTTAATAAACGTGAAATATACTTCATTTGGGAGGTGCTCTTGAAGAGGGATCACTTATAAAATGACAACCAACTTGTAGCTTATTTGCTAAAGAGTCTTGGAAATGTTTAAAATTACATTTCAGTGGCTGAGGAATTTTCAGGAATAATTTTACTTAAACTTTAATTACAAAGTTATCCTCCAGTGCCCTTTGGACTAGAAACAAACCGCCTTATTCTGAAAAGTCTTCTCCTATGAAATCCATGTAGGTCAAATTCTCTTACTGAAGTTAAGTAATTATATATAGCAAGAGAGTTAAGTTGGATAAAACAAAGGCTGGCATAAGAGACTATGGAATCAGGCATAAAGCTCAGAACCTGGGGCTGAGCTCCGGTGGCGTAAGTGGTTGAGTGCAGGACTACGGCTCGCGGGTTTGGTGATTCAAGTCCAGCGGCGACTCTCAGGAGCAGCGCTGGGTAGTTCCCACGACCACCAGAGGGCGGTGAAACAAAAAGAAAATAAAAAGAAAATAAAACAAACAAACAAACAAAAAGTTCAGAACCCTTGCTATTGGGTTGATTCCAACTCTAGGTGACACTAGGTAGGGTTCACAAGCTGCACATTCATTTTCTTTTTTTTTTTCTCTCACATTACTACCCTGGTGAGAGTAGGAAGCCCAGTCTTACTCCTGGTGAGCTGCTGCTGGATTTGAACAGCCAAAGCTGTGGGCTGCAGTCCCGCACACAATCACTGCTCAACTCAAGATGCACATTTTGTTGTTGTTGTTGTTGTTGTTGGCATCACTGCCTTCTGGTGGTCGTGGGAGCTACCCAGCATTGCTCCTGAGAGCCGCTGCTGGATTTGAACTGCCAAGGCCGAAGTCCCGCACTCAATCACTTACACCACCGGCGCTCAGCTCAAGCTGCACATTTTTACGGAAGCAAATAACCTCATGATCTTGAACCACTGACCTTTACGTTAGTTGTCCAAAGCTTAAAATCAGGCATGATCACTTTTAATTACTCAAATGATGAAAGGCTTTTCTAAGAAATTATTTATTAATTCCATTTGAATTTATAATTTAATATCCAATAAATATTGACAGAGCTGACTTGGAGTTATGCATGTAGCAATTGACTGGAAGAAAAAGAGCTACATCTAGAAAAGAATTATGTTACATGCTAGGAACTAGGGATCGACATGCACTGTATGTAAAATAAATGTGTCCTAAGTGAACGGTAATAACTGAAACACTCAGGGTAGATGATATGTGAGATATCTATGTGTATATATATGTGTGTGTGTATATATATATATATAGTGTTCACAAATATGGCATTAAAAGACCACAATGTGTTCTATACAATAGAACATTAAGAGCAAATAGGCATTAAGAGCAAAGCAAGTATTGTGTTGTTTCTGTAATTACTTTAATTCCAATGTATGATTTCTGTCAGCTCTAACGCTTAAGTAGGCTAAACCAAATGTCCATTGGAAGTCAACTTTGGATGCAATGTTTATAGCTGAAGTATCGAATATAATTGTTTATGGGGGTAGGGTGTCCTTTTAATCATAACAGAAAGGGCAAACTATAATGCAATGGTTTTCAAGAGAAACTGTATTTATTCCCAAAGGGATATTAGTTCATAAAGCAAATTTGCAGCTTATTTGGTAGCCTTAGCTTTTATCGGCCTTTTTAAGGGTGTTGAATGATTACCCAGGAGATCACACAGTAAAGGCTGAAATGAGTAAATCACTGCCTCCATCCCTCATCTTTATTGGAATATCTAGGTGAACTCACTTACTGCTGCTTAAAATATGCCCCATAGAAAGCCCCCACTTAAAAGTGAGTGGTCTTCTTACTTGCAGTGCTTTTGACACTCTAATGTGTTATGGTGCCAAAATTGCTTATCCTAATCAATGTCATTGGCATGGACTGCGTTTGAATCATTCTCTCCAAGGAAACAGCTTTTAGTTTTTATCCCGGCAAAATGCCAGGACCTGGTTTTTCACAGGCAACTTCAGGAGCAATACATTTAAGTCAGAGTGAAGTTAACTCATTATCCTAGTATTCTTATCATTGAAATCTTTTCATAAATCAGAATAATGCTCTATTATTCAGCTACTCTGAATAAATGGTTTATTGCATAAAATAGAAAATGAAAATGCAATCTATATTATGCCCTGACAGTTAGTGAATGTGTTTTCCTCGAACTTTAACTATACATAATCTTCTGAGAAAAAGTTAGTCTTTATAAAATTAAAAGTGAATTTTCATGATTTCTTATTGAAAACAGTGGTTATTAATCCCTGCAACTTGTCAGGTAGATCATTTCCTGATACATTAATGTTATGGCCACCTCATCAGCATTTTTTCAGGAAACAAAATTTACATTATATTTAATACAATAATAGGTATTCAAAATAATATATATATTATACAAGTTGCCATTACTTAGCTTACAAAGAGAAGATGCTACACAGAATATATATTTTCAAATTTTCATTTAATTTTATTTTCTGTTTGCTTGTTTTGCTTGATCATTCTTTTTAATATGTTGGGTAAAGCAAGGCTATCTTACTCTGCAATTTTACTGACAGACATAACTTAAAGCACTATGAATTATTAATAAGAATACAATTCTCTTTGATAGTGTGTTTGTCTTGTTTTCAGATGCCAGCCATGCAATTGTCATCTCTCTGGAGCCTTTAATGAAGCCTGTCACTCAGTCACGGGCCAGTGTTTCTGTAAACGATTTGTCACCGGCTCAAAGTGTGATGCCTGTGTCCCCAGTGCAAGCCATTTGGATGTCAACAATATATTGGGTTGCAACAAAAGTAAGTGAACTCTGGCCTGTGTTGGTGACCAAAGCACTGTCATACAGAAGACTGTTGCTTTATTTCTCCACTTAGAAACTATCAGAAAAGCTTAAGTATAACGTACAAAATTTAGTGAGAGAGTAGCAAATATGTATATGTACATGTGTATATAGGTATGTGAATATGTATGTGTGTGAGTGCATATATATGCATTATATAATTTAATTTGTGTTAGTTTTGTTACCAAGTCATTGAAAATATAATTGCTTTAACAGTGGCAAAGGTTTGTACTACTCAGGTGACAATAAGATGACTAAATTCTTGGATTTTCTGAAACATGGAGATTTTTGCAAAAAAAAAAAAATCAGGAGAACCCTTGACAAAAAGAGCTTTTTGGTTATACACAAGAACAGTTTCAGTCCATTTTCTCTCACAAATAGAAAACTTTTATTTATTGTTCTTATTTATTGTGAATAATAATAATAACTCTTCAAAAACAAAAAATAACTTCAAATTCACAACCATTGACATCATTCAAACTCATAACAATCTTTTAGGGCAGAGTAGAACTGCCCCTCTGGGGTTCTAAAATTATAAATCTTTCTTTACAAGAGTATAAAGTCTCATCTTTGCTTGTGGTGTGTTTGGTGGCTTTGAACAGCTGACCTTGCGCTTGGCAGCCCAATGAGGAAACCACCTTATACCACTTCCATAATTATATGAATACTATGCTGTTATATGATTATTGTTATTGTAGAAATTAGCATCATCATTAATCACCATATATTGCTTATTCACATAGTTAACGGTCATTTATTTCTGCCTCAGTTGTATTACTTGCTTAAAAATGATTCATATTAATATTTTTACCCTCCTGAAGTCAGCATTTACATGTCACTGTCTTTTGACTATTTCACCTGAGCACCATTTGTCAATGCCTTGACTGACCAGTCAAGATCACTTAGATCAGTGGTTCTCAACCTGTACATCATGACCCCTTTAGGGGTCAAATGGCCCTTTCACAAGGGTCGCTTGATTCATAATAGTAGAAAAATTACAGTTGAGTAGCAATGGAAAAAATTATGGTTGGGGGAGGTCACAGCATTAAGAAGCTTGAGAATCACTGACTTAGATCCTCAGTTAATTATTTTTCCAGTATTTGGAATTCTATGTGTCACATTCTCATAGCATATGTACCTATGGTATTTACATAATCTGGTGTCAATTTGATGTCAATGAAGAATATAGGAGTGAAGGCTAGCCTGTCAATCAAGATGTAGCCAATGATATCTCTATATGGTTCTGACTTTCTCCAGAGGATTCTGGGAACTCTTGTATTTCCTCCTTGGGGGCGCTAGACACATTTTTTCTCTCTGCTCACTCCTTGTGAAATATCCCTGTGGAGAAGATAAATGGAGAAAGGCTGATGGAGCAAGACTTCTGGAGTCACAGAAGTCACGCAGAAATGCCTACCATATCTGAGATACTTACAATGTCACTGCATTCATAAGTTTTCCCACCCACTGACCTGTGCATCATTGCATGTGTTCCATCAGTCTGAAGATGATTTTATAGATGGGTATTGGACATATGGGTTAGTATTGGACATATGGACCTGGAATGTTTTCTCAATCTTCAATTACTCTTGTATATAAAGTTCTTTCTTATACTCATATGAATGTCCACAAATTTGTTTCTCTAGTTTACCCATACTGCTACAGTAGCTGTGCCAGGAAAGAACTCAGATCTGTAGAGAGAGGAAATCCAAAGAATCCACTAGAAGGCTAGAAAAGCAAACATACTGCTTTTGGTAAATGTAACCACAACCTCTGTGGTCAATTCATCAGAAAAAAATGATAATATTTAAAGAAATTTTGCATTTTAAGATAATTGTATTAAACTTCTAAACTACTGAAGAAAAAGATTACGTAGATTCCTATGATTTCATAGCATATTAAGGAGCTTCCTCACTTATTTCAAGATTGTATATTCTTACCTTTCGCCAAATTCCTAAGACATGCCTACTGAGAAGTATGGGGTAAGGAGTCTTTATGGGACCTTGTGCAGCACATCTTCTCCTCCGCATTTCCTGAGAATGTCATGAGTCTCAGTGCTAGGGAATGCCGCTTATTGTGAGAGGCACCAGAGAGCAGCGTGCCCGGCACACCACATGGGACAATGAAGAGACAGAGAGGAGTAAGTCAAAAAAGGTTGTCTCCTCAGCACCTGTGCTGAATTTTGAGACAATGGAAGGCATGACATAGTTATTGATCAATATGCTATATTCAGATTTTGTACTAGTCTTTCTTTAGTATTACTGCACAAAGGAAGCTTGTAGTATTTATGCTTCTATTGGAAAAAAGAAATAGCAATTGCTTTGGGGGTATAAATAAAGCTTAAACATGAATTTGTACTCACTTGGACATTTAACTGATAGCTGTCATTCATTGATAAGCTATATAACTGATTTATTTATATACAACATAAATCCTCATATAATTTAACAGTTTCATTGACATGTGAGACATAATTTGCATATCATGCAATTCCATGATTTAATTATGTTAAAATAATTGTGTAATTGTTGCCACAATTTTAGAACATTTTTCTTGTACTCACTATTAATAGCTCTCCATTTCCCATCCCTTTTCTTCCATAACCCTAAGAAACTATTAATTTAGTTACTATTTCTAGAATTATCTATCCAGGATTTCATATAAGAAAACATACAACACACACAAACATATAACACACACAAAGCAAAAAAAAAACCTAACAGCAGTAACAACTTATAACAGAGAAAAACCTCCATTGAAAAAAAAGAAGAAAATATTAAAATAGAGGACATTTCGCATAGGTCCACAGGTATAAGGTGTTGATTTTCAGCCTTACTACATCAGCATTAATCCATGTTTCAATTAACGCTTTCTCATAGCAAGGCTATTCACATCCCTAATTAATGAATTATCCGAGGGGGTTTGCTAAATAATCCACGTGGGAATTTTCAAGTAGATGTTAGACTTTCACTGCCATCCACAGCCTTCTGCAACTGGTTGTTAAGAATTTAAGTTCTACTACAGTACCCTTTTCTGGTGTTGGACATTATAATTTACAATCCTTGAATCATACACAGGCTGCTGTGCTTCTTCCTTGTGGACTTAAAAGACACATCACTCAAAAAAGTCTTTTAACTTCTCCCCCGCCTCCCCCCCGACTCCCTAGGTGCTATTCCTTCTGATAGCTGGGTACCATCTAATTTCTTCATCATAGTTTGCTTTAGTACCCATATATTCAATGATCCCTTCTTTAGCATATATTTTAATGTGAATTGTACATCATCATTTATAATAGAAATATGGCAGTATAACATGCCAACTACCTAAATTTTAACTACTACTGAGTTTTCCTTTTATATTTTGTTTCTCCTTAAGGACCTTTGCAAATACTTCTGTTGGTGTTGTTTTCGCTATCAGTTAAAAGAAAACAACAGAAAATGTATTTTTACTTCTAATTCTTATTTTCTGGATATATTCCCTTTAGTTTTCTCTCCGCTTAAATTTTGATCCTTATTGAGCATTTTCTTTCAATTGATGTTTGTTGCTGTTGCTACTGCTGTTGCTGCTGCTGCTGCTACATGAGAAGTTAGAAGTTCAATCCCCAAAGCAGTATTCATTACAAAATTTAGGGTGAGTTTCTTAATACAAAGGTACTCAAAACATGATCAGCAAGACTGATAAGAATTCTGATAGCCAAAGAGACTGAACGAGGGGAACAGGAAGTGTTGACTTTGGGGTTGTATATTCAGGGAACCTACTTTACTTTCTTTTCCACATAGATTTTCAAATAGTACTTGCTGGTGATCCTTGGAAAAGTTGAAAAATCCATCTTTTCAAAGCTATAATTTCATTGAAGTATATGTAGTGCTATCTATTGTTGAAATTATTAACAAAGTATTTTACTTTGTTTGCAACATACGTCAAGGCTCCGGGTTCCTCTTTAAACTCAAAATATGCCATAGTGTCCATCTGCACATTTTGGGAATTATGGAATCATGACTATTAAATTTATGCTTCTGTAGAGTTCACCAACCACATTTCAGCAGTATCATCTGTAATTTTTCTGAGACTGATGGGGGTAAGAGTGAATTTGGGGGTTCTGAGCAATAACTTCCAGTGTCCAAGAACTTGAATTCAAAGAAAGTAGTTAGTCCCTTGTACTTGGGTCATTTATTCAAGTGATTCATTTATTTCCTCTCAAGGTTTGCTCCACGGTTTATTGTTCTTTTCAAAATGAGAGTTATTCAGAATTAACATAGCAGACAGACACTGGGCCTCAAGTCTTCTTCTTTCAACACAAAAACACTTTGTTCTAATAACCTGACATCCTGTGATGATCACCTTCCCCACACGATCAATGAAGATGAAATGGGTGCATAAGTTAATGTGGTAAAGAAGACTGATTATGCCCAGCTATTAGTAGTTATAGTGTTTGGGGTATTAAAGGATTGAAGTTAAAAAAAGAAGTCATATATTAGAGAAACAACAAGCCCATATGGAAGAAGAACACCAACCTGTGTGATCATTAGGTGCCGATGGAATCAAGTGTTAAGCATCAGAAAACCTCAGACAAACAACATTTTGGCTGTGAAAAATGCATGGTGGATGGAGACCAACTGTAAAAAATTTGACATCCCCTCAGAGAAGGGTCACAAGGAAGGCATGAGCCAGGGTACAATATAGCACCCAAGAAGCACAGAACATTCCTCTAACTCTTTAATGCTCCCCCCTCCCCACAATCATGACCCCAGTTCCATCTTACAAATCTGACTAGACCAGAGCATGTACACACAGAATCCAGGACAGATAAAGCCCTTGGAACCAATAATGAGAGTAGTGATAATGTCAGAAAGGGAGAACCAATCGCAATAGTTGACAGATTGTCTGGGGGACAGACAACAGAAACCTGTGTGAAGGGAGACAGAAGACAGTGTAAAAATGAAAATACAAATAATTTATAAACTACGAAGGGATTGAGAGGGTGGGACAGTTGGGGAGGGAAGGAATAAAAGTGGAGCTGATACCAAGGGCTCAAGTAGAAAGAAAATGTTTTGTGAAGGATGATGGCAACATATGTGCAAATGTACTTGATATAATCAATGTATAGATTGTTATAAGACCCCTCAATAAAATGATTTGTTAAAATTAAAAAAAAAATCAGGGCTGAGCCCCTGTGGCGTAGTGGTTGTGCGCAGGACTGCGGCCCACTGGGATGGAGGTTCGATTCCAGCTCCAAAGAGCAAAGGCTGGGCCTCCTACTCCCACCACCTGAGGGCAGTGATGCCCCCCCCCAAAAAATAAATAAAAATCACAATTATTTTCCTTGATTAAAAAGACAAACCAAAGTAAGTGTTCCCCTACTGAATGATATTCCAATTTTCCCTAAACTTCTTTTTATATAACTTTAAGACAATTTACACATGCATGCAGACACATAAGTTTAAAGAGATGATTTCAATGTCTCTCGGATATTAAAATGGGCTACTTTGTATAGGAATTATTTATTTGGAGTAAAAATAAGATACTTTGTATATTGGAAGTATTTTAAAATGAAACAAAAATGACAAGTGCTTTTCTGACATTTTGCATCCTGACTAGGAGTGTCTGAGAGATCTAGTCTCTATACCTTCTGAAACTCATGGCTTTGACAAGATTCACTATAGCCAACTAATAGGTGATAGTCTTTGTCTTTTAATTGTTACATATAGACCTTTCACGTTAAAGTGAATTTTAGTAGAGTTTAATCTCTCCACCAATGCTCTATCAGTTCTTCATACTGTGGTGTCTTGTGTGTTGCTGTGATGCTGCAAGTTATGTCAATGGTATTTTAAATATCAGCAGGGTCACCCAAAATGAACAGGTTTCTGAAACCTGTACTTAAGAAAAACTCAGCTTCCCACTTTGGATGAATCATGCTCTGAAAATCTTATACATAACAGTGAAATATTGTCAGACACCAAAAAATTAATTAATAGAAGCAGAACACTGCTAGAGATAGCACTTTAGGTTCTGAAGAACTTGAAATGAGACTGAAGAAGAGCTGCTTTCTAAAAGTAGAGTTGAAAGAGGGAAAGATGCTCAACAAGATGGATTGACACAGTGGCAGCCACAATGAGCCCAAGCATAAGAATGATCGAGAAGAGGGTTCAGGACCATGCAGTTTCTTTCTGTTGTGCATTGGATTGCTGTGGGTCGGGAGCAACTGGAAGGCACCTATAAGTATCACTAATTAATCTCTGCCATGCTACCAAATGTTTCCCTCATAAAAATAGAGGTATTGGATGATGTATATGTATATGACCATCTACTTTCTCAATATATTTCCATATAAATATATATATATATATACACACATAATCCGATACCTCTATTTTTATGAATTAACATAATTTACATATGTACACACCTATGTTTGAACCTCTACCCTGAGTTTTGTGTCTGAGATCTTTCCTCTGTTTCCATCTACCTTCTTCCTGCCCCACCATCACACTCACCCTTTTTCTTCCTCTTAGTCTTTCCTCTCAAGCAGATTGGCTGACTTCGCCAAGGATAATTTCCTCCAACTCTTCCCATGAGAGGATGAGCTTCACACAATCATCAGTGCTTTTATGATGCATAGTACTGCATTGTGTGTATGTGCCAGAGTTTTCTAATCCACTCATCTATCAATGAAAATTTAGGTTGTTTCCAATTCTTTGTGATTGTGCCACAGTAAACATTGTAGCACAGGTCTTTGTTTATTGATCTCTTCTGGGTATTTGCTCAGTAGAAGGATTGCTGCGTCTTAAGACCGCTCAATTTCCATGTGCTTTAAATATCACCAGATACTTTTCCACAGTGGCATTAGGTATCTACACAACCCTTGGCAGTGGAGGAGAGTTTCTATATCGCCACATCCCCTCCAACATTTGTTGATCTCTGATTTTATGATTCCACTCTCATCAAGGGTATTAGGTGATATTTCATAGTTTAATTTGGATTTCTCTGATGGCTAATGATCACGAACATTTTCTCATATGTTTATTGGCTATTCATGGCTCCTCTCTAGTGAAACTTCTGTTCAGCTCTTGGGTCCACTTCTTCAGGGGGCTAGTTGTTTTCTTCCTTTTGCAGGCTAGCAGGGTATTGTATTTTATTAATAAGCCCTTTGTTGTATCATTGATAAAATTCCTCTCCCAGTCTGTGGGTTCTCTTTTTACTCTCTTGATGAAGTCTTTCAATGCATATAGGTTTTTTTAATCCCTAGGATAGACCCTTTGACAGTTTCAGTGTTACTTGTATGTATAACCTTCCCTATTACAGTTCGCCTATATATGCCCTACAACAAAGTTCTTAGTTTTGTCCTGATTTCTTTGCTGATGGTCCTGTTAGGGGTTTTATTTCTAAGTCTGTGATCCACCTTGAGTTTGTTCTTGTGTATGGGGTGAGGTAAGGATCTTGTTTCTTTTTTCTACAGGTGGATATCTATTGTTTCCAGTACCACTTGATAGGAGGACATCCATCTCCTACTTGATGTATCATGGTCCCTTATTTGAGATCAGTTGTCTATATGCTGATGGTTTTATTTCTGATTTTCTGTTATTGTTCTATCTGTCATTATTCCAGTGCTGTGCTCTTTAGACCACTCTGTCACTATAGCAGGTGCTAAAATCAGGTAAGATGAGCCCTCCAACTTTGTTCTTCTAGTTTAATTTTCTGCTAATACTGAATTTCTTCTTCCCTCCCCATATGAAACTGGTGATCAGTTTTTCCAATTCTTTGAAGAAAGTTATTGGTATTTGAATAGGGATAATGTTAAACTTATATAGTGCCTTGTATATGATTGATACACCTTTAATATATTGAGTCATCTTATCCAAGAACATGGGATATTCTTCCATTTGGGGGAGTAATTTTTGGTTTCCTGTAGTAGCATTCTATAGCTTTATTAGTATAAATATTTTTCTTTTTGTATAGATATATTGCTAGATATTTCAGTTTGTTCTTCGCTATTGTGAAGGGTACTCCCTTCTTGATCTCTTCTGTGGACTTGTCCAATGTACATAACATACCAATAGACTTCTGTTTATTTTTTACCCCACCATTCTTCCATATTCTTCTATTACTACCACTATAGTGGTATGTTTGGGGTTTTCATTATATAAAATCATGTCATTGGCAAATAGTGATAGTTCCATTTCTTCTTTCCCAGATGAATGTCCTTCTACTGCCTTTTGTTGTTAGGTGGGACCTTCTATGTATTTGTCCATGTCTTCCATGTTATTGGATTTATTAGAATATAGACTTTCATAGTGCTTTGTGATTATCCTTTTAATCTCATTGGTGTCTGTTGTGATTTCCTGGAGTCATCCCTCATCCTGGCTATTGACATTTGCACCTTCCTTTCCTTGGTTAGGTTTGCCAGTTGTCTGTTTAGTCTGTTGATCCTTTCAAAGGACCAATTCTTTGCAGTATTGATTTTTTTTTTGCATTAGTCTCTTGTCTTCCCACTCTTAACTCTGACCTAAATTTTATTATTTCTTGTCTTTTGCTATTGGAGGTTTTTTTCTGTAGGCTCTTTTCTATTTGCTGCAGTTTTTGTGATAGCATATCAGTCATAAGTCTCTCTTCCTTTTTCACATATGCATTATAGCTATCAAACCTTTCTGATAACTGTTTTTGATATACTCCATAGGTTTTGGTGTGCTGTATTCTCATTCTGATTAGTTTCTAGAAACTTCCTGATTTCCTCTCTAATCTGGACCAGTACCTGTTTGCATTCTAGAAGATCGTTATTCATCTTCCTCTTGCTCAACCTGATTTTCTGGTAATTCTTTTGTTGATCTCCAGGGTTATGGCATGTTAGTCTGAGAGAGACAGCTGAGTGATTTATATGTGTTGAATTTACTCAGGCTCAACTTGTGTCCTAGTATGTGGTCAATTTTTGAAATTGTGCCATGTGTACATGAAAAGAATGTGAATTATTTTGCATTTTGATGGAGAGATCTATAAATGTCTATCAAGTCTAGTCACCTAATTATATTGTTTAACTCTGTAGCTTCTTGCTGAACTTCTTTCTCAGTGATCTTTCACTGATAGCAATGTCTTAAAGTCACCTCCTATGATTGCTGAGTCTGTAATTTCTTTTTTCACCTTTCAAACCGTTTGACAAACTTCATGGGTCTCTCATTAAGCAAACAATTATTTTTCATGCTCACTGGTTACTGGTCTACTGATACTTTGAGCATTATATAGTGCTCCTCCTTGTACCTTGTTGTGGCTTGCTTCTTGAAATCAATTTTATCAGAGATTAGGATTGCAAAACTTGCTTTTTTTAAGTTGCCTATTGCCTGGGATATTTTCTGCCAGCTTCTTACTTTTTACTTTCTTTTTCATGAACTTAAGTTGTGTCTCTTGCAGACCACAGTTTTATGGGTGATATTATCTGAACCAGTCTCTAATCTTTTCCTTTTAATGGAGTACTTTTGGCCATTGACATTCAGAGTTGTTACCACATTCTGTGGATTCATTGCTGTTGTCTTGTACCTTTTGTGTTGGGTGTTTGCCTATCTCCCTTCCTATCAGGGTGCTGTATTTATGTGGGTATACTTGTCTTCTTTTCCCTCTGGGGCAATGCTATCTTGGTAATTTTTTTTATAGTGGGTTGATTTCTGGATGGCATTGAGCAATGCAGCAGTCTTCTATTTGTGCATGTTGGGTGTTGGTCTACTGACCACAGAGAGTTGGCAAGAATTTTCCACAGAATTGGGTGTCTTATAATGTATTCTTTGAGTTTTTCCATGTTTGGGAGGATTCTTATTTCATCATCTATCTTAATAGATAATTTAACAGGATAGAAGATTCTCAGTTTGAGGTACTTTTCTTTCAGTTTTCAGAAGCTGTTACTCTACTCTCTCTTCCTCTTAATAGTATCTGCTCATTTGTCTCAGCATATTTTTACCTAAATACCATTGTATGTGACCACCATTTTTTTCTCTTGCTACTCTAAAATTTTTCTCTTTTTCCTCAAAGTTGGATAATTTAACTATTATGTGCCTTGGTGAGTTCTTCCTGGGGGTTTAGTCTAATTGGTGTCCTCTATGTTTCCTATATGAATGTCTGATTCTCATTCATTAAGGTGGGGAAGTTTGCTTCCAGGAATTCCCTTGCTAATTTAGCTATGGACTTCTTTGTTGTGGCTTCTTCTAATTTCAGTCATTTATTTGAATATTGTTCCTCTTCATAGCACCTATCATTGTTTTCAGATTTTTCTTTTATCTCTTTTATTATTCTGTTTGGCTGTCTTTCCATTTGTGAAGTCTGGCTGATTGTCCTCAAGATCTGTGGTACAATCTCTGCATCTTCTAGTCTGTTGGTGAGATCCATAGTCTTGTATTTTGCTTCTGTTAGCTCATCCATTAGTTCGTGAATTTCTCTTTGATGTGTGGACTTTATCCCCTCTATTATTACTTCCATATTCTGCATTGTTTCTCTCATATTCTGTATTACTCCAAGCAGCATTCTGAAGATTTATTTTTGCTACAGAATATAGTTTTTTTCCTTCTATAAGAGTCATTAGGTTTGGATTTTCTTCCAGCTTTCTGTTTAGTTTTTCTTGTTTTTTTCATTTGAGGTATGTTGCTTTCTGATTTTTGTTTTGGAAGAACTGGGTGCCATGTTTCTGGAGGACCAAGGGACCCTGAGACCTTTCTCTGTGTTACTGGTGGGAGTGTTTTCGGGACTACCCATGGTCTACTATGGTTCTGTGTGGATGAAATGTGGCTCAGTGACTGAAGGCAGAGCATGTGCTTAGACAATCAACTGTAGGTATGTCACTGGGCCAGGTTGCAGTGGGTCTGCAGCATGGGCATGGACCTAGGCAGGACTCTTGTCACCTTTTGCACTCTGTGGAGCCTAAACTGGTAGAATTTTTGGTGTGTGCTTTGGCAGTTCCTGACATTTGCTATTTTGTTATATTCCCAGGGGATTAATTTTCTACCTGTATTTTTATGATAATATTATGCTAATGGACCAGGACCAAGTTTCTGGTGGCTTACATTCACAGTTGTGTAAAGGAACACAGCCTGATATTGTAAGTACTAAAAAAAGAATTCTCCCTCCCCCCATCTCTTATAATGGATTTGTGGCATGTTGTGATATCACAAATGTCCCCCATGGAAGGAGGACCAGATTAACTGAGTGGTTTGATGGTCATATGAACCTAAATTATCCCCAAGCTGCACTCTTGTGTCACTCCTTGCTCTCCTGCATAGCTATGTTAGGGTAAATATCCCAGTGGCTCTCCAATTGCTAAAAATTAGTAACTAGCTATCTATTTTTGCCCACACTGGTAGGTACAGAGCTGGGAGAGGGGTAAGGTTGATTGCTGATGTAGTCACTCTGGTCCTTGCTGGGGAGGGAGGATGCATAGCCTGAGAATGCAAGAGCGGAACGGATAAGAGAGAAAGGAACTCTGGTGTGAGATCTTGTGGCTGGTTTTTGGAGGCACTCCATGAGTATGGGATTATGAACACCTTTCTACAGAAGCCTAAGGATATTACTGCACATTGTGCATCTCACATCTTGGGTGCAGGCAACGGTGGTGGAACTGGTAAGGGATTAGTGGAGCCCTCAGACAGATGTGGTGAATTTAGAGGCTTTCTTTGAATTCTTGAATAGTTCCTGGAACAGGTGAAGGTCTCAACCAGACACTGGAACACTGAAGCTCTTTTTAGGACCCAGTCTTCCGTTATAGGCCTCCTTACCTCTTACTTTTTTAACAACAGGAATACTAAGATTGTTATTCTACCTGGCACTCTCTTGACTCCTTCCTGCTATTGAAGTTTTTGGTAACATTTCTTTTTTTTCCCCTTTAATTTATAAATGCTAATACTTTATTCAGCTTTTCCTTGGACTGTCCTTATTGTTCTTTTTATCTTTCAGGATCCCATCTAGGATACCATCTTGCACTTCGTTGGTAACATTTCTAATAATCTAATTTTAGGAGTATTCACACATGTATTTGTTTCAAAAACTTCATGGTTTGAATTCTTGCATTCAGGTCTGTGATCTATTATGTAATATAATATAAATATGTACATCTGAAAATTTACCATCAAAAAGTTTTGTTTGTACACTTCAGACATATAATATTATGCAATCACCACCACTGTTTGTTTGGGTTTGGGGAGAGGTCGGGCAGTGTAAGATATGACAGAACAATAATAATTTATGAAATATTGAGGGTTGGTGGGAGGGAGAGAGCAGGAGGAGAGGGGAAGGGATGGAAAAGCTGATACTAGGAGATCAAGGGAAAATGCAGATGATTGGAGAGCGATAAGAGCAGCGGACATGGGAAGGTGCCTTGCATACTATGTTTACTTATGTATAGTAAAAAATGGTGTACAAGCTCCCAATAAAATGATTTAATAATTAAAAAATTCCAAAAAATGAGCACCATAACTGATGTTGAATACCTCCTAAGACCTGAAATTATCTTTCTGCCTCTCTTTGTACATGGTAACTATGAAAAATGCTTTGATCACAAAATATGTATCTGTCAAATCTGAAGATTTGATGGTAGAATTCACAATGGTAGAATTATATACATTTATTCTCCTTCATCTGGCTGATTTCACTTATATGCAAATATTTTCAAGGATCATCTTCCCAAAGAGAACTAGTCAATATTTGACCATTTTAAGAAGTAGTATATGAGTAAGAACCTATGATACTGAAAGAAAAAACTCAAGCTGCACTGAGAGCATTAGACAAAAGCAAGGCTGCCGGGATTCCAGAACACTTCATTGTGCCCATGTGGAACCTGTGCCTGGATCAAGAGCTAATTTGGAGAACAGCACAAGGGAACACTGCCTGCTTTAAAGTCAGGAAAGGTGGGTGTCAACGTTGTATCTTCTCACCATATTTATTCAATCTGTATAGTGAGCAAATAATCAGAAGGTGAATGGAATATTGAGGTTGGAAGATTTATTAATAACCTGAGATGTGCAGATGATCGAACCTTGCTTGCTGAAAATGAGGAGTACTTGAAGCACCTGCTGATAAAAATGAAATGCTGCAGCCTTTAAAAAACAAACAGCCTCACAAATGGACCAAGAGGTCACATCATGATAAATCAGGGCAAGTTAGAAGTTGTCAAGGATTTGTCTTGCTGGGATCTACATCAGCACTCCTGGAAGCAGCTGTCAAGATATAAAGCTCCTTGCATTGGGCACATCTGCTGCACAAGGTCCCTGAAATGTTTGAAGAAGGGAAAATATTATATTGAGGACTAGGGTACACCTCACAAAAGCCAGATATTTTTAATTGCCTTATATATCTGTAAGGGTTGGATCATAAATAAGGATGACTGAAGAAGCATCAATGCATTTGAACTAAAGCTGGTGTTGGAAAAGACTATTGAAAGTGCTTGCTGCAGCTAGCACCAAGTGATGAGCATCTCTTAGGTCAACTAGAACAAGTGCCCCAAGACCAGGGGCAAGAGAAAGCTCTACCACAAGATGTGGAAGAATGAACTGTGCCTGACTGCCTACACTGACTGGCAACTGCAACATCCACACAGTTTGCTTGAGAGGAGGCAACAAGAAGTAAAGAGCTCTGAGGCTGCAGGTCCAGAACTTCTCTTGGGCTCCCAGATATGGTACACACAAAAAGAGAATCATCAATGTTGTCTACAGTGCAGTTAACAATGAACTGGTCCCCACCAAGACCCTGGTGCAGAACTGCACCATGCTCATTGACAGCCCATCGTGCCATCTAAAATGATCAAGTCAAAAAGATCTAACAACTACAAAGTTGTAAAACATTTGATTACATTTATTCATAAATGCACTGAGAATTCTTTATATGTACAACGTGTGTTTATGTACATTCCATAACCGTATGAGTCCATATCACACAACACAACACAATTAACTATGTACATTTTCAGTCATTAGCCAGGTTAACTCTAATGACTTGCACTGAATGGAGTGAGCCAGGGATGCCTAGTCTGGACAGTAGCTGCTGACAGCACATTTCCAAATGATCATCAGTTATGGTGGAATGGTACTTGGAGTTAACGAACTTTATGTAGGAAAAAGCTGGCTCACATAAATAAGTAGAGCTGAATAATGTAGTTAAGGAGGTAGCACATTTTCTCACGTTTGGGTACTTTCCCACTGTGAGTGAGTTCCAGAACTGTTCATGCTCTGGACTTCAGCTGAATGTTGGTTTGTAGTGCCAAAATCTCTCACTCTGTATGAAAATGACATTTTTGTCTTCAGACTTGGCTCAGCTCCCGCACTCATTTGAATACCCTTTCTTCCATTTAAGAGGATAAAAAAACAAGGTCTAAAAATTGGCGATAATTTAGCTTGTCATTTTTGCTGCACTTAGCATAGTTGTTTACACAAATGTTTGACATCTAAGATTGCATCTGTTTGGCTGCGCTCTATATCAATTAAGTGACGGGATTGATGATAAGCTTACATCTATTTTTTTTAATGCCATGGAATCTACCCATGCTTCATTTGCGATTGACTAGTACATTGTGATTGATGTACTGAGCACCCCTGCTCTGTGCAGTGCCTCTGGGCCATAAGGGGTTGCAGTGACTTCTGAAGAGGAAGAGGCATTAAATAAAAAGTGATAAAAAAACTTCAGAAAAACTATGCTGAAAAGAAGATGAATTCAAAACTCAGCAGTCTTCTGGAGGAGCAGTTCTAGTGGGACAAACTGCTTGCATGTGTCACTTCGGGGCTAGGTCAGTGTGGCCAAGCAGAGGGCTATGTGCTAGAAGGAAAGGGACTAGAGTTCTAGCACAGGAAAAGCAAAGCTCAAAAAGACAAATAAATCTTCCCATCCTAGCATATATATTGAAGGTGTTTATTCTAAAGAAAGAAAAGAAAAGCACATTAAAAGTACCATGGACTGACAAAGGAAAAATATCTGTGTTGGAAGAAGTACAAATGAATGCTTCTTAAAGACATGGATGGCAGGACTTTGTCTAACCAACTTTGGACATGTCATCAGGAGAGACCTGTCCCTAGGCATCATGCTTGGTAAAGTAGAGGGGCAGTGAAAAAAAGGAAGACCCTCAGTGAAATGGGTTAACACAGGGGCTTCAACAATGGGCTCATGCATACACTTGTGATAATGATATGGGAATGGGCAGTGTTTCATTCTGTTGTGCATAGGATTACTATGGGTCAGAACCAACGCTATAGTATCTAAGAACTTTTGCTCTCCTGAAATTTGGCAGCCTAGGGAACCCTCTGTAGGATTGCTGTGTGTCAGAATTGAGCGCTTTAGGTTAATCATTAATATAAGGATCCAACAAATGAACGTGGCATTAGTAGCACTACCTCATTTAAATCACAAATTTGGAAGACACCCAAATGGCCAGCTGAGAGGAAGAGGATTCTATTCATTCCCATGCCAAAGAAATATAATTCAATAAAACGAGGAAATTATCAAGCAATATCATTAATATCACACACAGGTGAAATTTTGTTGAACTAAATTAAAAAGATACTTCTAGAGGCACATTGTCAGGACATGCCAGAAATTCAAGACAGATTCAGAAGAGGATGAATCAAAAAGGATTTCATTGCTAATGTTAGCTGAATTTTGGCTAAAGCAGAGAATACCAGAAATACATAGACCATACAATGACTATGCAAAGGCATTTCTGTGAATCATGCCAAATTTTCTTCCATTATTTATTTCCTATATTCATATTAATTTTTGTGTTAGTCTGGGTAGACTAGAGAAACAAATTCATAGGCACACATCTGGATATAAGGGAACGGTTTATATATAAGAGGAATGGAACATTGAGAAAGCATCCCAACCCAGTGCAGTCCAAGGTCACAAGTCCAATGTTAGCCCATATGTCCAACACCAGTCCATAAAGTCCCCTTCCAACTCACAAATTCATAGATCAGTGGGCTCCGAGTCTTGTGTGTCGAGTGGTAGTAGAAGCAGCAAAAGCATCTCAGCACCGGCAGGGTTCTCTCTGTGGCTCTTCCGGTTTCAGAGGTCTGGTTCCATCAGAGTGAGGCGTATGGCTTCTCCTTCTGCTTCTCTAGTTCCTTGGATGCTGCCATCTTATCTTGTCGGGCGAGAGTCTCACAACAACTAGGGAGATGGGCTCACATCTCATGAAGGAACTATCACGAGACTTCCTAGAATTCTCAAAGAAATCCATGCCCACAGAAGTCTCATTGGCTATCTCCAGATTGATAGGCTAGATTCCACCCCTAGACTTCCAATCACGAAATTGACATCAAGGCCATGACCACCACAATTTTTCTCTCTTGAGTTTCCTTGGCATTTCGCATCTATATGTGTGATTTTGTTAACAATTTCCTTCATTTCTATTGAGAAACAGATGCTTGATCCTCAGTTGTGATCCTTCTTTCTTTTTGTTCTTAAATTCTCTATCTTCAATAATTTTATTCTGTAGTATACTCACTCATCTGTCATTTCAAATCTGCAGTCATTTCCAAGTGTCGTTAATTTTAGTTATTGTATCTTATGTTTCTGTTTTTCTATATATTCAAAATTAATAGTTAATCACTTGCTTATAATCACTTGTTTATTTTAAAATTCATTATTGCTTTATTGATGCATCACTTCTTAGTCTTTTGTGTATATTTTCTTTGATTCCTTGAGTTTATTTTATTTTTAGTTCTTCTAATTTTTTTTTAATTTTCAGGACTTCCATATATCTGATTTTTTTTTGAATCAGTCATAATTTACAGTTTCTTCAAAAACCTGTGATCTTTGTTGTTGAAATCAGGACCTCAGATTATCATGTTTAATTTTTTAGACTTGCTATACACAGAGCTATAAAAAATGCTAACGTCTTCATGAAAATCTTATGAGAACACACATTTCAGACTTTACTCCCTGCTATTTCCATTTCCCTTTTACAATTCAAAGCCAGGCAAGCCAAAGATTCAGTGCTTTTGTTAATCTGGAAAACTGAGCACTGGAGGGGAAGAAGTGGGTAATGTGGATACAGTGAATTTTCTATAATTCAAAATTTATTTTTATTGTCCTTATATAATCTAATTAGTGTTTGGCTAAGACCAACTGTGGTTTTGGTTCTATTTTTCTTGAGTTTCTCATTTCTTGCTTTGGCCCTTTGGCTCCTTTTTCAGAGTGTTTATAGGGATGAAGGTGGATCTCTAGTTGTGTTCATGAGGGAAGGGTCAGACTTGCTCATGCCATCCTCTTCGCAGAGTCACTTTACTTTCATTTGCATTATAATGTGATGGTTCATTTCCAATCTTGTACACCAGTCTGTGCACTTGTGTTATCCAATATCTATTGAAAATGGTATTTACTTTCTAATAAATGATCATGGTACCCTGTTGAAATGAATTGACCATATTCTGTTTCCTTTTTGTTACACATTTTATTAGTGATTTCTCAAAGAGTAAGAATATGTACCTGTATTTTTTCTTTTCTCCTTCATAATTTTACTTACTTGATTTTAATATTGCTTAACAACTATGTTTCAATAACCCATTTCTCCCCTCACCTCACTTATTATTATACACATCTTTTTATAAACCCAATAGATTGCTAAGAACTATAATAACTCTATGGGATATTATTGGGCTTTTAAAATAACTTGAGAGAGGAAAATAAAATAATAAATCACATAAGGAGCCTAATATTTACTGACATATCTATATGTCCTGACAATTTTATCTCCTTCTTATGGATTTCACTTTACTCTTGGCATCATATTATTTCATCCTGAAAGAATTTTAAAAAGTATTTCTTGTGGAATTAATCTATTAGCAATAACGTCTGTCAAGGCCTTACTTGATACTTGCTCTCGTGAAGAAATTGTTGTAGATAGGGGAGTATAGTGAAGTGTTATTAAGAAATCAGACGGTGCCAACCTATTAGAGTGAATAGTGTCTGGGATCTTAAAGGCTTGGCGTAAAATAAGCAGTCATCTAGACAAGATGCCAGTTAAGTCTAAGGAGAAGCACACTGGCCTGTGTGATCTAAGGACTGAAAATAGTAAAATCCAAATCTGAATTTAGAGCTTAAATTCTGGACACCTACTTTGTAGAAAGGTTATAGATGACACAATTTAAAAATATGCTGATGAAGTTCTAGATTGCAGTCTTTAGTATAAATTATGACTCAATGTAAAGAAGACCCATCCCTCACAACTGGTCCAGTAGGTGACATCATTAAAAATGGAGAAAAGTTGACATTGTCAGAGATTTTTTCTTGCTGACATCCATAACCAGTGCTCACAGAAGCAGCTGTCAAGATGTCAAGACACATTGCATTAGGTCACTCTGTGCCACAAAAATTTTAAAAAGTAATGAAAAGCAAGGATGTTACCTGAGGACTGAGGCAGACCTGATCCAGCCATGGTATTTTCCATCACATTACGTACATGTGAAAGTTAGGCATTGAATAAAGAAGACTCTACACCTTTGTATTGTGGTGCTAAAGAAGAAGATTGAAAGTAACGTGGACTGCTAAGAAAACCGACAAATCTGTTTTGGAGTTCAGTTAGCATGCTCCTCAGAGATAAGAATGACAAACAAAGTCTTACATAATTGGAGCCGATTGTCAGGAGAGGCGCACATGTAGCAGTTACATAATCTGTTGTCAATTTGAACATTCAGAGTAAGGGATGGAGTTTAGTCTGTCAATCAGGGCCCAGCTTGATGACTTCATTTGGAGGAACTAAGGAGATAAATAGTTCACTGGAGGTAGGACACGCACTTCCTGGAAGACATTGCCTCTGAAAAGACACATGGAGCCGTACTGCTGTCCTGAGCTAGAGGAATCATGTAGAGACCTATGCCAGCGCTGAGATGCTTACACTGCCCTTGGATGCCACTGGCCTGTGATCTTCATGCTTTTGGCATCATTTCATGGTTTCATAGTCTGAAGGAGACGTTATAGATTAGTATCGGACTTCTAGGATAATATCAGTCTTATAGACATATTCTGGACTAGGCTGAGAGGTTTTCTCAATATCAGATTACTCTTATATATAAAGTTCTTTCTTATACACATGAATATGTTTCTCTAGTCTACTCAGACTAGCACAGTTAGAAAACTCATCATTTAGCATTCTCAGACTAACAAAGCTCTGAGCTTTTCCTCATTTGACCTCTGCTGTGCCTGCCACAGCTAGGCAGTAAAGCTGTGAATTCTTGCCCCTTAGTCAAAATCATGTCAACCCTTTTTGGTACCAAGTAACACACTTTTTAGCCAGTCTTCCCAAATTCTTTGCCACTACACCAGTGTGACTTTATAGGATAAGAGTAGTATTGACCCATATATCCTACGTCTCTGGAAATTTACTGAAGCTGATTTCCAGGACTTTTTCATGTGGAGTACCACGTGTGCTTAAACTGTTGGGTTTTCTTTTAGCAATCTAGGGCCATCAGGACTCCTTAGCTAGCCTTACTCTAAACTGATACACTTTACTATGGAGCTGGGGAAATGTGAAGGGCCCAGATAAAGACCAGAGATTACAAGTGCTCCAGCTCAAAATTATAGCTGTTTTTCAAGAAAACATATTAAAAAAACACCTTTTCTCTGATCAATTTTCAACTTTTCTTCGTCTCTCTTTTGATAATTTTAGCAGATTTTGTACAGTTAAATTCCTGTGCCATAACAAGTCACTAATCTTTTCCTTTACACACATGATATCATTTTCTAGTTGTCTTAATTTTAGGAACTTGATCTCTTTCACTTTTAAAACACTGTTAAGTTGTCCTCAATAAGATTAATCAACTGTACCATATGAATAGAATTAGGGCTGTGTTTATGGCCACCACTCCCACCATAGTTAGATATTGTTATGTAACTAAAGTTCTAATAATCAGAAGTGATGTTTGGGACTCCTGGATGGTTCAGTTATAAACTAGGGCATGACTTTTTCCAGTTTGTTTTGGCTTAATTTGCCTTTTCTTTATATTTGAATATGGATTTGGTGATGACCAACCTTAGATCATCTAGACAAGAATAGCATCTTAGGGATGGAAAAGAAAATGATAGAAAAATCCTAAATATCTCTCATTTCAGGAGAGAGACAGAGAGAGAGAGAGAGAGAGAGAGAGAGATCCTTCTGCTTAAGTCAATATTATTACTTTTATCTCTGTCATACTTCTATATAAAATCTGGCATATGACTTCACTCAGTTGCAATACTTCTGATTTTTCATGTATAGGGTATCAATTGGCAGTAATCGCCCTTCCAGTTCCGGCAGTTCCAATTTTTTCAAGGCTATGTTTACATATAAAAATGATAGCCGGACAGAACCTTTCACCTATGTTCCTGATTGTTTCCTATTTCCAACCAATCTCTCAGTACCCAGCTGATTCAGGTCCAGGTTATTAGTTACTCTCATCACTGCTTTATCTTTTATATGATCATTAATTCACAATGTACTGTTGTTAGCAAAATGAGACTTCTCCAGAGAAGCAGCTAATTGCAGTCGTCACTAGCATTATTGGTTTGGGATCTGAATTAGGAAATTAGAAAATGTTCTCCATGTGTTCAGGCAATCTATTGTATAACATATCAATGAGAGTTCTATTCCTTCTTCCTTTCATACTCAACCTTGAGCTCTCTCATATGTTTCCTTCAGTACTGTACTTATGAGTTCTGTATTGTAAATATATATAAACAACTTTCCTGTATGCATATTAATACAAATATAATGTTCTCCTTAGAAATATTTACAAGTACCAATCGCCAAGTATGCTTTTTATTATTCTTGGAGATACAAGAATAGAGATCCTACTATTTATAACGCAGTAGGATATTGGTATTTTATCAATAAATATTTCTCTCCTCCCTCATTTTGTTCTAAGTGGTAAAACAATCATTTAAAATGGAGGAAAAGTTTAAATGAGAACTTAAGTATAATCACATATCTACCATACACCCAAGCTGTGATTCAAACTCATGACAATTAAACAGATGGAACCAGTCACAGTGCCTTTTGTTCTTCTGAAGATTGTCTGACAACTCAAATTTGTCATTGTTAATATGCACAGCAAATTGTACACTCTCTGTTTGTTTGCCAACTTCTGGATCCTCCTGGAAGATATTTTTGTAAATATACTATGCTAAATTTTTTTTATAGTAACATGTAAAATAAAATTGGCAGAACTTACAAAAATAACTCTGTCAGGAGAGAGCAGTTGGCAAACAAACATGCGTGCTTTTGCATTAAAATGCGGAATATCAACTCCAGAGTATTTATGTGTATAATTCAGGGACAGAGACATGTTTCATAGTGTGCAACCATTCTGTGTGAGTCCAGGTAGATGAAGGAAACAAATCCAGGGAGACTCGTCTGCGTGGAAGAAACAGCTTTATCAAAGCGTAATTGTGTATTAAGAAAACATCCAGCACAGTTCAGTTCAAGTTCTTAAGTCTGATATTAGCTCATGGGTCTGATACTGATAAATTCTTCATCAGAGTCAAGCTACAAATGCAATGATGCTGAAGGCAGGAAGGGCAGTGGGTGGAAAGTCTTGTGGATGCAGCGGGAATGCAGTGCCTCTCAGCACTGGTATTGCTCTCAACTTGGCTCCTCCAACTCTAGGACTCTGGATCCAGTAACGTAACTCCGTGTGGCTTGCTGGCAGCAGTCTCCCTCACAGGGAGACCAGCAGAGAGTGTGTATGTGTGTGTGTCTGTGTGTGTGTGTGTGTGTGTGTGTGTGTGGCTTCCAGTGAGCTATTTATCTACATAGCACCTACACATGGGATCAGCAAGTTGAGACGTCATTGGCAGGCTAAACTCCATCCCTTCACTCTTCACAGTCTCAAGTTGATGCCATTTTATATAACGCCCCCCCTCCCATTCTCTTCCTCCTGTTCTGAGTTGTTCCATCATTAACATAAAATAACTGGCCCCTAAAGTTCCTATCTACTGTTCCCACTTTAAAAGCAAATGGCTCCTTCTGAAATGAGCAGAAAATGACGGCTCAAGGAGACATTTTTGTTCAGTAGTTAAACTAAGCTGTCGTTTGGTTAGAAGATTGCTGTTTTCTTGTTTTATCTCCGGACAATGGCACCCATGACTCATCAAGCTTCTATGACTCTAGGGATTCTTGGCCATTTAAAATTCAGTTGCATATTTTTCTCCTTTAAATCAAGTTTCTTCTGTAGACATTTTGTTCAAAATGGTCAGTCGTGTTAGCCAACTATTGTCCTATTTTTCTTTTCATGTAAAGGAGGCAGTTGTTCATGAAGAAAATTAGTTATTCATTTCTTTTTTTTTTTTTTTTGAGGGGGGCAGCATCACTGCCTCTGGTGGGCGTGGACACTACACAGTGCCGCTCCTGAGAGCTGCTGCTCTCAGTCCACCGCCAAGTCCACGGGCTGCAGTCCTGCACTCAACCACTTACGCCACCAGGACTCAGCCCAGTCATCCATTTCATATGCATCTCCACTTCCTCGCTCATCTTCTTCCTCTGATGGTCTAAGGGAATCCATTGAATGGCTGCTTGATAAACTTTTATGACTCCAGTAAATGTAGATGAGCTAAAAGATAGAACAGAGGGGTCAACATGTTATTAAGCCACTCATGGCAGTTGTCATGAATGAACAAGTTATCAAAAATTGTATGTAAGCACCAAATAACTGGGGTCCAGCTGTCTCGTGTCCAGGATTGCATGTTTGTTCTTTGAGTATGTTAAGAATGGAGCCTAAAATATCTCTCTACATTGACCTCAAGTTGTTAATGTCCTCATATTAGTAAAAAAAGAAAAGCCCACTGCAACCTAACAAACTTTATAACATCCAATTGCTTTAAAAGAGTCCCAATAAGCCCATTTTTGAAGCTACTGATATAACTACCTGCTTTAGATACCTTGTGCCAACACTGCTAGTCCTAGGTAAGATAAGGTTGTAGAGACCATAGAATGCTACTGCTCCTCAGAGCTCTCCACGCAAGGCATAAAGACCACTTCTGACCTGAGGTGTAAAGAGAATAGTATAAAATGTACATGAGCCTCCATGGGCCTCTCCAACTTCTCCTTTAGGTTTTTCATCCTCTTCTGGCGACTCCCTGCTTTGCTTGCCCCTGAGCGACCTTGTGTTGCTGAGACCATCTGCTGCATGGCTTTGCGTGCATCAGCTCTAACACATAGCTTGCTGCCCAGAGCTCTTTCAGGTCCTGTGTCTTTCTGCCATCGCTCAAATTCCTTCAAGCGCGCGACATGGTGGTTGACGCTGTGATGTCGAACACTTCAGGCTTGTAGAAATTCTCATTTCAATGCCAAACAGGAAGGAGTTATTCATACTATGAGTCAGACAAGACTGTGCTGAGAGATGGTCATAACAAGTCATCAGCAGTAAACATTTGAAAAGAGCCCACAGTGTGAATTGCTTTTTGTTGCTAAGGAAATGTTCGTGCAATGCAAATAATTTTCTACACTTTTGAATGGAACTCAGACATCTTCTCTCTCTTTCAGTTGCCCTGAAATGCTTTCCCTGTCTTAGACTAATAGTCCAAAGGTCAGTTATGATTTCTCTAGCTCTGAAATCTTTTGTAATCCTGATAGCTTTTGGAGTTTTAGATATATCTGTTAATGTTCACAAAAGAAATTCTACATTGACATGGATTGCAAGGCTCTTTGGAAAGGCTGTCAATGGGGACAGCTTGTGAATCTGTTTGGCTCCATCACAAACAATAGGCTTTTGAGACTTGAATTTAAAACCACTGAAAGAATCAAATACAGCCAGTGTTCAAGCAGCCATAGTAACCAAATCAAATATGGCAAATTCCTGAGTTCAAGAACATAAGACACTCACTGGATAATAGCTATTCATTCTGTTTTTCTGTGTCATTTTGGTTATTATCACCATGTATATTCCAAAGAAACAAATACATATTGAACAGTGAGATTATCCAATTTGAATGCTTTTAAAAAAAGGCATATGATGTAAATATTATATGCCATAGGATCATGGTCTTTAAAATAAAACATATGACTGGTGAGTACTGGTAAATGACAACTAGCATTTAGTTAATAGTCTTTGTTCAGGGCTGAGCCCTGGTGGCGTAGTGGTTGAGTGCGGGACTGCGGCCCACTGGCTTAGTGGTTCAAATCCAGGAGCAGCAAGGCTGGGTAGCTCTCACGACCACCAGAGGATAGTGATGCCCACCCCCCCAATAAAATAATAAATTAAAATAGTCTTTGTTCAGTGTACCGCAGATCTCCATTTTACAACTCCACACTTCTCTACTTGACCCTGACTCCGGAGGTATTGTATGGTCTTCAGTATCCGCCTCCCTGATCCTCTGCTAGGATTTCATCACCCACCGTCATCTAGAAGACTGGAGGAGGGGAAGACAGGGTAGCTAATCCCATGACCCTTTTCTTAATATAAAGTGGTCTTGAGCTAGCCGTATCCCCTGAGAGGGGCCACCCAGTGCTGTGCGGTAACTAACTGTGCAGCCCTCTACCTATCTGGCTTCTGACAACCACTAGACTCAAGAAGGTGCACAGCAAAGATGAACGTAACTAGCCTGTCTGCTCTGTGTAGAGGACTGCTAACCAGTTGACCCTGAGCGAATATCTCAGTTAAGAGTGACTGACGATGTTAAAACTTGTGTAGGAAATATTGAGCCCATGCCATGTCCATGTTCTCATTCTGGGGGTCTAGAGTATAGGCATGTACTAGGTAGGGTCTGACTATGTGAGCTTACCCCCCGAAAACATGGATGGTGAGTTTCTAATGAGGTTGCTGTTTGCCAATAGTTCATGTATGTCGCCACAACTGCATGTTTGAGAATTCAGTCTATTCTAGTGTCTCCATTGTTACCAGTGAGACTGCCATCCAAAAAAGTCAGCATTTCAAAGCCACCACACACTCCGTGGGAGAAAGAACGCATTTCTTCTCCCACAAAGAGTGACCGCCAGAGAAACCCCCCAGGGAAGTTTCAGTCTTCCCTAAAGGCTGGCTATGAGTAAGCTTCGACTTGGTGCCAGAGAGTTTGAGTGGCTTCACCGCTTAACCGGGCTCTCTGGGAGCTTGTGTCTGCCTGCTTCCTAAAAGCTATTGTACCACCCCTCTTCTCCCTTTGTTGATTGTGCCTGGTGTCGTTTTGATGTGGTACATATCACCCTTGAATATAACTATATGCTTATGTGGTACATATCAGCCTTGAATATAACTGTCTGCTTAACCTTGGCAACTTACTGATAATGAATGAACACATAGAGTTGCTCTTGAAAACTGCCATAGCTATTGTAAAAGAGTGTGTTCGTCCGGGTAAACTTGAGGAACAAATTTCATAGACACACATATGGATATAAGGAAAGGGTTTATATACAAAAGAATAGAACACTGAGAAAGCATCCCAACCCAGTCCAGTTCAAAGTCATAATTCTGATATTAGCCCATATGCCCGATACCAGTCTATAATGTCTCCTTCTGACTCACGAAGTCACAAGTCAGTGGGTGCAGAATCCTGGCACTGGCAGGGGTCTCTCCATGGCGCCTTGCTTCTAGGGCTCAGGGTTCATCAACAGCATCCAGTGATGGCAGAAGCCACTCATCACTGGCAGGGGTCTCCACGTGGCCTCTCCACCTTCAGAGGTCTGGCTCCATCAGGGCCAAGCCATGTGGCTTCTCCGGCTCCTCAGACGCTGCCATCTTGTCTTGTCTGTGATTAATCATCTCTCAGATAACTCCCAACAACTGGGGAAGATAGCTTCTCATCTTCACAAGGGAAATATTGCGAGATTTCCCAGAAGTCTCAGGAGAAAGCCATGCCCTCACGGAGGCCTCATTGGCTGCTCCATGGCTATGTCCATATTAACAGGCTAGACTCAACTCCTACATGTCAATCATAAAATTAACATAAGCACATGACTGACACAAGAGTTTTGCTGTTAATATACCCCAGAGCACTGCATTGTTTTTGATTTCACTATGCTTGGATTGTCCCTCTGACAATTGTCCTTCTAATACTAAATCCACTACCATTAAGACAATGCCAACCTGTAGCAACCAGCTGAGAGATTTCTGCATAAATCTTTGCAGAAGCAGACAGCTTCGTCTTTCTCCCACAGATTGGCTCAACAGTTTGAACCACCAACCTGGCTCTGATCAGTTCAAGACCCACTTCCCAGTGCTCTTCGGGTTCCTTGATACTTCATTACATTCTTTCAAATGTACCCAACTTGACTGCACTGTCTCTTTTCTTCCGATCCACCAGTACTTGCATACATTCCACATAAAATATAGCAATTATCGATTGGTTGATTTCTATACAATTATTGGGAAAGGATCCATCATCAGACAATAAGGCAACACAGTAGTGTATACTATTCATAGATTATGTAATGAAAAAATTGATGGGATTTTTCTGCTTTAAAAAAATATTTTTGTTTTTCATCTTCATCAGAAGAAAGTAAATAAGTTGGTTGCTGACTCTTCTTAAAATAGTTAGATCTTTTCTCTTTGATTTTTATGTATTCCAAAAAAGAAAATGAAAGAACCATCACAATAAAAGGGATGTCAGGAAAGTGTACAGCAATGAAATAATGTTTTCATGGTAAATACCTATATTACATAAAATATCTCTAAAACAGCTACATGCTCTTATTTGCATGGAAAGCATTGTAGCAAGTGTCTCTGTATTCACACAGTATATTAACATTTTTCTTGCTAGTATTTAGTCTGTTTAACAACCATAGTTTCTGTGTCGCCAAATATTTTACCTCCCTTTATAATCTGTTCTGTGAGGCAAGAGGAGTCATTGTGCTTAATGGGATGGAAAATTCTTTCTAAAAATCTAAAAATTATGCTATTTAAACTTCAAGTTTCAATGGAACTTGGTTACATCAAATGTTAAACTAATTAATTAGAAAGTATGCATTGTGCATCTTTTGGTAGTTTCTCAAGCTAGAAAGAAGAAGGAACTGCCTGATGGAACATTTTATGCTTCCCCTCAACTATATTTATCAGCTGCTTTGACCTATGCATTGGTTTTATGTTCACAGATGAAAATTCTTTGAGAGATCCTGTTGAGGCTTTTTGTTTATTAATGTTTTGGTAAGCCACATGTCTTCTTGATAAAGTAAATCTGAACCAGAAAGACCCCTTTACTGAATCTCTTGCTTCAGTTTGCTTGTGTATTTATTGATTTCCTTGGCTAATAACTGCTCTCTCCACTGTAATCTAGCTCCATTCCAGCAACCTCTACCCAGAGGACAAGTTCAAAGTTCTTCGGCTATCCATCTTTCCTGGAGTTCACCTGATTCTCCGAATGCCAACAGGCTTTCTTATGGTCTATTCAGGAAGGGTTCTGAAATCTACACCACTGAAGATCGATACCCATACAGTGAGTTTCAGGGTTGGGGAATGGAAAGATATAATATTCTGACAATTGGCACATTAGTTAAGTTTTTGACATTGAGGATAAATATTGTTGTGGTTTCTCTGTCAGCACACAGAGTATTTCAAGTGCATACACATCAAACTAGTAATCAAATAAATACAGTAAAATTAAGATACAAGTTAAAACTTAACAAATTCTCAAAGGTTAGGGGAAAACTCACATGACTGCTAGAACTAACTGTTATCTAGCATCTTTAAGTATAACGATTATCAGAAATTTATCAAATATTTCTATTGTAATTCGATGCAAAATGCTCAATTCCCATGCTCAAAGGTGATTTTAAAATAGATCAGGGCATCACTCTCCTCTGGTGGTGGGAGTAGGAGGCTCAGCCTTTGCTCCTGTGGAGCTGCTGCTGGAATTGAACCTCCATCCTAGTGGGCTTCAGTCCTGCGTACAACCACTATGCCACCGGGGCTCAGCCCCTAAAATAGATTTTAAAAAATAGATTTAAAATTCCATTAATCCCATAATTTTACTTTATGCATATACCACTATTTTTACAAAACAATGGAACAAAGCCAGAACTTAAGTTGAGAGAGGAACCATAAATAAAGGAAGGTTTATCTTCCCATCTCTAAAGTTTGAACGTGCTTTTAGAATGAAAGCTTTTTAGAATGTCGCTACTGTCTTGAAAAAGATGTACTCAGGTACAGGAGATGTACTCTCTATGAAGACCCAGTGCTGTGTGGCATATGGTGATGAGTTGGGTTAGTAAACTTGAGCATCCTGGGGAGAAAGAGAAAACACCCTAATCCCATAAGTCTGGGAAAACCCACAGGGGCCATTCTACCCTGTGTCGTGGGGTCACTCTGAGTCAAAATCGACTTGAAAGCAATGAGTTTGGATTTGGGGCTTGAGTCCAGGAAAAAAATTGATATTTTTACATTTTTCCAGCTTTGTGCTTAGTTTCTTGTCATGCTTAGCTTCAGACAAGTTTAAGAAACATTGGAAGACTTACTTTAAATCAAGTGTGCTTTTTCACTATTGGTGTAATACTCAGGTTTCCAAAATTCTATGTTAGCATCGCTAAGAGGACAGTATGTCAACTGCATCAAAATATTGCAGCTCCATAAACTTCCTCAGTATAAATAATTAGGGAGATGCCTTGTTTTAACATTGCTTGACTTTCACATTTCAGCACTGCATATTTTTATTATGCATATGTTAAAGTAGGTTATTTTTCACATTTACACATAACTTGCACCTAGCTTATTATGCCTATCATTTTCTCTTAACTCTACACGTCTCTCTCCCATTCCAAGTCTTCATGAAGTTAATGGAAACACTGAACTTCAGGTTGCAGATTGCAAAGGGAAATGAACATCTGTCTGCATCTGCCACATTGGCAAAGCATCTAAAAACCTGCTATCAGAACGTTTATTTTCTTCCAAATATCAGCATGATCCAGGTGTCCTGAAACTTAAACTTTTGTGATAGAAGAAGAAATATAGCTCCAAAATTATTGAAAGTGATTTTGAAAATGACAGTATTACAGGTGGATTATTTCTGATGCTGTGAATTGGAATCACACTATTCTCAAAACAGCTTTGTTCAATAGCAATATCAAAATTTAAAACTATCAATGCTATTCTTACATTGAGAGAGGCGTCTCCTACAGTGACATATTGTGAACTATTTTATGCAAGGTTCCATGTGGACAATGCTCCTGCTCTTTTCATGATTACGCTAAAATTGAATCCAAATAGCACTTTCTTACACAGTAAATGTGTATTGATTCACTAATCAGACATTTATATAATCCTATTACACAAGGTATTATTTCCTAAAATCGTATTTTTCATAAAAATGCCACTTTTGGCATTTCTTGACAATCACTATAATTAATGATGTGAAAATTATCTGCATGATGGCATTTGAACAGTAAGAACAATTGGTTAACGCTGTCAGAACTTTGTATCATTCTAATAATACCCTCATGTTTATTACTCTATTTCCAGTGTGTGGATAGCATGTGTAATATGAAAAGGAAACACTACTTATATTCAGCTGGATGAACACAAATCTTTGGTTTAAATAAAGGCATTTGGAATTATAGATGGAGAATCATTGAACTTTTCAAAGAAAATTAATAGTGTTGTCTTCCAAGCAAGTTTGATCATTTGGTTGAGACCATTATAGAATTCCTTGTTAGAATAGAAACTTTTATTAGCTGCCCAGGTGCACGATGGGATTCTCTGGGACAGAAGTTTTTCAACATAAGATCATAGTGTATCATCATTTACACAGCTTGCCAATTCCATGTTATTTACAATATCACATTAATAATGGTGAAATAATTTTAAAGTCTGTGAACAATTAAACTTTTAAGGATATCAGAGGTGCATTGTAACAAATGGGAAAATGGTTTATTTTAGTGTGTGGGCCACTGAAGCAAACACTGGGAAGATGATTTATTATTTCTGAAAGAAACAATACAATTAGAGGAAGAGGAAAAAATCAAAAGACATGACAAGCACCTATTTTTTTAAAAAAATGCTTTTTTGAGTTATTTGCTAGTGAAACTGTAAAAAGAAGAAATATTAATCCATTCATTCATTCAAATTATTTTATTTAGTGCTTGTAGCAAACTAAGGGGGAAAGGTGAAGGCTTCTATTTCTGTATGGATTTAGTCTCAAACTCACTGGGTGCTTCTGCCCTGTTCTGCAGGACCAGTAGAAGTCAGACTAGACTAGAGAGCAGTGAGATTGGGGTATTGCTGTGTAACAGACTGAGAACTAGGCAGATTGTGTAACAGTAGTGCTGTGTGACAGACCACATACTAGACATACAAAAATACAAAGACTCAACTTGAAAAGAGTGACAGAGAAGTAAACACAACCTCACATTTGAGAAGGAATACAGAGAATCTAACAAGCATTACAGAATAATATATTACACAGTGAACCAGAAGTTGTTGTGTGATTTCAAGTTGATTCTCATTTTCAGTGATACCATAGTATAAGGCAGAATTTTCCAGGCTGTAATCTTTATGGGAACTAACTGCCACATTTTTTTCTCTTGGGGAAGTTAGTTGGGTTGACCCACCAAAGTTTTTATCTGCTATGAATGTGTAGCCATAGTGTCAGTAGGGCTCACTAAGAGCACTGGTCTGAAGACACGTAAACATACCTGTGCCGGAGGCAGTGATGGCAACTAAGAACCTTTTCATGCGGTACAATAAGGCCTCGATGTGTGAGTTGCATTATGTAATGAGAGAAGGATCCTCCTGGAAGAAATTGTGTGAAAAGACATGGGGGTGTACAAGAAAATAGCATCCATACAGGAAATTCAAGCAATGCTGGTGTAAGGTACATTTTGAGGCACACCCCAGAAAAGTATGGAAATCCTTCAAGATTTGTGCTGGCTGATGAGTTGTGATTAGTAGCCTTCTATTTAAAATGTATAGAACTGGAAAGCATATTATCAAACTCAAAGTTAAAGGAGATAATTTTTATCTTGACTAAGGGGAGAAACAAGTTTGATACAAGTCTTTTAAACCTGTGTATGTATTTAAACTCATATTATTTTTATGACAGCCTTATTCACCATGCTAATTTATATCATTGCAAATGCTTTCACTTAATTCATACAATATTGCTACACAAATATATAGTCCCATCTGATTATAATATTCTAATTTCGTATCAAATAAATCCCTCTTGTACAGTCTAATCTATTGAGATTATTATATTTCTCAAATGTTACAAGTCTTCAGTAAATGCTGCACTTCTTTTAATTTTCATCACCTTTTGTTTCTTCCCATTTCCAGTTTAAGTTTATGCCACGTTTTATAAAATTTATCATTGATAATTGTTTTTTATCCTAATTAGTGTCTGCCTTTCGACATATTAAATAGAACACGTTGTCAATGCTTGTTAACCTTCAAAGACTTTCCCTTATTTTAATGAAAAATTCATTTGAATAGTCTGATATGGGATACAGATGATAAATTAAATTTAATATAGTAAGTCATTGAAAAGGATATTGTATTCCAGAAGTATATGTAATAGCAACCTTTCTCTGCCTAATATAGACAGTGGAATTTCCTTTATGTACCAGTTGTTATGATACTGTGCTATTGTACAATTAGCAACAAGTATCTTGTTCAATCAATACATTTAAAGCCAGTTTATTAGCCATGTGATGGAATTAAATTATTTGTGAACAAATATCCAGATGTAACCAGCAAATTGTGAAGTATGTTCCTCTTCCAAACAGAGAGTGTATCTTGAATTCATTGATTTCATGGACTGATCAAAAATATTTGTTGTACATTACGAATGAGGGGGGCAGATCTTGACAAGCTTTCTTCCCTCTATTTCTAGGTAAAAATTTCATAATGTTCTTTCACAACTCCTTCATTTACAAAGCATGCTTTACAAACTTCATTCTGCTCCTCAACCCGTGTCAATTTTCAGTTTAGAAAATATAAGTAACTAGGAGGGAACTGAGATGTGTTTTTACAGGTTACTCATGTTCTCAGAAAACAGAAGTTTCCTGGATTTTTTCCACAATTAAAAAAGAACTAATTAATATAAAAGATGGTATTAGATATCAGCATTAATATACTTTGTAGTGATTTGTAATCATTATGTGCTTTGAAAGAGATTAATTAGTATTTATAGTTATTGCTAGTCTCTTCTATAGAGGCAATTCTTATAGCTCTGTTAACAAAGTTTACTCCAAATTATAAATTTCTTTTGCGCTTACATATTTTTAATTATCAAAGCCTTATATTGAATCTAAATAATTTATTTATATTTTTTTATTTTTTTTGGCATCACTGCTCTCCGGTGGTGGGAGTAGGAGGCCCAGCCCCACTGCTGGAATTGAACCTCCATCCCAGTGGGCCGCAGTCCCGCGCACAACCACTACGCCACCGGGGCTCAGCCCCGAATCTAAATAATTTAAAATAAAAAAAGTACAGCATCATGATTCTAGAATTCTAATATTGTGACATTGTTGCAAGATTTTATTTTCATGTGGATAGTTGGGTACCTTAGAAAGTTCTCAGCAATCACATGTGTCCAAGTAAGGTTAAAATAATGTTCATAATAATGCCTAGTCAAGCTAGGGCAACATCTTCATGCATCCGCACTTGGTGCCATAAGAAAATGGGAGGATGCTGAACACAGCTATTTTAAGCTTCGTTAAGACTTCCCGAGCTTTGCTGAGAACTCTCTGAGATTACCTTCTTCCGTGTCCACCATCAACGTTGCCCCGCCGGGAGGCTCCTGGGTGTGCTCACTGGCTGGCAACCACCTGACATGGAGCACCTGACGGGGCTCCCCTTCATGATGGATCCCCACTACAGAGTCCTATTCAATAAGAAAGGGAACAGCGAGTCAGTCACTCATAATTATTGATTCTTTAGCGAAAGAGTCAGGAACCTACCTGATCATTTATACCTCCAGCATTTTTCAATCCCTCCTCTCCCCTCTCTTCTCACCACAATGTTGCATAGGCTTCATGCTGGGAGGCCCTACTTAACTTGCCCATCTGTACCCCTTTGTGAATTCCCCACTGCGGATAAGAAAGGCATAAAAAATTTAGTGGCTTACAGCAGTAATAAACATAATCTCATACCGTTTCCTTAGGTCAAATTTATGGAATGTTTCCATCACAATGCTGACCAGCGAAGAGATTTGACCTTATTATGCAGAACTCTCATCCAGTCTGCTTCTGTGTGAAAAATAAAAGTTTAACAGGAGAAACCTTTGCACCAGAAAAATTCCTACTCTGCCTATAAAAGACATTATAATATAATGAGAAAAATAAAAGCTTAAATAAATTCTGAAATAGACCAAAGTGGCACTTTTGTTTACCTTATGCTACCTAATAAATGTACATATTACTTTTAAATGTGCATATTACTTTTTGATATGGTCACTAAAAATGGATTCGTATAGGTTTATATGTTATATAGCAGAAGAGTAAAATGATTCCTTATCAAATCTAGTTGTCAACTATTTCTGTGTCTTCTTTAATTTCAGATATTCAATACTTCTTTGACACTGCCTTGTCTCTGTACACCTTCTATTCCTATGACATCAAGACCACCAATGTGCACCGTTTAATGAGTGCAGCTGCCATTTACAGGGCAAAGTCAGCGGACCCACAGGGAAGCTTGAACTTAAGTTATGTCATTCCTGTTAACTCAGAATCTGTGCGACTTACCTGGACTGTGCCCTCAGACGATTCTGGTCCTATGGAGAGCTATCTTCTGTCCTGTGCTTGCTTGAATGACTTCCAAGCATGGGCTCCCTTTGAAAGTCAGAGAACCTCAGCTACTCTCTGGAATCTGTTTCTGGGCACCACATGCCATTGCTCTTTCCAGGCCTGTACTGCTGGGGGCTGTTTGATTAGCTTGCCCATTACAGTGACAACAGCCCAGACCCCTTCCCAGAGGATGAGTACACCTGAGGTTTGGAAGATTGGTTCCTCAGAACTTCATGTACAATGGCCACCGTCTCTGGAACCAAAAGGTGAGCATCCAAAGCCTGGGGTTCCCTTTCTTCGCAGAAACACAAATGAGAATCTAGGAATTCTGGAACTCTATCCTAAGAGTTTGACAATTGCATTCATGTTTACAACAGCAGGATGTAAGACTTGTGGATTTCTAAAGATATATGATCTTATTTTTTCTGGTTAATGGGACAAGTATATTTCTTTTACTCTAATAAAACATTTCATTCAATTAAATTCCTCTGTAAAAGGGTAGCATCCACTTTGCTTTTAATGACATCTGCCACCACACAAAATTATGTTTATTATTAGACACTCATTTATGAAATGCATTTTATTTGACGGTGTCATAAGTTAGAGCACTCATGAGGAGTACATTTTTTCTTTTAAGCAAGAATAAATGTAAAAATATTTTAACCGTATGTAGGTTAACTAGCTCCATTAAGTTAATTTTCACACGTAGATGATTGAACCCATGGTGATATAGGTAAGGCTCCCATTCACAGATTTTTTTTAGTAGTTTAATATCACACACTTATAAAGGGAAAACCTTCTTTAGGCTTTTTGCTTTTTATAACTAGATAGAAATTCACTATAGTTTTCTCAGGGTTATGTAAATAGGACTTATGCTAAGCTACCCTGTTGTCCACCCCTACAGAGTTAATTCTAAATTGCAACGATCTTTCAGCATGGAGTAGAAATGTTCAATAGGGTTCCTGAAGGTTGTGAATCTTTCTGGAAACAGACATCTGCATCATTCTTCAGTAGAGCATCATGTGGAGCAGAACAACCAACCTCTTATATGCCAATATCTTACTTGACCCAGTGCAAATTAGTCAAATTTAATATCCAAATTTTTTTTTTATTTAATTTATTTTTTTGGCATCACTGCCCTCTGGTGGTTGTGGGAGCTACCCAGCACTGCTCCTGAGAGCCGCTGCTGGATTTGAACCGCCAAGCCCACGGGCCTCAGTCCTGCACTCAACCACTTACGCCACCGGGGCTCAGCCCCAACTTTTATAATAATAAAAAAAATGACAGTAAAGTGATCAAATACCTTAAAGTAATTTAATAGTATTTATGCCTCTTTATCTTGGGGGTATGTTGAATTTACCAACCATAGAGTTATTATCAACTTGTACACATTTCTCTTTTTCCCCTTCGAGGGACTCTTATTGTTGTGGGGTGCTTTCAAGTTGCTCTGAATCCACAGAGCGTCTATGTCCCCAACAAAGCAAAGCAAAACAAAACAAAACAAAACAAACACTGCCTTGTGCTTTGCCATTCTCACATTCGTTATTCCAGCGTTGGAACCCATTGCCATAGCAAGGTGTCAATCCACACCATTGAGGGTCTTCCTTTCTTTTCACTGACCTCAGTTTTACCAAACATGAGGGCCTTCTCCAGAAACTTGTCCCTCCTGATTCATGGGCCAAAGTATAGGAGAAGAAGTCTCATCTTTGCGTCTAAGGAGCATCCTGGCTTTACTTCATCTATGACAGATTTCTTTGTTCTTCTAGCAGTCCCCCTCTATTCTATATTCTTGACCAAAAATCAAATGTATGCATTATTTGATCTTCCTTATTCATTGTTCAGCTTTTTCATGCATATAACGTAAAGTGACCAGATGTCCTGCGGCGTTTTAGAAAAGTCCCGATTTTGTGAAAGAATGCACCACCAGCCAGGGAACAAGCTTGACAAGCTAGACAAGCTAGGTGAGCGAACAGAAAGAGAACATACCCCCTCTACACCCCCTCGTCCCTCCATGAATGGTGTCCCGCTTTACCAATGTTAAAATCTGGTCATGCCATTGCAATTTTATGGTTTGGGTCAGCCCTCAATGTGACATCTTTGCTCTTATAACTTTTGTATCATTCATGTGTCCTTCAGTTAGTTTCCTGGTAAATAGCTAAATGGCTAGAGCAATGGACAGGTGATTTGAATGAAGGAAAATGGAGAATCAACATTTGTCTACTGGTCTATCCCTACATCTATACTGCACCCCCCCCCCCGGCAAATCAAGTCAATTTGTCTAATGAATCACTTGTTTGTTCACTGCTTCACTTTTCTAGGAATAATTATGAGATATGAACTGTACATGAAAAGGTCTCGTTCTACTGGAGAAACTATGCCTGCAGAAAGAAGAGTTTTTCACAACAGTGGCTGGTTCAGTTCTTACCCATTTACAGACTCAGCCAATGAAAATGCACTGCAGCCTCCCCAAACAATTGCAGTCATCCCTGGCTTGGATCCATATACCACATATGATTTTAGAGTCTTAATTGTGAATATGACCGGTAATGTGTCTTCAGCTGGGACATCGAGAAGAACAGGTGAATCTGGTAAAGATATATGCATTGCCTCAAACTAAATTCAACAGTTCTAAGTGCATTTTGAAAACCAAACATTACAAGCTTGTCTAGCCAATAGAAGACATCAATACATTACAAAAACACCTAAAGATCTTAAACACAATAAACCACTTAAAATAAGCTTTGGGGTCACAAAAAGTAAATGATTTAGCTATTATTTCAAGGACAGGAGGCTGAGATGATCAGCAGTTATTTCTGATCCTGAATTTGGTTAGCTACATAGTGCATCATCGTCAAGAGTTAGTACACAAGGGGCCTCGGTGGTGCAGTGGGTTATATGCTGCGCTGCTAACTACCATGTCAGTCTTTAAAAAGAACCAGCCCTTCCGTGGGGGAGAGCCAAGGCTTTCTACTCCCGCAAAAAGTTACTGTCTCCAAAATACACAGGGGCAGTTTTGTTCTGCTGTGTAGGGAATGTAGTTTTGATTTTTGGATAGTCAATGGAAAAAATAATAGTGATTGATATCATAATTGACTTTGTTTTCATTTATCACTCACAATGGATCATTTAGGTACTAAATGGAATATAATGACAGAATCCTAGACATGAAAATCTCTAACAGTGTTTTTTAATGAACGATATGGTAAGGAAGAGGGGCAAATTAAATACTTTTTTGCTGTTGGCATTATTCCAACAAACAAGATGGAAAAACCCCCCTACCTTAATGTTTACATTAAAAATACTTTGAATTCCACAACACTTCAGAAAATAAAAAAGATAAAAGCCTCTTATTGTGCTTTGAACCCATGGATATCCAAAGAAACCCAGGCCCTGGCCTAAATTTGTTAGGACTCTGGCGGGCGAAGGTAGTTTTAGGTTGATGTCCAAGGGAATCATTTCATGAATAAAATGTGCATTGTGCTTCGGCATCCCTTAATGACTCCGAGCCATCGTGGACAAATAATGGCACCATGATAGCACAAGTGATGAGGCATGGCATTCTGGAAGGGGAGAGTCAAGGTCAGGAGTGAAAAGTAATAGGTGAAATTGTAATACTGGACCCTCATAATCTTATGGGTCACTGGCTAATGGAAGTGTGATGAGGTCCTTTGATAATATACCTTTGGTTAGCACATTTAAAATCCATATTAAGATCTCAAGGATGTCAGGAGGAAAATATATATGAGTATGTACCCAGAGTAATTCTAACAAGCTATGCCCAAAACTTAATGGTTTCCTCCGGGATTACTTAGAATATTTAAAATTTGCCTGTTTCTAAATAGTACCAGTGTTCCCTGTGGGAATCTTTCTCTACGTAAGAAGCCTGATGCATCATTATGCATTGTTCTGAAGTCTGTGACATAGTTTATGAGTCCTCCTTTCAAGTATGTCATAAGACCAGTATTTTCCTGGTTGGTTATCTACTATTTATCATTATGAACATCAACAAATTTCTATATTGTTTTATTTTGTGCACAGAAAATGCCTTTGTGAATAGTATACAGATGGAGAATATTCTTACCAATAAACTTAAAAAGGAAACCTCATTTTTATACACCAGTTTGCTATTTAGTTTTAAAAATCAGAGTAGTGGAGTAGGACAAGGCATATTCCAAGAAAAAAATATATGCTTGTGAAGTCAGTGCCCAAGCTTGTAAATAGAGCATTCATTGTTTTGTTTTCCTCATCAAGTAGTACCTGTCTTCATGAGTATCCTCTCTTCCAGTCTCCTCTCTCTTACTGTATGCTCTGAGCATGTCTTGGACAAGTCCAGCCAATCATGCTACAAGGGGAGAAGTTGTGGGATATGACATCAGTATGATACCAGAAGAGTCGCCTCCACAGTCTAAACCAGAGACCTCTTCTTCACAGGTACTGTGACTTTCAACTAATGTCCTTCCAGAATTGAATGATGACTTCACTTTGCCATTTTTTTCTGAGGTTACAGAACTCTGTAACCGATCCGTCCTCCCTCACCCCCACCACTACATATTCCTCCAGACAGTGTAGTGTGTTACTTAAGATACAATGGTAAAACTTGTGAATGTCAGAGCCCGTTCATGACAAAAACCTGTGAGAAAAAGACAACCGAATGTAACCCAGTAAATGAAGAGGGATCATCGAAAAGTGGTGATTGCACCCTGTCAAAGGCAAAACACTGATGAGACTCAGAACAGCCAGCCAGTCCAGCTGAGTGAGTTTGGGTTCTCATAGGTTTTATTTTTAAATAGTAACATTGCGGTGTAGTCTTACATATTTGACAAGAATCTGACTTCCAGTAGCTGCACACTACCACACTTATTTTTGGACTTGCAATAATGCATTAAACCATTGACATTCAAGCAATTTCAAACTGATTATGGTCCTATATAGAGTCTGTGATTACAAATCTTTATTGAACTAGACAATCCCCATCCTCCCCCATGAACAGCTGGTGGCTTGGAACCACTCCCTTAGCAGTTATCATTCAAATGTCTAACTCACAGTGTCAGCAAGACGCTTTAATAAAAAAAAGAAGTTGAGATTTATATTGCATTTAATCTTTTTGGAATATAAGCAAACAGTGCATTTATTTATATATTCTTAGAAAACGTGTGGGAGAACAGCATATATCATAGCTTATAAACTGAGGAACCCTGGCAGCTCCCTCATTTTGAGTTGGGTTGTTAACTTCAGGCCCCCCAGAGTTAGACTCTCAGAAACGCACAGAGGCAATCTACCCTGTCCTATAGGACTGACCCAATAACAATGAGAGGAGATCACTTGGCTGGTGACTGTTCTGAGACCATTTTCCACGGCTACTTAATAAGTAGACCCCATTGTCTAGTATTTAAGGAACTTTTTTGTAATTGTAACTTTAAGTGATTATTGTATTTCCCGATGCTTATTTTTCTTAATAGGGACACCATTGATGCATGTCCATTATTTTTCTGACTAGTATATAGTGTCTAAAGCTATCTCTTTTTTTTCTTAAAGTTATGTAAAATCCATGTATACATTGGATTTTGTCTGATATATAGTAATCTTTTTTCTCTTTGCTTCCTATACATTGGATTTTGTCTGATATATAGTAATCTTTTTTCTCTTTGCTTCCTTTTTGAACCCTGTTTCTTTAATTTTTTTATGTTTTTTTATTCCCATGTCCTTTACTAGAGTAGCCTAATTAAAACATTTAAATTTTTTTCTGCAATTGCTATTTTTATTTCTTTTTATTCCATCCTAAGTTCATTTCTTAGTTTAAATTTTCCACCTATTCCTGTTGTCTTAATCTTCTCTGAGTTAAAAAAGTATGATTAAATAAAATGCAGGCACAAAATAGTCACATCACTGAAATATGAGTATAATAGATAAGAAAAGACCGTCAAGGTTGATAAATAAAAGAAGAAATTAAAAAAAGTCTCTCTTCCCTAATTTTAAGCTTTTGTATCTTGTATGCACTTTCTGTTAACTATAATTTATTCTTGCCCGTTGCTTAGCGTTTTAATATACATTGCCTTTTTTTAAATCTAAACTTCTACTTTTATTCCATTCTCTGTCATATGATACCGCTGCAGAAAGACCCAGTTAGGTTGACATGTAACATTTTCTATATTCTGGACTTTGCTGATTACATGCTTACAGTGCAATTCAACAAACTGTTCAGGCATCTATATTTTCTTGAAACAGGTAGCTTGATCAAGCTCAAATCAATTTATTTTGTAAGACTATGGGTGATAGTTGATAAGACAATGGAAAAGATACAAAATCAACTCATCCCTTTTTTTGTGATTTTAGCCTTCACTGCTTAATGCCTATGCCACTCACTGAAGTTTCAAAATTAATCTATGTCAGAATCTTAAAAAGGAGATCACTCCCCTCCTGTTTGTTTACATCATGGTATCATTCACATAGAAAAGGGAAAACATTTCATTCTTTTTGTTATATAAATTTTTGAGATAATAGTTATCTCAGGCTGAGTCCCGGTGGCGGAGTGGTTGTGCGCGGGACTGCGGCCCACGAGGATGGAGGTTCGATTCCAGCTTCACGGAGCAAAGGCTGGGCCTCCTACTCCCACCACCTGAGGGCAGTGATGCCCCCTCCCCCCCAAAAAAAATAGTTATCTCAGTGGCATAGTTGGAATATAGTTGTTGGAATTTCAAACTCAGTAGGTACTCCTTGGGAGAAAGAAGTGACCTTACGCCCTCTCCCTCCCACTGCGCCACATACCGCATACACCACGCACACCATGAGCAGCTCTATGCTGTCCTCTTGAGTTTCTATGACTCAGAGATAATGAAAATGTGTGTGAAGATAATGATTTGCTTCTTTGTCCTACTTCAAATGTTACGAACTTGCAAAGTATCATGAATCAGCCAGACATCTTAAGAAAGGATATGAATTTAGATATATTGCAGTTGTTAATTTTGAATGACCTCTTGGCACCTATTTGGAAGTGGGAGTCCTTCATTATGCCAATTTAACTCTAGTTGTGTTTGATTGCTTTCTTGATATCCAATCATGATATGATATCCAGATCTATTTGACATATATTCTGTCCAGGCCTCACAGTAGCCATTTCTTGAAGAATTCAAGGTTTCTTTTAGTAAGAAATAGGAAATGATCACCATCCAGGCCATGGAAATATCCTTGCTAGTAAATTTTCCATTGTTTCTAAATGTCCTCAGTGGATATATATATATGTGTGTGTATGTACATACATATATATATCGTTATATAAAATGCATACTTTTTTAATACTAGAAAAAAGAAAAACAGATGATGAATTATTTATGCTATCTTGGCATACTTTTCCATTAGCCTGGGCATAATGCTAGTTTGCAACTACACACTGCAATAAAAAAATAGCTAAGATAGTACATATCTTTTAAGTTAAAAATCTAAGTCTAGGGCTGAGCCCCGGTGGCGTAGTGGTTGTGCGTGGGACTGCGGCCCACTGGGACGGAGGTTCAATTCCAGCAGTGGGGCTGGGCCTACTACTCCCACCACCGGAGAGCGGTGATGCCCAAAAAACTGGAAAAAAAAAAATCTAAGTCTAACAATTCATTATATGAAGGATTTAAAATAAACCTCCAGTTATTACCACTATTTTGGTCTTTAATTGTTGTGTACAGTGCTGTATTTATCCTGGGAGTTCTGTTTTGTTATTTGGATTATTCTTTTGTTTTGTAAACTATCCTTTCTTTGTAAAGCACAGTTTCAGAACAATGATTACTTGTATTGTTGCAATTACTTGAGCCAAACAAAGCAGGAATACCTCAATATTTTCTTCATCTGAATTTTTTCTACTTACCTGGATGATTCATGTGGAGCTGGAAGAACTTGATAGATATTTGTTCTTACTTCATTATTAGTTATTATTATTTACAATCAATGACTTTTCACATTACACAGCAGCTGGTACTTAACGAGGGCAAGGAAATAGCATTTGTGGCTGAATTGGAAGGATCCAGTCATTTCAGTTTATTCTTTGTCTCTTGCTCACTGGCCCTCACTCACACGCTCCACTTACTCTACCACCATCTATTTATGTTGGGGTGAGGTTTTGCCAGGTTATTTCTAATTCATTGCACAATTCACATGAACAACAGACTGAAACTGTCCAGTCCTGCGCCATCTTCACGCTTGTTGTGTTTGTACCCATTGTTGTATGCAGCACCTGTGTCAATTAATCTTATTCAGGACTTTATTCTTTTCCATTGTTCTCTACCTTACCAAGCAAAATGTCCTTTATCAGGGCTTCCGTCTCCTGATCACAGGTCTGTAATATCTGAGAGGAATTCTCTCCGTCCTTGTTTCTAGGATGCACTTCTAGAGCATTTGGGCTGTACTTCTTCCAAGAAAGGCTTATTTGTTCTTTTGGCATGTCACTTTCCATATTCTTTTCCAGCAACATAAATCAAATGCATAGACTTTTCTTCAGTCTTCTTTATTCAATGCCCAACTGTTCCATCCACATGAGGTGATTGAATATACGCTGGGCTGGGTCAGGGGCACCTTAGTCCGCCAGGTGACCTCGCGTCCTTCAACACTGTGAAGTGGTCTTACAAAGCAGACGGACCTGGCCTGCACATCATTTGATTTCTTGACTGCTATTTCCATGTGTACTCACTGTGGATTTTAGTACGAAGAAATACTTCAATCCATTTATTAATTGTGAAGATTTTGGTTTTCTTTACATTGAGTTGTGATCCATCTTGAAAGCTTCAATGCTTGACCCTCATAAACAATTGCTTTAAATCATCACTTTCAGCAAGGTAGATTGTTCCATTTGCATATCACAGGTTGTTAAAAAGCATCCCTCCAGACCTGATGCTGGATTTTTCCTCATATTCCCCAGTTTCTTGTACCATTTGCTCAGCATACACACTAAATAATTATGGTGAGCCGAGACAACCCTGACAGACACCTTTTCTACTTCTTAAGCTGTGCAGTTCTCTTGGCCTGTAACTAAATATCTATTCATTCATTTTATTAAATCCATGGTGTTTAAGTAAAATAAGTATTTTTTGCCTTCTCAATAGTTAAATATGTTTCTGGACTGAACTGTGTGTGTGTCTTATTTTAATCTTGGTAAATAAAAAAATTCTGGGGCTGAGCCCTGGTGGACTAGTGGTTGTGTGCGAGACTGCGGCTCACAGGGTTGGCGGTTCGAATCCAGCAGCAGCTATCCAGGAGCAAGGCTGGGCTTCCTACTCCCACCAGGGCAGTGATGCCAAACACACACACACAAAAAAAAACTGGATAATTCCTATAATAAAACATGACTGATAAGAAATCTTTATCTAAAAATGCAGCAGGAGAAATATATAGAAATGCTTAATATCAGGATAGGATATCACACTTCCATGCAATACTTTTCCCCACCTCCCTATTTCTATATGTATTTACTTTCAACATCTGTGACTTTCAGAAACATCCTATCACCATTGACTGGTTTTATTTCATTAAAAATGTCTTTTTTTATCATACCAGCCATCACTTTACTAAACTAAAAAATAGAATCAAATTAATTTCTTGATAAAGAAAAGGAGTTGGTAAATGCCTAAACTTTGAAAACCCTTTATTTTTTCTCTACTTTTAAATTTTGTTGAGATTTCCTTGAAAGTTACAAAAGAAAACTTTTTCATTTAACATTGCACACTCAAATTATGCAATTTTCATAGCATCGTGGTGCTCATTCCATTTACGCCTGTTTTTTTCCCATTTCCATATAACTCGTTATATAGCGCCCTCCCTGCCCCCCAGCCTTTTTATATGAATGGTTGATTCCTTTAGTTTCACACAGAATTGTTGATTATGTCTCCACATTTATTTTGGTCCAAAAGGTGAGCTATAGGAGCGAGTTCAGGGCCAGGCTGGAAGGGTGACCCCAGGACATAATCTTCGTGGTTCCACTGTGTCCTGTCTGACCTGTGATCCTTGGAGTACCGTCTATGCTTTTAGGTTTTGTTCCACAGTTTTAACCTGCCCTGTCCATGCCGTTATTCAATGATCCCTTTCAGAATGTCCTACATCCATCTTTAGGCACCGCTTGATTCCTCTGTCCCCAGGGTTGTTGATGCTGAAGTTTTTGTGAATCATTTTTTGGACGAATTATTTCCATGAATCTTTGACTTTCTATACTTCTTTTTTTTTACCATGAAAAGTTTTAATATTTACACTCCATACATATTCATATACAAAAGGAACACCAGATGTGTGAAGCCATCGGCCTCGGCAGGTCTCCAGAACACTACAGATATAGGAGAGACAGAGATAACCCTGATGAGACCAATGGAAGAATTCTGGAGCCATGTTAAGCCCAAGATTACAAAATTGTGCAATCTTTAGTTATTGTTTTAGATCACCATTTGGGGGAGTTATCTTTTACAGAGAAGTCAATAACACAAGGACCTAGATAAATTACCCATCCAAGCTTAAGTTCCTTCTATACTTCTTTTTGTTGGGACAAGAAAAACCAGTGGTTGCAAGTAGTTGGTCCCCTAAAAAAATTTTTTGTCATCTTTTGCTACTCTCCAAAGTAGAATATAGGACATTTTCACAGAAGACTCTATGGTGACTTTCACCTGTAGACTCCGGTCATTATGATTACAAGAGCGTGTGTTTAGCAGTATATATTTACTTCTTCTGATGCCCTCCTCTCAGTCCTCCCAGTGTCTTCCGCTGCCTCAAGCATTTTTGCGTTGGCCTGCCTCTTCTTGAATGGTTGCTCTCCTTCACCCAACTTCATATTGGGTGTCCCTTGTCATTAGATATCACCTTCCTGAAAGATTGGACAGCAATAATGATGAGCCATTATTAAGACATTTCTTTGAGCCATGTATGTTCTTAAGAACTTTACATGATATAGATATATACATATTATATATAATAGGTTATACCATATGATATATACAGACATATGTAAACACATAAACCAATATATTATCCATGTGTGTATGCAGTAAAATTTACATATCATTTTTTTAAAAAAGGGTGAAGAGCCACAACTTGAGTTCACCTCTTGGACGCCAATATCCCTGGGCTTGGCATCTCCTTAGCGCAAGGGCAGAAAGCTGCGGTTTGAGAGGAGCAGTATGAACAGTGGCAGCAGAATGAGGAGCAGAGGACAGGACAGTGGGGCTGAGGGCCTGCAGGCAGGAGGCCTGTTTGTGGAGTGAGATGCCTTCAGGCACTTAACTGGTGGATAGGGGTGGTTGACGTGAAGCTGAGGTGCTTTAGGCTGAGATTTATGGTGGACTAGGTTTTCTGGCATTTATGGACAGCACTGCATGGACCTTTTAGTCCTGCAGAAGCCGAGCAAAATCCATGTCAAGGGCCCATGGGACAGAGAGAGATCTGTCTACAGACATTGATATTGAAGCAACTGCAGGAACCAAAGCACCATCTACTGAATTGAAATCAGTTAACTCCTTTAATAAGTGTGTGCATTTTCTCAGGATCTTGCAGTTTCTTACGATACCTCATTGAAAAGTAGAGAATGCTGGAGGTGGAAAGATTTGCGTCAGAAGTCGTCAGGAGGGTGGGAGGGTTAAAAACACATCTGAACTCAGTCCTGTCAGAATCAACTTTGGGCTGTTGTGGGGTTGGAGTCTTTCTTCTGCTTTAGAAGTCACATGTTCCAACCTCACCATGACACATTCTTTTATTAGGTCATTCCATGACCATTTTGGTTACAGTTGTATTTGTATTTTGGTTCCGTGTGTGTGTGTGTGTGTGTGTGTGTGTGTGTGTAAACTGAGGTTGTCTATTGTATCGGAGATGTTGGGTTGTTATGATTGTGGTTCATTGATGTTGGTGTCTTTTGTCCAGGATTATGGCTTTATTTTGTTTTGAGATAGAGGAGTGAGCAGGCCAGGCATACTACATTGCTGGATACTGTGGCAGCACGTAGGTGGTCGTAGTAAAAGACATTCATATAGAGAACTGAGGGAAAGTGAGGTAGTTCTTGGCGCTTGTATGTTGTTTATTAATTGAGGCAGGAGAAAGTGGAGGCACGCACCCAGTAATTGGGGTGGTATGAGGAGCAGATGTGGTTGCCTAGTGTGGACAAGATTGCTGACTACACTATGTGAGAATTTGGGGGAGGGGGAGAAAGGAAGAGAAAAGAAGGAAATTGACCAGAAACAAAACAAAACAAAAACAAAGGAAGGGAAGGCATTTTAAAAATAAGAAAAGAGGGGCTGAGCCACGGTGGCATAAGTGGTTGAGTGCGGAACTGCAGCCCGCGGGTTTGGCAGTTCAAATCCAGCAGCGGGTCTCAGGAGCGGCACTGGGTAGCGCCCACGACCACCAGAGGCAGTGATGCTCCCCTCCAAAAAATAAAAGAGAAAGCCTGGTTGGCATATTCTGATAGCCCCAGAGTCCTTCAGAAGCCAGTCTGAGGAAGTCGTGTGCGTCTATGTGTCCCCTTGTTTGTGGTTTTCATTCAGTTGCTTCTTTTGATGGGTACTGATTCTCCATTATCATAGTTAACTTTGAAGCCCAGGGTTTCAGGATTAACCTTTTTAGCATGAAGTTGCTTTCTCCAGTCTTTGTGTAAAGGGATTGTTTCAATTCTAGACTCTTGAACATCTGCCAAGTCTGTCATTGTCCCATTCTTTAATGGTTTGTCCCAAGGAAAATATTAAATTGTAGCAATCATTTAAGTTGTATAAATTTACCACATGTAATAAAAGGGGCAAAGTCTCTAATGAAGTGATGATCCTATATGCCAAAGACTCTGGGAACAATTGTAAATGTTGAACATTAGGAAACATAATAACTGCACATAGAGAAGCAATGGTCTGCTAAAAGTAGTAACGGTCTAAATTTTCTCCTTTTTACTATATTCCATTATGCATAGCTACTACAACGATCAACTTGTTTAAAAATGGATTCAATTTCTTAAACCAAATAGGAAGCGTTTGGATGGTTTGCTTTATCCTTAAACTTGAGTTCCTGAAAACCTATCCCGAAAGCACCACAAGATTTGCTGTGTGTGGATTAAGCTTTGCAGTTAGGCTCAGGGTTCAAGGTAGTTCATGGTATTATTTTCCTTAGAAAAATTTTAAATCAACTTGCACTGAAGAAAAATTTAAAAAGCTCATATCTTCAGTCGTCCAATAGCCATTTTAGATTTAGAGAGATGAATTAATAATTAAGTCTTGATGTTTGAATTCTTAATGTAATTGATATGTAAGAAAATGATTCAAAAATCTGCTCTTTTAGAATCTTTGGAACCAATTCTATTTTGGAAAAAAATGTTAGGCAAATAGAAGTCTGTATAATAATCCCGCAGCTTTCCAGAATTACTCAAAAGACGGTGAAAGTTGAAGACCAATACTCCGGCACATATTCGTATGAATGCTGTGGGTTAGTGGTTACTCATCGGTCAGCAGTTTAAAACCATGAGCAGATCCCCTGAGACAAATGAGGCTTTCTATTTCCGTAAAGAGTGACAGTCTCAGGAACCAACAGAAGCAGTTCTCCTCTGCCCTGTAGGGGCAATGTGTCAGAATCAATTGGTGACTTTAAGAGAGTGATAGTAGGAGAGGGATGAAAGCTAGGAGATTACTTAAGAGTTACTAACTATCATATTTACCTGTATTGATACTAATGAAAGTTTATTTAACACAATTGTGTATAATAAGTATTCTGAAGAAATCATAGTTTTTGAAAATATGCTTCAGAGCATACCTGCCATTTAAAAAAAACTTTTTTTTTGTATCAGCAGTGACCTTTGTATCTACAGCCTTTGCATGTCTACAGCCTTTTGTTTGATCAATTCTAGTTACAATGACAGGGCCAGCTTTCAGTGTTGGATGCTTAATTACTTGTTTATGAACTGTGGTGTTCCTCTCCTCTGACTTTGCTCAAATCTTTTTTTCTCTTTTTCACTTGCAACAAATGATTAAAATGAGTGTTTCAAAGGCTTGATCTAATTTATAGATGTTTGTTTCTTAAGAAAGATAATTGAAGAATGGCTTCATGTGGATACTCAGTCATAGGTTTCTTTTCTGTTTTCCTCTGGTTTTCCCTCTACCTTTCTTTTTAAAGTGAATGATAGGATCTCTTTACCATTGTGACGGGTTTCTGTACCGAGTCAATCAAATAGCATGTGAGCATTACTGCCCTGGCAGCCTTTTGGCCAAATCCCAAAGATTTTGTTTGGCTTTTCATGATAACAATAGCAATGTCACCATCCTTTATGCATACCATTGGTGACAATAACCATACCACCATGCTGCTTTATGAGGCAATAACTTTGTTTCCTCATTTATCCACTCAGGAACTGGATTATTACCTCATAAAACAGTGTGATTGTACAATTATCAATTAAATTCTGGCTTGTTGAAAGTCTCCAGGAAAAAAAAAAAGCCTTTTGCGTACAGTAGTTGGCCATAATTCTCTCTGAATTCATGTAACTTTGAATGACAAGGTATATTTTTCACACTGATAATGTTATTTTTTTTTCCTTTCCCTTTTTTTTTTTTGGTCTTGAAGGTTTTATGCAGTGCTAAACCCCAAGAACTATCTTACGTTGTAAAAGGCTTGGAACCTTACAAAATGTACTATTTTACTATTTCTCTCTACAATTCTGTTGGTTGTGTAACCAGTGCTCCAGAAATAGGACAGACTTCAGCGACAGGTAAGCAAGTTTCAATGAACATGAAAAACTGTATTGTGCATTTACAAACACGCATATTTAATGTTCAACATTTATACTTTTGTTTGCTTGTTCCTGACCTTTTACTTACCCTGAAAGCTGCCTATCTTGAAATTTAAAATTTTAAAATTAAATATCCTTTACAGTGCCAAGGAGCCATAAACGTGTGCTATAATATTGTAAGATGTGTTAGGTTGGGTAGAATAGAGAACAAATCCAGGGACACTCATATGTGTGTAAGAGAAAGCTAGTAATTATATATCAAATATATATCTATCAAAAATTACATATCAAATAGACATCAAAGAGCTGTCCAGATCAAGTCCACATGCCCACTACTGTCCATAAAACCCTTTTCAGACTAATGTAACCACATGCAAGATCACAGCTGGTGGGTGCAATGTCTTGTGGATGCACTGTGTGCAGTGGACACATCTTCAGGAATCTGGCAGGTCTCAGGCAGCTCTCTAAGTGACTGGACAGCAGGTAGATGAAGCAGAGAGAGCAGGGGAGGTTCCTGGGACCCTCGTTATGAGAAGATCACATCCACAAGAAGGCACGATCAGGCTGTGACACCACTTCTACACTTCAAGTTGACATGGAATTATGTAACAAGCACACATAATTAGATGCCGCAAGACTCTACTGCTCATCCAGCCCCCTAGATCATAGCAGTACCCTACGCATGCAGTAGAAGTGGTTGGAAGGGTTCTTATGAAGATATCAGGATACCCCTTCCCTCCATCTTGAACTTTTCTGTGGGTTTATGCCTACCCATCCTGCTTTATGGGGTTTTAAGGTGAAAACTCAGCAGCTACTGCGTTTCTTTGTAGTTCTACTCCCTTAATTGATAGGCACTTTTTTCTTAGTCTATTTGACATTAATAAGAACTTAGCAAGTCCTCTATTTAAATTTGATAAACTTAGGAAATGTCTTTTTAATGTGAATGCAATCAAGTTTTTGCTTGATTCACTTCAGAAAAAATATTAGTATAAAACTTGATCACATGTATTGCTAGTTAAATATAATCCAGCTACTTAGTGTTTCATATCTTTTCAACTCAAAGTTTGTCTGCTGATAGCCCAACAGTCTGAATGGCTTGTTTTTCATAATACATAATACATTGTAGGAGGAAAGACAAGAGGAATAAAGGGAGCAAAAGTCAGTGAATGAACTCGGAGAGAGCTGTATCAGAAACGTCAAAATAAGAGAGACTTTCTAGAATTTGCTATAGGGAATTTTCTAGAAAGTGATTTGAAGTGTCATATTCTGTAAAAAGAAAAGGACCATGTGAAGTGAATAGTGTGGAGTCACTGTGATGACACTCCAGGAATTACTGTAGGTAGCTGAAATATAAGGTAAAAGACGTTGCTGTCATGTAAAGCAAGTGGTTGCTTGTTCACTGCCAGAACTTTCCTTCTACTTAGTTTATAATAAAATGCAGCAGTAACCTATGGTCTGATGTTAACCCTTTATTTTTAGAAGGAATAAAATGTCAGTGTAGTTTCATATGCTAACATATTTTTGTGGGAACTATCTGATTCATATTGGACAAGCAGAAACTAAAGTCACTTGCATGAAAAAGTAAGAACATAAATGAAATTTGCTTGCTGGTTTATTTATTATAAATTTCGGTTCCAGTGCTTTTTCAATAAGTGGAATATCCTACTAGTTTTCAGTGTATAGAAAACTTCACCTATTAGAGAGCCTTTTTATTTATTTATTTTTAGAAGATTAAATGCATTTGTTTGGTTTGGTGTTTGTTTGTTTTCTGAAAACTTCCCAATGAGCAAAGATCTGGGTGAAACTCTGAGAAATTGGAAGTGAGAAGGAAACACTTTAAATATATATATATATATATATATATATATATATAAAATTTTATTGGGGTCTCTTACATAAATCACTTGCACCAAGCATCCTTGTACATGTGTTGTCATCATCATTTTCTAAACATTACTTTCTATTTGCATCCTGGGTATAAGCTACTCTTTTTTCTCTCCCCCCCCCCACCCATGTCCTGCCCACCATCATGACAAGGGTAAATGTTTGGATGGTCTTGTGGATTGTGATAAAGCTAATGGTGGACCTAAGGTTTGAGGATTTTTCCTGTGTGTTTCTTCGAGTCATACATTTGCATGTGAAGGGCACACCTAGCTTCCCTGTGAAATGTAACTTCTCAGTCTGACAGAGTAAAGAGAGATCATCACGAGAGAGACCCGGAAGACACCAGCAGCCTCTCCAGGGTTTTGTTTGTTTGTTTGTTTAACAGCACCCCAAACTAGAAGTTACGTTTTGCCTCTGACGAGGATCGACTCATGAAATATCAGTTGCAAAAATGAAATATCGGTTGCAAAAATTTCAAACGTTCTTGTAAAGACTTTTGTCCTGATTTCATGAAAAGACTTCAGAGTCATAACTAGCCCTCTTTTGCCGAACTGTTCTTCAGACTGAAAAGATGTGAAAAATGGTGACATTTCTGACATAAAGCTGCAGTGCAGTTCCTTTAATTTTGGTGTCCATCCCTCAGTTTGAGATCTGCCCAGATGGAAGGATCCTTCTTCGGAGGTGCAGCTATGCTTCTGCTCTCTCTGCCACATTCTCAATGCCATGGGTAACATTGGGACGGCTTCTAGGTGGCTGAGGGTAATGAAGGGATGGAGCGGTGGCCGGCCTTTTTAGTGTCCTTGACAAAATTTCCTTTAAGAATTCTTTTTAATCTAGTAAATGTGTGTACTTCTGCCATTTGCTAATGAACCCTGTGCAAACCTTTCTGGAGAGAATTTCGCTGTGGAGATCCACTCCCGAAGTAACACTGTGATCATTTTCTCTGTCTATCATGAATTGACCTCCACATTACAAGCTTTGAACTGCCCAGCTCCCATTAAACAAGTAATTAGTGATGCATTAAGTTTTCTTTCTGACTCCAAAGTGAAATGTATAGGTTGTTTGCTGCTGGGTGAAAAAACACACATTGTTTTGCATGCATGTACATACGTCTTTTCATTGTGAATAGGATCCAGAGTGATTAAACAAGCACTCTTAATATGTTAATTTATAATTTTAATTACAACAATCTTGTATATATAGTCATTAGTGAATACTAATATAAATATTTTTCTACCTTTTTATTCATAATGCATAAACCAATCATCCAGTTATTTCTCTGAGGTTGCCTGTTTTTGTTTCATAATACAATCTTTGTTCTTAGTTATGAATGCATTTTGTTCGCTTCTGTCTTGAATAATCCCTCATTAAGCCAGTCACTTTCGGCTCCATGCTAAAAAGGAAAAATTATCATGCAAATGTGGCATGCCATATTAAAAAGCACATTACAAACACTTTTGTTGCTGTCCTTCAATTAGTTTCCCTTCTTTGAATTTAATTCCATTTGTTGTTAAACTACTGACTTGATGTACAGACTCATGAATCCGAGGCTGCTGCCAAGAAAGTAGGGGGGGGAAAATCAAAGCTTCTTCGAAGAGCTGCCCCGGCGAGCTGAAATGAATTGGCCTCACCTTTGACAAGAATACTTGAACAGCACTGGAATCCTCTGATGATTCAACTTGGCTAATTATCCAATTATTTATTTCAAGAAGAAAGACACTGCTTTTGAGCTTGAGAAGTGTAAAGCAATCTGAGATGTTTGGTAATGACAGATGACTTAAGTAACTTGGAAGATAAACAGTATCTTTGCAAACTTCTCTCACGCAGCTAATGGTGTCAATAGGAGGGTTGTGGAGGCCAGGTGTGGACCATGCTGGGGGCACTATAGAGGATAAGAGGACCAACATAATTGACTACAAGGCTTTGTGCGACGTTTCAGCAGATATTATTATGTTTATAATGATATCCTCATAGTTACGCTAAGGAAAACATTTTTTTAAGAAGACTAACTTACATGCATCAATGTACATACAAGGCCCAACTTCTCAGTTAGTTTTCTTCTCAGAGCCTGCTGCCCTAAAAAGATCTCTAACCTTTGAAGCCACACAGAAGGTCACTCAGAGTCAGAAGAGACTTGATAGCAAGGAGCTTTGTGGAATGCGCTCTGGTCAGAGTTCACAGAGTCACTCACCTAAAATGACGCTTCAAACCACATGGTTTCATCTCTGTGTGCCACAACTATGTGCTGTGATTTTCATAACTATGGTCTAAGATTTCAAAAGCTTTTCTGCTCTTTTGGCTACAGTATTGTGATTATTAATATCTGTGCACCTGTGTCAATGCTGTTTTGAGAATGAAGAATAAGGAACAAAACAAAACAAAACAGGAGACAATAAAAAAAGACTTTCACTTGGTGACTAGCAGTGTTCTAATTAGCGTTGTGATTTAATGTAACACTTGCTGGGAAGTATGTTATAGATATAGCTATATATAAAATATCATATAAAGATATTTACACATATATAGCTGTATCTATAGTTCTATGATTACAAACAAGTGTCAGTATTCTTTAAGGATCAGGAGGGTCTGGTGCAGCTGTCATCCTGAGTGACACTGGTCCCAAGGATGCCACCGCACCAAGTATTTTTCTCCAACCATCCTTGCGTCTGAGTGTCAGTGAAATCCTGAATGCGCTGAAGTGTCTCTGTTTGTTTTGTCTCTCAAAAGAGCTGATTTTACACTTTCAACCAACATGTCAAATTTCCACAGCTCTTAAGCAATGTTTAAGTTGTATTCCTCTTGATTAAAAGCTTTTGGTTCAAAGCAATACTTTTTAATTGCCTAATGATATAAGTCAGTTCTTAGGAAAGAACCGCACATTTAGGAGTTCATTTGCAATATAACTGAAAAATTCATTGCATGGCAGTAAAACAATTTACTGTTAATTACAAGGAGAAGAATTTGCTGTAGCATGCTCACAGATTGCCATGAATCATGCAGCACTCCTAGAGATTTATAACAGATGTGTAAGTGGGATGAATTAGCAGGGTTTAATAACAGAGACACAAATCATGCAGACTTCAAGGAGCTTTAATTGATATACTAGAATGTGACGGGCATGAATCACTCAGCCATTCAACAGCACGGGAACATATGGTCAGCTCAATATGCTGCATTTTAAAGCGGTTCGTGAGTCGTTGGTTGTCCCATATGGTGAAAGCAATATATTTTTCATGATTAAAAAAATACACCCATTTTTAAAAAGAAATATGATGGCAAAGCATGTTTGTTATTGAACAGTCTCCCGAATGCCAAACTGCTTTTTACCCCCTAATGCTTCTGAAGCTTTTTTTTTTCCAATGGCAGCTTCCCAAAATAAAGAGTGGCTACTGTTTGTAATACTAGATGCTGGTGGCATTCTGAGGACTAAATCAGTGTTTCTTGGCACATTGGGTGCCACAGCAAAACCTACAGAAAAGCGTAGCTGATCGTAAAGGTGCTTGTCAGGGAATGCTCAGACGTGGGGGAAAGCAGGGGAAATGAAAGAAAGGATGTCAATTTTCAGAGCGGTACTGGGATGTTGGGTTGATAAATAGAATGAGTTACATGGGGCAGCTTTATTTAGCAGGGCAAAAAGTGGCCGTGCTAATACATGACCCCTCATCTTACTATCAATGGCAACATTTTATTCTAACCTCTGAATGAAGTATCCAACCCTTCATAAGAATTTGAAAGGAAACACCGGAGGGTCACCATTGGACACCCCATGTCCTCCACAATTCCTTTCCAGTCCTGGAGCAGACGTCAATGTGTGAGGACCGCCAGGCTCCGCTCGCCTGCAAACATGTTTCCATTGGAACCAGTATCTGGCAGCTTTTGGAAGAGCGTTTGCACCCCTAGTTAATCTGACAGGCTTGAAAAAGGAATATTGCAGCCTTCGAATTGTGGCTGCCAGAATTTAATGTCAACAATTAAAATTTATTTTGATCCTTACCTAGTGTTTATTACTGTTTGTATACACAACAGACCTTACTAATACAGAGATGCACTATTAGATGGAATTACCATCTGTTCAGAGTGAAAAGCTGGCATCTGTCTTAGATTCTAAAACTAAAATTATATTATTTCTAACAAAACAAAATTAACTGCTTTTTACTCACCAACTTTACTGTTGCGTTCACGGATGCACCCAAGGAAAAAGAGCCCCCCAACATGGGGGGGTTGGGAGGGGGGTTGGGGAGGGGATTGGGAACTAAGTCCCGACCTCTGTCTCCAGATAGGGAACTTATGCAGAAATGCTATTGGCTTTTGTCTCGGGCTGAAGCAGCATGGAGAGAGCACATATCTCAAGATGCAGCTTTACATTGTATTAAGTATCGATCCCATATTAAGGTATCAAAGCCAAACAATGCAAATATCTAACCTCTGAACGACTGCACTGGGAACCTCCAAGCAGAGGTGCATTTTGACAGCTGTGCCCTGAAGAAACACAAGAAAGCACCTTCACCAACTGCCAGTGAACTCCAATCCCACCCTCTCTCATAGGGTGCCACTCACCCCACGTGATGCCAAGACAGTATCTGTGTAGCTATAGGCTGCCTGGGCTTCTCCCTGAGGAAGAGCTGGTAGGTTTGAACCACCAACCTTTAAGTTATCAGCTTCACTGCGGCATCACCAAGGCTCCTGAAAAGGCTCGCATTAGGCAAAGATGCATCTCAACAAAGTTGGCTCGGTCCTGCAGTGACACCTTTAGGAAAAGACAAGTGTTATCTTCTATGTTAACCTATTTTCAACTCACCCCGCCACTGTCATGGACGTACAGAAAAGATTTACTTGAAGACCTCCTCCCTATTTTCCAGCCTGAGTATTTTATTGAACAGGTCTCTAGCGCTCTAATGTTAGAAATTTTGGAGTATCAAGGACAATGGTAGTTTGAATGCTGATGTTATAACGATCAGAGATGCTACTATCTGAGAAGCCAGACTTCAATTCTATATATCACAAAATAATAAATTGTGTCACACTAGCATTTAATGCATGTACACAGTGCATTAACTGTAACTGTAGTACATTTATTTGTGCTGGATGAGACTTGAAAATGATTAAAAAATCAATACTTTGCTGTCAGAGAAGCAAGTGTTACGATGCATTTAAGTAGTTAATTGCATAAGCCCCATAAAAGCTTCAAGTTTGGGTAGCAAGAATGCCATAATTACAGTCCAAGCAACTACCTCTTATTAATGGTGGACTTAAGGGAACAGTGGTTGCTGTCATCATGGTTTCTATATGCAGAGTTCAGAATTAATGGATCAGCTCCTGTCTTTTCATGTAGGTCTCTCGTTGTGTGCAAATTATTGATGACCACCTGAATGATAGCTGGGTAAGATAATGTTTGTTCACTATGGGGCGATTGTTGCAACTTCTCTAAAAAGCAGAGGTTTCTGGTTGTTTATGATGACATAGAAAATGTGGGAAGATTGCAAATACCATACTGGGTAAAGAAATGAAGCGACTCAAAACAGAAGGGTGTCAACCAGAAAGGCTCTGGATGACTTTCTGGAGCCCGGTGACTCATCCTCTTCAGTAACTCATTCAGGCTCATTAACAGGGCTTTAAAAGATTCAACCCCAGAATTTTAATGTAATTTTCATTTTAAAATTATGTCTGCCATGAGCTTTAACAAAAGAGCCATCTGAGAAGCAGACACTAGTCCTGAATACAACTGTGTTCCATGAGGATGAGTTAAAAACCCAGTCTAGAACTTAAATACATTTCTTTCCATATCAGGTCACATCATCACTGGCTGGGGATTAGAAACCATAGAAGTAGAAAAATCCATTGTGTGATTTTTCCCATAGTTAAATGAAAAAATATGACAAAAGGCAATTGTCTCTGTCTAAGGTCTCCGAAGACCCAGAGAGTTGGTTTTTAATTGTTGATCCTTTTTGCTGGCTAGATGCCCGTGAGTTCCCTCTCCTTTGCAATGACCTCTGTGTAACGGCAAAGATCTTGCCCTGGTCTTGTGTCCCCCTCACTGTGGTTATGAGGTTGGAGTCCATTGTTGTTTCCACTATGTCAGCCCATCCTCCGAACATTGTCCTTTTAGTCATGGATACTTCTGCTTTGTTTAATAAGCACGAGGCTCTTTAGGGACTGGTTCCTATAAGGAACATTCTGGCCATACTTTTAAAGCAGAGTTCTTTGTCCTTTTCCAGGCCATGGTGTACCCAGTAATTTTTCTCAACATTATTATCCAAATACATCCTTTCTTATTGGTCTTCTTTATTCATTGTCCAGTTTCCTATGCATGTGAGGTGCTAGAAACACCATAGCTTAGTCCTCAAAGTGCCATTTTCATTTTTAAATGTTTTTGTTTACTTCAAAAGATGAGCCCAGTGCATTATGTCCTATGATTTCTTGACCACCACTCCCACGGGCACTGTTTGTGCATCTGAGTAAAATGAAATCCCTAACAGTTTCCACATGTTTTACCTTTATTGTGATGTTGCATATTGTAGCTATTCTGAGGATTTCGATACTGAAGGCTGTAGTCTTAGATACTGAAGGCTGTAGTCTTTGATCTCTATTACTAAATGAAAATTCTCACTATCAGAAAGCAAGAGTAGGTTGTATGTATATCACAGGTTGTTAAGGAATCTTCAGCTAATCTTAATCCTATTTCCTTCATGTAGTGTTGCTTCTGGGATGATTTACTCATCATAGAAATGGAATACAGGACATCTTTGTTGATTTTTAAAATGGAATCCCTCTGTCAGACTAGAGAGAAGAGAGAAAAGAGGAGGGGAGGGGATGAGATGAGATGACACGAGATTGATTTACTTCAAGGAAATTAATGGTTCAAGCAATGGTGAGAGCCAGCAAGCCTCAAATTCATAGGTTTCTGCTTCTAAGGATTGAGCTATTTCCGACTCATGTCAACCCTACAGAAGAAAGTGAAACTGTTCCATAGGGTTCCCCAAACTTTAATCTGTATAGAAATGAACTGTTACAAAATTCTCCCTCTTCCTCCTCTGCAGCAGCTGGAGAAGCTGTGAGTTTATGTCTCAGGACAGGCACCCTGGTGGCACAAGAGCTAAGGACCTGCTTATACACCAAAAGGTTAGCAGCTTGAACCCACCCTAGCTGGAAGAACAGTCTGCTGATCGACCGCTCACAATTGGCCAATGAATGCCTTACAGATCACAACACAATAGTGTTCCATAGAGAGCTGGAAGCTAAGTTCCCCTTGTTGGCAGGCATTCAGACACACTGGGAAGATGGTGCCGGGCCAGCCAGGCAGTGGTGTGCTCTATTTTACATGGGAGGTCATCTTGAGTCAAACCCAATTCTCCGGCAGCTAACAGAAAAACGAAAATGACGTATGTCATTTTGTTAATGACTTCTAAAAGCTGTATTGAGGAAGTCATTGATAATTTATATACATGTGGTAGTCGAGAAAGCAGTGCCAAATGCAACTGAAGTGATTTCCTAAAATCTTACAGAATTCAAAATTAAAGAGTAATATTTTTTCTAATGTGGAATTTCCTTTCTATTTTTTTTCATGTTGGATCTTAAAATTTACTTTTTTTGTAAATAATAAAAATTCATCAATGACATTTGTGTCTTTAATATCTTCATTTCAATAATTTGGCTAAAACCTTTACTTAAATCTTTACCATCTCTCTCAATGACCATATGTGTCCAGTGGATTTCCTTCCTCCCTTCTGCCCGCCTGCCTTCGCTCTTTCCTTCTCTCATGAACTCTCACTCGTCCTTCCTTCCTTTCTTGCTTTTAAAACAAGAGAATAAAAAAATATTCTTTTAATTCAATCTTTGGAGTTGACTTGGTAAGATAGTTTGGGTGGAATAATTCCCCTATGAATTTTAAAGAAAAACCCTACTGCCCACTGGAGGTTAGACAGTTACCACTGATTTGAATGGACTCAATCTAAAGCAGTGGTTCTCAACCTGTGGGTCTTGACCCCTTTGGGGGTCTAACAACTCTTTCACAGGGGTAGCCTAATTCATAACAGTAGCAAATTTTCAGTTATGAAGTAGCAACAAAAATAATTTTATCATTGGGGTCACCACAAAATGAGGAACTGCATTAAAGGGACACAGCATTAGGAAGGTTGAGAACTGCTCATCTAAAGTGACCTTATTGATCATAATGATTTTACCAACAAAAATATTTAAAATTTAAAAAAATCTAAAAATTGTTGTTCCATTGTTGTGTGGTATGTTCTAATTCATGGTGACACCATGTGTGAAGAGATAGCATGCGCTGTATAGAGTTTCCAAGGTTATGAACTTGCAGAAGCCAAACACCAGACCTTTCCTACAATGTGCCTCTGGGTAGATTTCAACAGTCAGCCATTGGCACTCAAGTTTTGTAGGTATTAAAGAAATAACAAACTCTTAAAATTTCCTTTTGATTGCCTTTGAATTTATATCTCTTAAGAAGAAGCATTCTTGGATTGTGCTATCAGTGAGCAGAGGACTGTGAGTACTATTCTGAAAACTTTATCATTATCCCCATATGGATGGGTAATTGAGGTAAATTGCAGTTGTACTCAGACGGTATTGGAGTAATAGGTTGTTTTACTAAAAAATAATAAAATCTTTCCATTAGCAAGGAGGACAAAACACTTCCTTATACTGCCTCAAGTATTCAGTTAGCATGTTAATCCTATGATCTGAGGTTTTCTATTTATCCATACTGGTGATGACTAATAAGGTAGCCATGCCTCATGCAAGCCCATTTTTAGATTTATTAGTGGAAATATTTCACATCTCATTCTAAGTCACATGCCAACTGCTTAATAATCATATGAGTTTCGTGTGTGCTTCTTAGACAATAAGGATTTAGTACATTTCTATATAGAACATTTTATTAGTTGTGTGGGCTAATTGGCATGTTTTACAGAAATCTCACAAACAAGACAAATCTAGTGCCTTTGAGTCAAGTCCCACTCATAGCAGCTCGATGGAGGTTGCTAAGGCTGTAAATCTTTATAGGAGCAGACAGACTCAACTTTCTGCAGCTCAGTGTTTAGAAGTTCCAGAATACTAGGTAACCTTACATATAATTCAGAAACCAACACAGATAATCTCAAAAAATTATGGTGTCTTTCTAAATAGCAAATTTTATAGAATAGAAGATTATGTAATTGATTGTCTGTGTTTCCCAGATCTCAAGGCTCAAGAATCTTAGACAATAACCTCCCACAATTTTGCTTACAGCTGAGAATGGCTTGCTGGGGTTTTTATACAATAATCTGGAATGGCAAACTGAAAAAAAGAAAGTTTATGGATGAAAATATTTCTGGATGACTTAGTCTTTTGTTTGGGTATATTTAAAAGAAGGATCATAGTTTGTAGAATGAAACTTTGAGAACCCACCATTTAGCAAATTCTTGGCATGTAATACTGAGGGAAATCATGCATATAGCTTAATGATTCCTATATATTTATGTTTGTAAAAAGATCCATGGTTGCAGTGGCAGAAGAACAGAATTGTTCATTATCTTTCTAAGTTGATGAACTTTTTAAACTTTTCAAAATTTACTGAGTTAAAATAGAATTACCAGTAGCTGTTTTTCTTTTTTTGGAATGCTGGCCAAAAATTCTAGAAAGTGAATAAGTTACAATTATAGTCTGCTTTACAGTGAATTTCCTTTCATAGTTTAAAAACACTCTTCCTTGTATTAACATAATTTTAATTATGTTATTGAAATAAGTAATGTTCTTATGTCTGTGTGAAGCTGCCTTGAAAACGTATGTATTAGTCCAAAGCCTTGGTGTGGGCCCTTAATCAATAGGTCTAGTGATTATGAAATTTTCCAATTCCTTCACTCTTTCATCTCTAGTTCTGCTCATATAAACATTAGTGCTTATTGCTATTGATTGGTTCATGGTGACATCTATGTTACCTTTTGTGTTGCTATGTAAAAAACGTTTTTGCTACAAAGAAGTCATTGGTCTTGAATATTTGTATCACGAAATATCAAGTTTCATGTCTACCACCAATGCCCTATTCCTAACTTCTATTCCTTCCTCTTTGTTTTCATCTTTTATATTCCTATGTCTAATAATGGCATCTTGATTGCATATTTGTATATTTTGGACTCAATACATTGGTAAATTTATTCCAGTTCTTCATCAGTAGCTTCAGCGGTTGGTTTATAAATTTGAATAATTGTTGTATTAATGGATTTCACTTTATGCGAATAGATATAATTCTATGACAGATAGCAATGTACTTCAAGATAGATATTGAACTGCTCTTGTTGAGGACGAAGGTGGCACCATCTCTCTTGAATCTAACATGCCAACATAGTAAATTATTTGAATTTCTGATCCCAAATGACTAAATTACCAGTGCATCTCAGTTCTCTAAGCTTGAGATATTAATCTGTATCTGCTGCATTTCATTTTTGAGGACTTCCAATTTTCCTAGATTCTTATGTTGTTCCAATCATTAATAGATGTTTGCAGCGGGTTCTTCTCATCTTGAGTCATGCCCTGTCTGCAAACAAGCATCCTGAAAGCCATGCCCCCTCCCTGTCATCTTCTCTTTGAGAAGGCAGCTCTACCTCAATCATAGTTTGATTGCTTTCTGACCTAAGGCACTCATCTTCTGGCACAAAACGTAACAAGGTTCTGCTGCTAGTCACAATGTTTTCAGTATTGGACAATGTTTTGATTCCGTCAATGAGGCTCTCAGTGCCTAACTCCTCAAAACTGGTCTGATTTATCATTCCTTATAGTCTATTCTTAGTCTGGAAGCTTTGCTGACCAGTTCAATTTGGTGACTATGCAGATATTTGCAATAGTGTGGCATAGCATCCCAGTGACACACACATCACAACAGCACAAAAAAAGACAGACAACTGGTAGAAATACTGCCTAGTCCTCTGTTACACACATGATTTTAATAAATGCTGAAATCTGTTGCAGCCATTGTGTCAATCCTTCTGACTGAAGGCTTCCTTCATTTTCTCTGTCCCTTTATTTTCCCAAGCATGATGTCTTTTTTTTTGAGTAATTTTCCCAATGATCTTTCCTAATGACAACATGCCTAGCATAAGTGGAAAGTATTCTCATCCTTCAGACTTCTAAAGAATATTTTGATTATAATTTTTTCTAAAATGGATTTATTCACTCCTTTCTCAGCCTGTTATATTCAGTATTCTTTGCCAATCCCACAATTCACCACTTTTTCTTCTACCCTGTTTTTTCTTAGACACACACACAGTGGGTATGTATCGGAGACTTTACCACTAAGTGTGTTTGACATTGCTTTATTGAATAGACATTAAGCACACAAAACATGTAAAGAGAAATCAAAATCAAAACAAAAACTTCATTTTCCATAATTCAACTGTGACTCTCTTCCCCCCTTTTCATCAACTTGTAAAGGAATTTAATCTTTGTCCTTTCTGGGCTGCCTCAGTTCCAACATTCCAGGAATTTTAAGTATGTCAAATGCTCAAGGTTGGCAAAAACACTGGGCTGTCATTGTCCCAGGACTCAGGTCAGGGTTGATGGTGGGGTCCTTACAGGAACACTACCACTGACACCTTCTGAAAGGTTGGCAAGTCTGCCTTGGGTCTATTCTTCCTGGAGCAGTTCTTTAACTGATGAAATCACAGGATGCACATAAAGATGCTCTGCTTAGTCTTTAGATTTTATTTTGTTTCAATGTGTGTAATTGAACAAGTAAGCCACATGGTTTTCTGACTTACATAAAGAGATAAATACAATTTAGAAATCTTGGGTCATATTTCTTGGATCACTCATTGTCTGGAAGAAATTTGTGACAATGCATGCCACCAAGTATTTCTAAATCCACATTCCTCCTTGCTCATTCTACTATCCTGTTTTAAGGGATCCATTCCCCGCTTGACCTCTGTGACTTGCACCAAGAGTATAAGCCATGTTAAGGACCCGGCATCTTGTGACCACAGTCCATCTTTGGCTGCAGTGTCTCTCAGGGAACCTGAAACTCCTGGCTGAGGCAGTTCTAGCTCAGCCAAAGAGAGATCACTAGGGAAGGGAGCAGCCTGGATCGGTTATCAACTCAAAGCAGGAGTCTGCAGGTCATTGCTTGGTACAGTGAATCTGGGTAGAGCATCAAGAGCAGCTCCTATCAGCTTATGAAATGTGTTATTTCGAGAAGGAAGAGAAAAATTATTTGGGATTAAAAAGATACTTTAATTGTGTAAGTTTTGTGCTAAGTTTTGGTTGACCTTGTGCTGTTGAGTCCACACTCACTCATATCAACCTCACTTGAAAGAGAAGAACACACAGCTTCGATACTTTTTAGCAGCCATCACACCAAACTCGGAGCTAAGATTCCATTTCCAGGAACAATATATATCCATGAGATTACACAGATTAGATTTTGAGTGTGGTGAACACAAGTTTATGTGTAATGAAGTTCCTGGGCCATATAAAACTTTAACGGGGTTAGCTGCTAACAGAAAGACTGGAGGTGTGGGTTCATACAGAGATGCCTAAGCAGGCAAGCCAAGATCTTCTGAAAAATCAACTGCTGAAAACCTGATGGTTCCCACAAAGAATTATGACTCAACATCACCATAGTTCATCTCTACTTTATGGAGCCCTGATGGCACGGTGGGTTACCACTGAATCACTAACCATAAGATCGGTGGTTTGCCACAAGCTATACTCTGTGGGACAGCAAAACAAGACTGTCTATTCTGTAAAGAACTGAAATCTCAGAAGCCCAAGGGGGGAGTTCTACTCTGCCATATAGAGTTGGTGTGGGTGGGAATGAACCAGACAGCGGTGAGTTTTTTTTTTTCACTTCTCAGACACACAGGGGCACCATGAGTCAAAACTGACTCAGTAACAATTGGTGTGGCTCTGAGTACTTGTTTCTGAGGATCAAAACCACTTCCTTGGTTGTAACAAGTGTTTTCTAATATTTACCACCAGCCTGTCTGAAGTCTCCTTTCATCAAAGGAATCAACAGCACAGCCATCTATCTTAGATGGCATCTACCTGAAGAAGTGAATGGGACTTCTCCTATATATCATGTGGAAAGGAGAGAGTCATCTTTAGCAGCTCCAATGACCACAATGATAAAAGGAATTCATTTTATGGGCAAAGGGTATTGTAAATTTCCCAGTTCTGTTCTGCCAGTCAATACAGACTTTACACGCAAGTGTGTTTGACATAGCTTTATTTAAGAGGCACTGAGTCCCAGGGTGTTTTCTATCATTTTGCTACAACTTTACAATGAGAATTTTTATTACACCTAGTTCTAGAAAAATTAATAAGTGTTTCATGCACTTAGGTGTCAATATAGACACCTTTTCAGTATTCTGAGGAAAAGAGGTAACTGGAGAAAAGGATTGATAATAATAAAAAAGATTAAAATCTACTGCTTGAGATCAAAAATATATGTTCAAGGTAATTCTCATATGTTGTTCACTAAAATGTCCTCAGATCACTGCTCCTTGAGGAGGGCATGGGGGTGGGGAAAGCAATAGCAGTATTTCTTGGGAAAATTAATTTGAGAAAGGTTAGATAGTATTGGAGGTTCTCAGTGCACATCAGGTTATAATATCCTCTTAGCAGAATTGTTACAAAAAACCTACAACTTGTTGTCCTTTCTAACTTTTCATGTAGATATCTCCCCTTTAGTGTGATACTCTCATTACTCCTTGTTCTATTGCAAACATAATGGAAGAACTAATCTTGTGCAAGACAAACGGACCAGGACTAGGGTGAGAAGAAGAAGGCAATTGATGCTCATGCAGAATTTATAGGCACCCCAAAACTCAGTAATCAGGATAAATAATATTTTAATTAATTAAACATTAACCAATGTGAAAAACTATGATGAAGGAAAGAGAAGATATTTAAACTAACCAAGGTATAACCTTGCACTTGGAAGTCTGTCCTATTTGCCTCCTCCGATCCTTGGCCCTGTCAGGTAATGGGTGATACACTGTTCTGAAGTGCATTTGTCTCTGCAAATTATGGTGTTTTAAAACACTCTTTCAGTATAATTACAAACTGCAACTACTAATATATATTTCACACATTTAAATATACAACACATGTTGTAACATAGGCTCCAAGGATATAAACATAATCAATGAGAAAGCCATTTTGTAGCACACTGTTATTCTTTAATGCACTGAATGCATTGGGGCAGAAAGATGGAATTTGGGTTCTAAAATGTAGCTCAAATACCATCTCCTGAGTTTAACCTAAAATAGTAAAGAGTTTGCTCTGGGGTAAGCCTGGCTGCTGATGTATATTTGTAATGAATCTTGATTATGTTCTAGTCAGCGATATTGAGATGAATGCATGCTTAACTTCTTGCCCAGTACATCAAAATCATCGCTGAATATTGCCTAATTCAACCATTGTACTCCCCTAAACTGTTCCACATCTATTTAATAATCTTCAATGATTAAAAAGGAGATATTTAAAAATCACCTAGTGATGAAAAAGTTTTCTTTGCCTTAAATGGAAATCGCAACCTTAGATGTACGTTTAGCTCCTGATGTGTGGCTTTAAGCAAACACCTTCCTTCCCCTTCAGCGGGTGTAGCTGGTGTAAGGATGTCAGCTTGGATTTGCTGGCTAGCCAGCAGACAGATTTTTGATGGGATCACCTACTGTTGTTGCAGTGAAAGATAGAGTGGCCCATCCACCGTTAATAAATTTAGTTGTCCTCGCTGTCTCCCTTGCTGGCGTTTTACTAGGGGGTGCAAGGGCTTGGGGCAGATGTAGAGTCTGGGAAGTTTTCCAAATTCCTCTTTAAAAAAGTTAGACCGTAAACAGCAGTCTTATGAAGCAGTATCCTTCTGTCTGTAACAAAGCCTCCAGATGCACAGAAAATGTGCTGAGCGTACACATGATGTGAAGGACAAGGCAGGGGGAGTCACGATTTTGTCTTTAACTGCTCCCGAGAGCTTTGGTGATTCCTAGAGAATAAGAGTTCTTCCTGCGCTGACACACTCCTGGGCATTGTTGGCACCTTTTTATTAGTAGCTTTGCCTTATGTTTAAGGTTCCTTTTCATTTTTAAAGTAGCCAGGTGTACATCACGTTATTGGTTGGATTTTTATTGGCTCCATTTCCAAGTTTGGTTGAGCACATACTTTTATTGAATAGAAATCATAGTTTAAAGTTAATTGATCAGCCAACTAAAGAGTGCTCCTTAAATGTGATTTTTTCCCCTACAATGTGAGGTTAAATTTACAATGGAATAGGTACTGGAGAAGTCTGATTCAGAAACTTGCCCTCTCTCATGGAGGAGAAAGGAGCAGGTATTGATGGTGTTCTATATGTTGTGGAATAAAAAGCAGATGTAAAAGTTATAAATAGGAGTGGGAGGTAAAATAATGTAGCTAAACATTCCTTGGTTGGCTATGAGTTGGCATAGACTCAGTGGCAGTGAGTTTGGTTTGGTTTAAACTTTTCTTATCTCAATACTACTCACCTTTTTGAATTTTTCTCAATTGTTAGTTTTCCAAGTAGCAAAGAGTAAACAGAGTTGCCATTATTTATTTATTTGCATGCTATAAGATGTCTGAGAGCTGTATATAAGGTCAAAGAGAATCGATTTTATTCCATAGCAATTAATCCAAAGTGTTATTATAAGATAAATGTAGGATATAGAAATGAAATTATGTTAAGTGGATTGAAGTGATATGTGCCAAACAGAGTTCCTGATTCACTTTTTTATGCTTTAAGCAATTCATATATTCTTGAGCAAGTATAATGACCTGGGAGTATGCCATTCATTAATTTCTAAGTCCTCTCTTTGGTTCAAGCAATCTGACTTATTTTTCATGAATGAAGCATGCATTCTATATTTTTTAGGGTTGATTTTACTCCCCTTTCCAGATTCAAAAATAAATCTTTGGAAGCCAGGATTATTAATCATTTATATCAGAGTATAAATTTAACACCATATGTTAGCCTACAAACTCCTATTTGACTAAGAATGGGAGCTTTGAGATCAGACTAGTATGTGTCAATTTTAAGTCTCAATATTTATTAAAACAAACCAAAGATGATTGCTGTTCATTCATTCTGGAGTTATGACAAGAGTATACTTGTGGACTTAGGGATTTTAATGGCTTTAAAAAAACAACAACAAATGTAAACTTTAAGGTATCTGAGGTATCTCTGGGAAGACTCAGAACTTCAACCATTCACTTAGCAATCAAACATGTTAATCCTTTGTAACACTCAGGGGCTCTAAGTGCATATCAGTGCACAACAATCAGAAAAACAAAGCAAAGTGAAAGAAAACAACAACAGCCAATCTTTCAATGCTTTCTTCTCCTTTTCTCTAAATTTGGTGTAAGTCATAAAACAAAATACCCCCCACCACCGAGTCAGTGTGACTCATAACAATGGATAGAACTGCCACTGTGAGTTTTCAGGACTGTAACCCCTTGGAGTAGAAAGTTAATCTTTCTCTGTCAGAGAATCAGGTGGTTTCGAACTGCCAACCCTGCAGATTGCAGTCCAGTGTGTAACCACTCTGTCAACTTGACTCCTATCTAGGAGAAAGGGAAGAGTTAAAGGAGAGAGCTCTCTGAATGATCTTTGTCTGATGCCCACCAAACGTATTGCCTACCACTCATTCAATGTTACTAGGTGCCGTCAGCTCAATGCCAACTCATGGCAATCCAGCATAAAACAGCCTCATAAGGTTTCCAAGGCTTCATCCTTTACCCTTTTTCCTGTGGAGTTGCTGGGTAGTTTTGAATTGCCAGTGTTCCAGGTAGTTGCTGAGTACTTAATCATTATGCCACAAGAGACTAATCATGAACCTTTAGCTTGTATATATTGAACAAATAACTGTGGAGTGTCTACTATGTGATTTAAAAGTAAGCCTTCTATAATTTGTAAAATCAATACTTTATTCATTTATTTCCAATTACACATGTTATGTTATATAAATGTCAACCCTGGAGCGTGTATACTTTACTATAGTGTGCAACACTATATATTGAATACTTCATTTTTGCTATGGGAAATAGAGAACTCAATTTAACTTGGATTGAGATATTGGGTGATCCATTTTGATTGATCCAATCTTGTTTATCCATTCAACTTACGGTATATTAGATGATGAAAATCTCTGCTCTATCATCTACAATTCTGAATTCTTAAATATAGGATGAGGTCACTTCAAAAGGTTCTTTGGAAAATGGAATTAAAAGGAAGCAATTTTTACTTAAATGTTTTGAACCTACTTCATATTTAAGTGGTTCCCCTAACCCAAAAGTGAAAGTGTCACCATGGTATCTGTAAGTTTAAAACACCAACTTGAAAAATAGATTTATTGGTGGATAATTCACCTATGTACAATTTAATTATGTAATCATTTAGAATAGTGTGCAATCATCACCACTATCAATTTCAGAATATTTTCTTCGCATACTCATTGATGTTGGCTCCCAATTCACCCCAACCTCCTCTACCATGCCCCTAGGAAATCATTAATCTAGTTACAGTCTCCACAGACTTGTCTATCCTGGATTTCATATACAGAAAAATTGCACACAATATGAGCTGGAAGTGGATCAAAACTAAAAAACAACAACATCAAAATAGAATGTAGAGAAGCTTCATAAAAAAGAAAGCATCACGTATTAAAAGTGAAAGAAATGTTAAAAACTGGGTCAAAAAGAACCAAATGGAAAGGTATTGCAATTTAATCCAACTACATCTGTCACTTTTTTTCACTTAATATAAAGAGGCCTTGAAAGATATAATGATGAAGATCCAAGACTCCAGTCTGCAATATGGGTGAAAGAAAAATCCCCATAACAGGACCATAAGCAACATCATAATAAAGAGAGACAATATTGAAGATGTCAAGCATTAGTTCCACAATCAATGCCTATGGAAGGAGCAATCAGGAAATCAAAGACTATATTGGTTTGGGCAGATCTATCGCACAAGATTGACTGAAAAGTGAGTGACTTGAGCACTGAGGTGAGCCTGCTCTAAACCACGGCATGTTCAATATCCTTATATACAGTGGAAAGTTGTGCAATCAATCAGAAATGCTGGAGAAGAATTGATGCATTTGAATTATGCATTTGGTGAAGAATATTATATGCACCATGGGCTGCCAGAACTCATAAATCTGTCTTGGAAGAGGTATTAGAAGAATTAGAATTCTTCTGAGAAATAGGATTGCTAGATTTTGTTTTATGTACTTTGGGCATGTTATCTATTGAGGTCTGTCAATGGAGAAGAACATCAGGCTTGTTAAAGTTGAGTGCCAGTAAAAGAGAGAAGATGACTATCAGTAAGACAGATAGACAGTGGGTGAAAAGATGGGATCTAAGAGGACACATCTGTGAGGATTATGTAGGACAGTCAGTGCTATACATATGGTAACTAGGAGTTGGAACGACTCGAAGGTGCATAAAAACAACCACAACATGGGCAATTATTGAATTTTGAGGGAAGCAACAAAAGAAGATGGAAGAAAGGCACCACATCATATATTTTTTTAAACTGGTCACTGTTCATTCACTTAAGGGTGTAGCCCATGACCAAGAACTGATCATATTGAAACAAGGAGTCTACGTTGTACCGAGGCATTGACCCAATACCAATGGATGTATTTCAAGAAGAGGTGGCAATGCTGGAGGTCCTTATTCATCCATGGCAAGGAAGTTGAAAGAGCTACCTACCTACCTGACTGGCAGAGAGCCTTCTCAGTGCCATTTTAAAGAAGAATGATCCAGGAGAATGTGTAAATTAATAACTATTATTAGTATTGTGTTGTCACAGTGGCTGCAACAATGTGCTCACACACAGCAATGGTTGGGAACAAGGTGTAGGATTGGACAGTTTGGGGTTCTGCTTTATGTAGGGTTGCAAAAGATAGCACCTCCGCCCCTGCACAGGATTCACAGTGCTAAGCATCTTTCAGAGGGGGACTGGCAACAATAAGATATAATTGTATCAGAGAAAAAGAAAATAATTTTGATTGATCTTCAGAAATGGCCAATAAATCTACCTGATTTTCAGAATAAATTGTTATTTTCTAATGCTGCATCGCAAAAATAGCAGCTACGAAACTGCTCAGATTGGCATTCCAAAGGTGACCCTCCCTCTCCTTGTCACTTTCTTTTCCTGTTAGTGAAAATAGGTCCGTGATCATTTGGGGGAAGGTTTGAGTATTGTTGTATCCAGATGCCAATCACACTAGCCTTTCAAATTGCCTTCACTGATGACCCTTCCCAGAAATCAGGAACTGCCTTTGGGGAGATCTTTGTAGCAAACCACCCGGGAAATGAGAATGCGCGTGTACCTGGATGCAATTCCCCTTTATTTGTCTTCATGAGAAATGTGATGACTGATGTTGAATATCTTGCAGATGAAAATCGTGTACAGTTTCTTCGTAATAATGCTGTTCAAGGACACAAAATGATTGCCACTCTTTTTTGTTTCATATTCTTCACCTTCCCCAAATGCCTGAACTAAAATCTTTAAGACACAGAAGTACAATTAATTACTAACATATGGAAACAAAAATGCAACTTCATAAAATCAATGTTCTTAAAAATATATATATTTGATCTATGACCTTTAAGCTTGATGATTATTGTTTTCTACTGTTTTTAGTGAGTTGGGAGCTTTCAACACTTCATTAAAAGAAAGCTAAGTGCTTGTAGTAAAGTTGCAAGGAGGGCAAACTTCTTCAGATAGACTAATTAGTAAAAAGCATATTAATTCTGACCTTCAACACCCTTGGCGTAAGAGTATCTGTTTTCCTCTGAAGGGGAGTAAGCAATTTTGCTAGAAATAGTTTTTTTTATATATAATAAGAAAACCCCAATCCTTCCAAGGCAGATTAAAATAACCCAAACAAATAATGTAGATTTTTATCTGTAGTTGTTGAAAAGCAAGTACCATATATGAATCTGTTGTGTGCCCTACAAGTTTAATGAACAGACTGTCATGATAAAAGTAAATAAAAAGGCAAGCATAAGAACATGGAACATTGGAACAAAATGAGGAGCAGCAGCTCTGAGAGAGTGATGAGGCACACATGTCAGAAGAGATGAGACTATATCATTGAACTCAGCATGAACCCAGAGGGGAAAGTCCAAAGGAGTAGCTTACTATAATACTTGATGGCACAGTAAACAATGGTAAAGTAGGGCTTTTATCACACTTAGTATGGTTGTTAGGCACCCATTCATTAATTCCAACTCACACCAACCCTATGAACTACTGAAAGAAGTATGGCAGGATCCAGCACCATCCTCACAGTTGTTGCTGTGTTTGCTCCTTATTGTAGCCACTGCACCAATCCATTTCACTGGGGATCTTCCGCTCACACTGAGCCCTTGTTTATCAAGCATGATGTCCTTCTCAGGCCCTGGTTCATCCAAAGGACATGTCTAAAATTTGTGAATTGAAGTCTTGCCATCCTCTCTTTTAAGGAGTATTCTGGCTGTACTTCTTCCAAGATAGATTGGGCCAACCTTCTGGCAAGCCATACATAGTATATCAATCTTCTTTGACAACACAATCATTTAAATATATGAAAACCTCTTCAGTCTTTTATATTGCCCAGATTAAGCATGCATGTGAAAGATTAAAAACAGCAATCTTTGGATCAAGTGCACTTTCACTCTTCAGGTCACACCTTTGTGTTTTCAACACTTCAAAGGTATCTTTGGCAGCAAATTTGCCAGAAAATGTGCTGTATTGTCTGATTTCTTGACTGTTCCTTCTATAAACATTTATTGAGAATTTCAGTAAAATGAAATCCTTGGTAACTTCAATATTTCCCCTATTTATCCTTATTTTACTACTGGTCTAATATGAGAATTTTTTTTGGAGGGGGGGGTCTACTGAAGTCTAATTCATAGGAAAGACTATAAACTTTGATCTCTATCAGTAAGTGCTTCATGCCCTCTTCACTTCCAGCAATTAAGATTGTTCTATCTGCATAGTACAGGTTATTTATAATTCTTCTTCAAGTACTATCCATATTCCAGCCTGTGTTAGTCTGGAAGCTTCACTGAAAGTTATTCACTATTGGTGACCCTGCTGGTATTCCAAATAACTGCTGATATAGCTTCCAGTTTCTCAAGAATTTACAAAACACCCCAGTATGACAAAGTGACAATTGGTGAATATTGAGTAACTGGTTTTTTCATGCAGAATTTCAGATGACACTGATGGTTGATGAATTGAAATTCTGTTTTGTGGGTCAGATTTTACAAATGTAGTAGAAAGGTCAATTTATGAATGAGCGTGTTTTTTCATAGTGTTTTTAAAGTGACTCATTTTGAATTACATATGAATAAATTCACTTTTGCTTTGAATGCCAACAAGAAAGTTGATATAGCAGTAAAATTGTTTTATTTTTGGCATTTTATCTTTGTATAAAATAAACACAGAAAATAAGTATGATTATCCTGAAACCTGTTTTTTTTTCTACTTAGCATTCATGATAAATGATGTCAGTTACCTGAGACAGAGTCTGGAAACTTTAAAAATATTACTCCTCCTTCTCTTCCACACCTACCATCATGTATCCCCTTAGAGGCCCTTCCATCTCTGATACTTCTTTTGAAAAATTTCACGGTAGCCTCGCCCTCATTTTTATTGCCTACTATCAGTTTCCTGATAACTTAACCAAAGAAAACCTTAGGAATGACCACAATACATTGTCAGGTGTAGTATCAGCCCTCCTTCAGTTTGGAAGGCACTCAAAATGCAATTAGGAAAGAGCTTCCTCCTCAAAGTAGACTTGATCTTAATGACGTGGATGGAGTAGAGATTTGTGTGTGTCTTAATTTGTCAATGAGACATGAATTTAAAAAAGAAGAAATAACTTCAAACATCCATTAATAATCAGAATATGGATTGTACAAAGTAGGGATCTAGAAAATTTTGGAACTGTCAAAAGTGAAATAAAACACATAAAGATTGATATGCTAAGCTTAGTGAACTGAAATGGATGGGAAATAACAAATTCAAGAGAAATGGTATCAAAAGAGCATATCCTGCTCTACCTTGAAGTACAATGTTGTCTGTAATAAGGTAATATCTATATGCCATAAAGTCCAATGTAAACAATTATTATTAAAACTGCTTATTACCCAATTTATAAATCATCCACTAAAGCTATAGATGAAGAAACTGAAGAATTTTACCAAGTTCTTCAATTTGAAATGGATCAAACATGCAATCAAGGTGTATTGATAATTACTGGACACTAGAATATGAGGTTGGAAACAAAAATTTCCTGTAGTTGGAAAATGTGGTCTTGGTGATAGAAGTGAAGCTGGAGATTGTATGATAGGTTTGTATAATAACAATGACTTTTTCATTCTGAATAAGTTTTCAACAATATAAACAGAGGCTATTCATATGGACTTTGCTAGCTTTAATACATAGGAATCAAATTTTCTATGTGTGGGGAAAGAGATGATAGAAAAGCTCAATACCATCAAACAAATCAAGGCCAGAGGCCAACTTAGAACAGGGAATCAATTGTTCATATGTGAGTTTAGGTTGACACTGAAGAAAATTAAAACAAGTCCATGAAAGCCAAGATGTAACCTCGAGTATATTCCACCTGAATTTAGAGACTATCTAAAGAATAGATTTGACAGATTAAGCCCTAAGGAACTGGAGACCTGATGAATTCGACTTTGGAATGACATTAAGCTAATCATAAATGAAGAAAGAAAAGATAATTAAAAAGACTGGGAAGCAAAAAAAGTCCAAAACATATTTCAGAGGAACCCAAACTTGCTCTTAGACATAGAGTAACTAAGGTGAATAAAAGAAATGATGGAATAGTAGAGTTGAAGAGAAAATTTCAAAGGGCATTTTGAGACATCAGCATAAAGTACTCTAATGAGATGTGCCAAAACTTGGCATTAAAAACCAAAAGGGAAAACACCCTCAGCGTATGTCAATCCAAAGAACTGCATAAAAAGCATATCAAATCTTGAGGTCTAATATTGGGTGATGCAAGAAGCATCAAAAGATGAAAGTAATACATAGAGCCACCGTACCAAAAATATTGGTTGATATTCAACCATTTCAAAAGGTAGAATATAATCATGAAACAATGGTATTGACAAATGGAATCCAAGATGCAATTAAAGTGTTGGCACAAAGCAAGGTGCCAGGAACTGAGAGAATACAAATTGAATTGTTTTAGCAAACTAATGTCCCATGAGAAAACCGCTACCTGGCTAACTGCCTGGAAGAGATCTATATATGAGCCCATTCCAAAAATTATTTGACAATATTAAAATCAAATTAATTTAATAAATTTAGCAATATTTTTCTAAAGATAATTCAAAACCAGTTACAGCAGTACATCACCAAAGAACGACCACCCAAGTGGGGTTCAGAAAGTCATGGAGGAATATGATGGTTGATGTCACGTGGATCCAGACTGAAAGAAAAATGGGTACTTGTGTTTTATTAATCAAGCAAATTACAGACTATGAATAACATGTAGGGGCATGGGAATTCAAGGACGCTTCTCTGTGTTCTTGAGGAACTTATACATGGATCAAGAGACAGTTGAAACAGAACAAAGGATGACAGCATGGATTATAAATCAGGAAAAGTGGGCATCGTGGTTGCATTCTTTCATCATACTGGTTCAGTATTTATTCCTGAAAATAACCTGAGAAGGTGGACTAAAGGGAGAATAATACTACATCAGGATTGGAGGAAGACTCTTGAACAGCCTTTACGATGTTGCTAAGTGCCATCTCGCTGTTCCTATGCTTGAGCCCATTGTTGCAAAATTGTTTTCTCTGCCCCTCCTGTTTTACCAAGCATGGTGTCCTTCTCCAGGGACAGATCCCTCCTGGAATTATGTCCAAATTTTATCCAAATTAAACTGTATCATCCTGGTCGCTAAGTGGCACTCTGGCCTGCCTTCAAGACAGATGCTTGTCCTCTTTAGCAGTCCGTGGTACTTACATATCCTTTTCCTGCACCACAGTTCCATTCCATCAATTCTTCTTTACTCTTACTTAATCAATGTTCAAATTTCACGTACATATGAGGTCATTGAAAACACCATGGGTTGGGTCAGGTGCAACTTAATTCTCAAAGTAACATGCTTACTTTTCAATATTTGACAGAGGTCTTGTGCAGCATATTTACCTAGTACAATATCTCTTTTGATATCATGACTGCTGTTTCCATGAGCATTGAATAAGCAAGACAACATCCTTGAAAACTTCGATTATTTCTATGATATTGTCTATTAGTCCAGTTGTGAGGGTTTGCGTCTTTTTCCATTAAATCATAATCCATACTGAAGGCTGTAATTCTTGATCTTCATTAGCCAGTTCTTCAAAGCCTCCTCACTCTCAGTGAGTAAGGTTGTGTCATCTGCATATTACGGGTTTTTAATAAACCTGCCTTATTCCTGATGCCACTGTTTCTCTTTTTATTTTTATAAGCATACAGACTTAACAAGTTTGGTGATATCAAACCATGCTGTATTCCTTTGGGTTTTTTGCACAACTATCTCTTGATCCATATACAAGTTCAATTTCTTCAATTGGTAGATGGTAACAGTCTTCAATTTCTCAGTCACTATCTTTTGTGGTTGGTATTTGAGCAATAGATTTTTTATTGGATATCTTTAAAGGATGGTAGACACAACAGCGTTATACTTCATTTATTGTTTTTGCCATGTCCTTTTTTGACAATAAATGCCACACCATCCCTCATGATTTTGTGATTCACAGCATGGTAATTCATAAGCTATTCAGATTCAAAGTGCCTAATACCAGTCAATTCCAGCTCAAAAATATCTAACATATTTCTTTTTTTACTTTGTATATTTTGCTTTGATGGCTTCTGATTTTCCTAGATTCATACTTTGCAAATATCATGTTATGATCTTTTGCAACTGTTCATTCTGACCTTCAGTCATTTGTGCTCCTCCAGCAAATGAAGGTGATACTACTCCCAGATATGTTACATGACCTGTAACATGTTACTGACCTGTCACCACGGTCAGTCCCACTTGGAGCAATGAGTTCCTCCTCTGTTACAAGTCAAATGATCTTGGTCATGATTGTCCTATCCTCCTACACTCTCTCCAAAAATGTTCTGCTTCCATTCTTTAGACCTTCTCTATCTGACAGTGTCTCAAAGCTGTACATAAGGTTTTCAGTGCCTCCTTCCTTTGAAGTGGGGAGATGAATTCTTAGTTGTCTGTTCTCAGTTTGGAAGCTCCTCTGACACTCATGCACTTGGATGATCAATCCCGCTGGTATTTGAAATACCAGTGACAGATTGCAGCATTGCAATAACACACAAGTCACCACATTATGACAAACCAACCAACAAATCGTGGACCAGTATTAAACAGATAGCACACTAGTGATTTCTGACAGTGAGTGAGGGCTTGAGGTACTTACTGATTAAAATAAAGGCTGCAGGCTTCAGTTGTGAAATGCGTGGCAAAGTAAACAACATTTATCACAACAAGACCTATAGAGAGCATTTACAGTGAAAAGGGAGAGAAAAGTGAAGCGGTTGAAGATTTCACTTTACTTGGATCCACAGCCAATATCCATGGAAGCGGTGGTCAAGAAATCAAACACCATGTTGCAATCAGAAAACCTCATGCACAATTGATGTGCTGAAAAGGCAAAGATGCAGACTAATGAATTCTTAGTCCATGTGATGGTATTTTCAATCGCCTCATATACCTGTAAGAGCTGGACAATGAATATGGAATATCACAGAAAAATAGATGCATTGGAATTATGGTCTAGGCACATGTGCTGAAAGACTATGGACTACAGAAGAACAAACAAATGTATCTTAAAAGAAGTCCAACCAGAATGCTCCTCAGAAGTAAGGATGATGAAACTTAGTCTCTCGTGTTTTGGCCATGTTATCAGGAGTGACTAGTTCCTAGTAAGGGACTTCATAATTGGTCAAGTCAAAAATTACTCATGAAAAGGAAGCTCCTCAATGAGGAGGGTTGACCTAGTGGCAGCACGGAGGTCCAAGGTCCCGAGGGTTGTGAGCAAGGTGCAGGCCGGAGTGATGCTGCACTCTTCCTGACAGAGGGTTGCTGGGAGTCTCAGATACTCTGAGGGTCCACAATGGTAGCAACAGTGACAACAAGCCATGGGTAATTTCCCTGCTTTATGAGCATCTTCTCTTCCCAGATCCTTCAATATGCCGTAGTCGCTCAGATTACCAGGCCGTGGAAGATACTGATGCTTTGCCTGGAATGGGTTTTCCTCTCTTCAGGTTCTTCACTCAGATTCACCTGGCTGCTTCCTACTCAGGTCCCCACCTCGTGCCGCCAAAATCTTCTGAGGCTTCCCTCAGGCCCTCCCAGCAAAAATCTGGGATGGAAACTTCACTCATGTTGCAGCACAGGAATCAGTAATTTCCCGATTAGAGCCTGTACAGAAATTTCTTTTTAATCCATGTCTTTCCGAAATATACTGAAACTGTAATTTTCTGAAAATAAAGGACAAAATTTCCAAACAAGAATAGATGAATAGTTTAAATAGAAATTTAACCACAAACTGAAATATACATAAGGATGAAAATTACAATATAATAGTACACAACATATGATATAAATCACATGATCTGTAAATAATTCTTGAAAGAAGAATTAATGAAATGAGAGATAAGAAAAGGAAAATTCATCAGAGAAATGCTTATCTATAAGCAATTTTGGGGATACTTTTTAAAAGTAAACTTAGAGTGGTAGCCCAATGTCTTTAAATTTTATCACCCTAAGATATAAATGATTAAGAAAGTACTTTAAAGCTATAGAGTACTAGAGATAAAAAGTAAGTTTTATAGCCTTAAAAGTAAGTTTTAATAGCCTTAAATTGCTGGTAAAGTTACTTCTTTTAAAAAATAGTTTTGGGCTGAGCCCCGGTGGTGTAGTGGTTGTGTCCGGGACTGCGGCCCACTGGTTTGGGGTTCAAATCCAGCAGCAGCTCTCCAGGAGCATGGCTGGGCCTCCCACTCCCACCAGAGGACAGTGATGCCACAAAGAAAAAACATAAAAAATAGTTTTATTTGCATATAATCCACATATCACACAATATAATAGTTCTGTCACATTCTCTCAACTGCATTGTTGTTACTCCCCATTACCCAGCAACCTCTCCTGTGATGCCCCTTTACTCCCTGCCATGGAGTTGATACCAACTCTTGGAAACTCTATTGGACAAGGTGGACCTGCCCTGTGGGTGGTCAAGATTGTAACTCTTCGCAAGAGGAAAAAACCTCCTTTTTCTCATACTGAGTGGGTGGTGGGTTTGAACGGCTGACTTTGGATAACCAGAACTTCCACACTGAGGTCATTATTCATCCGGTTATTGTCTCTTCAGATTTATCTATGCTAAATTTTATACAAAACACAAACAGGAAGCAAAGAAAAATCAACAACAATGACTCAACAAAACAGAAAAACCACAATCAAACAGCAAACTGAAAATTTTCAAAGCTGAAAATTTTTAGAACTCAAAGTGGAGATAAAATTATAGGGTATTACAAACTTCTATGTAAATTTTCACAGAGTGACTATTATACCTAGAATGTTCTGCCTTGCCAAAGCTCACATAATAGGTTTTGGGAAGCATCTCTTAGATACAAGATTTCCTTGGGCTTATTTAATTTTCAGCCTAATGAACATTTTGACACTTTTACCTATACATATCATTAGGGCTTATTACAATAGGTTTCACATGACAGTCATAATAAACATGTACAGTACAATAAAAAACACTTTTAATCTTGAAAGTGCTTTATAAACAACACTGATCAATGCTAGGGGTGTATTAACAGCATCACACTGATTGAATTCTATTTCAAGGGCAATGAATATATTGATGTTGGTATTCTGTTTTAGGAAGTAGTGTTGGTAGTTGTTAAGAATGCAGGTTCTGAAGTGAGATTGTCAGAGTTTAAAATCTGACCGCATAAAATACTGGTGTGTCTTTGTGCACTTCTTCCTCTGTTACAAGCTCAGTTTCTTTATCTGCAAAATGGATCATTGTGGGTTTTCCATGGAGGAATCACTGTAATAAGTTAACCCCAAAGATCGTAACTGACATTGGTAGATTCATACTATGGCTGCTATTCTACTGCTTTCTTGTTTTGTCATGGCTGTTATGTTGATGGAAGTTATGTCACTGGTATTTCAAATGCCATTAGGGTCACTCAAAGTGAACAGATTTCTGTGGAACTTCTTGTCTAAGAACACACAATGAAGGAGAAATCATCTGCCCACTTTGAAGGAAGTTGCTGCTGAAAAACCTTATGCATACTTTGAAACATTGTCAGATATCCAAGGCCTAATGAATAGAAGCAGAACATGGTTGAAGATATGCCAGATGATAAGCCCTTCCAGTCAGAGAGTACTTAAAATGTATAATTGAGAAGGAATTTCTTTCACTGAATGGAGTTGACCATGGTAACAAGAATGGAGTACAGCTTGTGGGAATGGAGCCTTAGAATTTTCAGTTGTCTCATATGCATGTAACAGTTAGACAATGAATAAAAAAGACTAAAGAAGAATTGTTACAATTGAATAATTCTTGCTACTTTTCATCTACCAATAACTCTTCATTGCATTACTTCTGGATCTTTTACATCAGTCCTTTATTATAAATGTATTAGTCAGGAGTATCAGAGTCTTGAAATGGTAGGCTTATCATAATCATGCTCTGTGTCTCCCTACACAATGCCAATTGCTTTATTATTAAGAAAAAAGAAGATAAATATTCCTCACCTTCCCTTTTCATTTACTGTAAAATCTTTTAAAGATTTGTTTTTCTCCCTACCATGCAACTTCCACTTCTCACTGGCTCTGTAGCTGTCTCTTTCAATGAAGAATGTCTATGAGTCAATATACAGATGCTTCTAAATTTCATCCTATTTGCCAGCTGCTATGCTTGATATAGTAGAAAGAATATTGAACAATATAGGCATAGTCCCTGACCTTTTTGGAGTTAAGACCTTTTGGTTAAGGCATGTGTCAAATGCATAATTAAACACATATGTGACTTCTAATTCTAACGATGTGCCTTTTAGAAAAAACACCCACCCTCATGTTGAGAAAGAGAATAAATATTATGTGTTAGGCAGGGTTCTCAAGAGAAACAAAATCATGACACGAATAATTATATATTTATGGATAGGATCATACAATGAGAAGGAATATACCAGCTAATTAGTCCACATAGCAATACAGAGGATTCAGTTTAATTCACTTCCATGAAACGGTTAATACATTGGAAATTTTTCAACTTACCTGGGCTGTTGAGTCCAACATCAAGGAAGCAGACAGAGGAATCTCCCTACAGGCAAGACAATCAGGATCTGCTCATAGGCAGCAAACAGGCGAGTGTAGCACCAGGGAAAGCAGGCCTATGTGAGACACTGCAATGCAAGCCATGCAAGGAGACAGGATCCACCAGCTTGAACCATGAGCACTGTATGCCGCAGCAGCATGTTGAAGCAAGTCAAAAGGATGTCAAGCTCTAGAGAAACGACCCACAGGTTGTCCTGGTCCACAGGTAGTCTCAACACAGGTTGAGACAGAGAACTCTTTTATACATCAGCAAGTTCCAACACATAAACCAGAGAGCAAGATAAAGCGGGCTGGGCCTTCCAGAGACATTTATTTCTTTGCCTTCCAATCAAAATGAGACCTGGTTGATCCCACGTGTTCCTATTGGCAAGGTTGCCACAATAAATGTATCACATATTGGATGCGATATTTTGTAAATATATTTAGTTGCCTAAAGTCAATAATGAATACCTAGAATTGCCAGTCTTTGAGGTATAAAAATCCCTGACATAAAGAAAATGATTTCATTTACCTTTATATCTTTGTTTTTTGTCTCCATTCTGTTACTAATTTTTGTGTTACACAGCTCTGTGGGAATATATTGTGATTTCCTGTTTCTATAAAAATTATAGCTGGGACTGAGCCCCGGGGGTATAGTGGTGTGTGCGGGACTTCGACCCACACGGTGAGCAGTTCAAATTCAGCAGCAGCTCTCCAGAAGAAAGGCTGGGCCTTCTACTCCCAACAGAAGGCAGTGATTCCTACAAAAATTATAACCCTAGAAAGCCTGTGGGGCTTATACTCTGTTCTATATGGTTGACACAAGATGAAACCAACTTGTGGGCAATATGCTTTTGTATTCTTTTATTTTTCTTGTATGTGGTGTTATCTTGTTTTGGTTTATCTTGTAAAGACTTAAGGGATAGGAGTGTGGCTTGAGTTTGCTGCAGGAATGAAAAGGGATACTCAGATTAGAGTTCAGGACTACTGAGACAGTAACATCCTCAAGGAAAAGAAAAGAAGCAAAAACTATATTCTTCAATATAGTTTTTCCCACAAGATGTTGCATTTTTCTGATTGTCAAACTATATTCCCCTTGACTTGGACTGAAAAAAATAGTAAATGTTGGATAAGAGGCTTAAATAAAGTTAGAAATGACACTTTAGTTTCATGTTCAAACCTGTGACACACACAGCACAACAGAAAACACTAAACTATTTAGGACATATATATCCATTGGTAAAATCCAGAGAAAGAGAATATCAACTCTACAATTGCATATATACAATATGTGCATCTGTGGTAGTCACTGATCTGTGTCAGTTTCAGCACTGGGAGTATAGGGGTGAAGTCTAGTTTGTCAGTCTGGAGGTAGCCAATGAGGCCTCTGTGTGGGCATGGCTTTCTCCTGAGGATTCTGGGAAGTCTCACAGTATTTCCCAATTGGAGGTGAGAGACCATTGACTCAGTTCTTTGGAGACGAACTACTGATAAGATGAGATGAAAACATGCTGATAAATCCTGAGTTCTGGATCTAATGGGCTAATATCAGACTTATGAACTTGGACTGGACTGGGTTGGGATGTTTTCTCAATGTTCCATTCCTCTTGTATATAAACCATTTTCTCATATCCATATACATGTTTATGAATTTATTTCTCTAGTCTACCTGGACTAATACAGCATCAAATTCAATATGATCAGGATGACATGAAGTAGGACTAGATAACATTCTTAGATAAATGAAGCAAAAAATAAAGTATCAATTAATGCTCAACTAATCAGCGGCAGTGTATTGTTATGCAGAAAGGTTCTAGAGTGTGGACTCAAAATGAGTCTTTAGGGAACATTAGAAGAGTCTCCAGGAAATTCACACTTTATGAGTGAGTGAGCATCCACCTCCAGGACCTTTGGGGTATTACTAAAACTATGGTGGACCTGCTCTAACAAAGTTTAAGACAAACTTGAGTTCTTTCACTGCTGGAATTGAAGTTTATACTAGTCAGTAGAAAAGATGATCTAGAGTCTTCCTGTGTGTCTGTTTATCATTCAAAATGTGGCAGACAATGTATGGCCAAGTGTAAGTGGTTACTAAGCTAATAAAACAAAGATCATTTTGATATCAGAACTTAGGACTTCAAAATTAGTTCAAAAAATTGTCTGAAGAAGATAAAGGGATGCTATGAAAATGCTTATACAAAATTGAGATGCATAAATTATAGATGAAAGTTTAAATCTATAGACTATCTATTAAACTAAAATCACATCCATGGACTTTACACAGAGTGAACATAGCAGAAGATAGGATTATATGGCTCAACAGTCAACTGATATCTTCCAAACTGAAACACAAAGGAAAGGAACAATGAACAATGAAACCCAACAAATTAAGAGCCCCTATTAAATGCTATTAATAAAAACGACAACAACATAAACCTCAAGGATAAACTCCAACAAATTATAACTGGCATACATGTATTTGTGGTACCAGAAAAAAAAGATTGAGACAATGTGACAGAAGGAGTGTTGATATTAATAACAGCCAAGAAGTTATCACACAAACACACACACACAATCACATAAGCCAAAGAAAACTCAGATTGGAAAAACTAAAAGCAGCCAAGTTGCATCTGAGGATGTCATATTTAACTTATTTAAAGTAAGAGACACAAAATATGCAATATGGAAAGGTAGACCAGGATTAATCAACTTTTTGCCTTGTTTTTCAACAAAAAATACAAATGGAATGGAAAGGCTGATATTAGACAAGGAAAACTGTAATAAACATAAATATCATTAGAGCTAATGACAAACATCAAATAATAGCAAAAGGATAGGATTTAGTAGGTGGGAAACAATCATGCATCACTGTATTACTTAAAAATTTAGAGTATATATAAATTGATAGGATAAACAGAGAAATAGACAAGTTTGCCCTCATACTTAAAGATGTAAAACTGCATCCAAATAATTGATAGCAAAAGCAGATAAACATTTGCACAGATGCAGATTATTTTAACACTAATGATAAATGTCCTCACTATGTAGAACACATGATATTCTAACAATTACATACTACACAATTTTGATGTGCACATAAGCCATTTTCCAAATTAGATAATAATCTGGCGATGAGTCAGGTCTCATATATTTTCTAGAGTTGATTTAATACCAGTTATTAATACCAGTTATTTTCTGGTAACTATGGGATTAAATTACAAGTCAGTAATGGAAGAAACCTAGACTGGAAAATGTATATTGCTAAAAAGGAATTAATAATTGAAGTTATAAAATACTTTAAGCTAAATGTTAATAAAATATTTATTATAGGTAAAATTTATATATATATATATATATATATATATATATTAGACAAAAGAAATAATTAGAAAACTAAGCTGCCAATTCAACAGGAAACCAGAAGGGAAAGTAAGCAGTAAATCAAGATGTAAAAAGTTGAGAGAATAACAAAAAGCAAAAATCAGTGAAGTCATGTAATATCTGTCTTTTTTAATTTAAAAAGTATACATTTTTGTTTTTTTGTGGCATTACTGCTCTGGTGGGAGTAGGAAGGCCAGCCTTGATCCTGGAGAGCTTCTGCTGGATTTGAACTGTCAACCCTGTGGGCCGCTGTCCCACACACAACCACTAGGCCACCAGGACTCAGCCAATTTAAAAAATACTTTAATAAATGATTTTATTGGGGGCTTGCATAACTCTTACCACAATCCATGTATCAAGCACATTTGTACATTTGTTGCCACCATCATTTTCAAAACACTTTTTCTACTTGAGCCCTTGATATCAGTGCCTCAATGTTTTCTCTCCCTTCACCACCCTTTCTCCCTCATGAACCCTTGATAATTTATAGATTATTATTATTTTTCTATGTCTTACATTGCCCAATGTCTCCTTTTAGCTACTTTTCTGTTGTCCGTCCCACTGGGAGTGGGCTGTAGGTAGATCATGGTGATAGCTTCCCCCTTTCTCCTCCCACTTCACCCTTACCCTTCTGGTACAGCTACTCTCAGGGGTTTGGCCATCCTGGATTCTCTGTGTTTCCACCTCTGATCTGTACCTGTGTACATGCTCTGGTCTAGCAGATTTGAATTGGGGTCATGAAATCGGGGGTAAGTAGAAAAGGAGAACTGATTATAAGGATCTACATATAAACTCTTCTCTGGGGTACAGGCAGCAGGGAAGTGGGTGAAGGGAGACATCGGACAGTGTAAGATATGACAAAATAATAATAATTTCTAAATCATCAAGGGTCCATTCGGGAGGGGTGAGCAGGAGGGAGGGAAAAAATGAGGAGCTGATACCAAGAGCTAAAGTAGAAAGCAAATGTTTTGAGAAAGATGATGGCAACAGATGTACAACTGTGCTTGACACAATGGGCGTGTGTATAGATTGTGATAAGATTTGTATGAGTCCCCAATAAAATGATTTTAAAAATACATAATAGGTAAGTTAATTTGTGTTGGCATGTTATTGTTAAATGCCTTGCACTTGTCCCCAACTCACAACAATGCACAAATTTGAAGGTCCTTTTCTTTTGTGCTGACTCTCTACTTTGTCAAGTTCCCCTGCTTCTATGTGAACAGATCCCTTGATTTGGATCTGAGATTTGCTTATATCAATACATTTTCTTTGTAAATATTGATCAACATCCACTTGTTAAAGTGTAGAAAACTAACAGATTACAAGAAAGAGTTGACACTCCCCAGAAGATTAGTGAGGGACGCCTAGAAGATAGGCTTTGTAATCTGGACTATATGGGTGGAGTTAGCCAGCCAAATTCAGCAGTAGGGCAGTGTAGGACAAGAAAATAAATACTTTCTTGATCTGAGGGATGCCAGGATACATAAGAATACCAACACAAATGAATCTGTTTTAACCTGAACCAAGCAAGCAAGAAGCAAAATGGTGCTCAGTATGACTGAGTTTTGTTTAAAAGACCTGGCCGAATCATGCAAGATCTTTTAGGACCACAACCTTTAGATGTTGAGTGTAATCTTTTTCTTATCTTTAAACCACCCCTGTCTACAATGGAGTCTCAGGTCAAGAATGTTTTAAATAAAGATTTGCTAAATCAAATTGATTTTTTATAGGTTGACTCATTAAAGGTGACTATTTCATTCACTCATTGATGGCTTTTTATCTTCAGAATATCTTACAAGAATATCTTACAATATCTTACAAATCTAACCATCTTTTAGATTTAGCCTTAGGTAAATACTTGAAAACAAGAGTAACAAGACCATCAACCTTCCCACCGATCTATAGCATTCTGATGACAGGAAAAAAGAACTAAAATTTGCATTTTGAAAAAAGTCTCCATATCTACTTATTAAGCATATTCCTACCATCTGGCCAAGCTATTCTCCAGGATATTTGGCTAAGAGAAATGAATAATGCATCCATATGAAGACATTTAATTAAAGGTTCATAACACCTATATTCACACTTGCCAAAGAACTGGCGAAAACCCAAATGTTTACCAAATAGGTGAATGAATAAATAAAATGAAAGATTACTAACAAAACAAAGGAGTAAACCATTGATATAAGCAACTACATGGATAAATCTCAACAGATATATGAATGTAGAAAAAGAGAACATATTAGATGAATGCACTAACATGGAGTTCTTGAAAAGTATTGAAATGAATTAATACTGATAAAAAGAAAAATAATGCCTCGATCTAGGGCAAAGGGGATGATGCAAATGTCCTGTCATGATTGGATGGTGATTTTAAAATGCATTTTGTATTATTTATGCAAAATAACTTGCAAATGATTTTTTTGGCCAACTGCATACCCCACCTTTCACACCCTTAGTCAATGAAGTATTTTTCTAAACACTGCTATTTATTTTCTAATATCACAATCAAAATCCAAGTGTGATAGCATGCTTACATAAATTTCTCAGGGCAGGAGTGTATGCAGATTGACAAAATTTTTTTTAAAAAAGCTTAGAACCTATCTGTTGGTTATTTGCACAAAAATATAACACACCTGACAAAACATAATGAATTTCGCTCTTTTCAATGAATATAGTTTTTGCAAGCAATTGCACTTTAATAAAGCTGATATGATAGAGACTAGTGGAACTCCAGAGACATTTCAACTAGATACCCTGGAAATCTGAAACCAAGCTTGTCCCCGCGGCTACCTCTGCACCCCAGTAGCACAGAGCGCTTCACAATGTACAGTTACACTCCTGAGGGGCTTGCCACTCCGAGTCGTAAGCTCCAGAAGAGCAAAAGCATAGCTGGAATCATGTGGTGTCGAGGGAATCCCCATGAATGTTGCAAAACAGAACATGTATAAATTGTTGAATGGCTAAGTAAATGACACCTGGGGTACATCTGGTCTCTTCAATCTCCACAAAGAGAAAGTGGAATCCAACTTGACACCAGTCCAAAACATCAAGGAAACCTCCACCACTCAACTTATTTTATCCCATTCTGATGCCAAATGTCTCTCCCCTGGAGTTCTACAACTCTGTTGGGTTCCATAATCCATTGCAGTGAATACACAGAACTGACAGAAAATGCCGTGATTTGGGGGTTTCTTATGAAGTCCACATTTGGGATAAGAGAGCATTAATGATACAGCCCTTTGTCTATAACAGCCCCTCTTCTCAGCCATACCTGGAGTCATGATTTCAGCCTTGTGACCCTTTGGCCTGCTCTGTTTATGCAAGTGTTGCAAAGCTCCTTTGCCACAGATAAATGGCTAAAAATCGTCTTCAGTCTGCAAGCCAGACTCCTGCCCAAAGGCATTTCATTTTAGTCATTGCATGAGCTGGGAAAGAACCCGTGCTCTCTCCTGATTTTAGCAAAGTCACCTAAAGTGAACAGGTCCCAGCAGAGCTTTCAGACTTAAGAAGAGACTATGAAGAATTACTAGGCTGTCCACTTCTGAAGACTTACCC
>PVJH01000645.1:0-152500 GCA_004026705.1 Nesogale talazaci
GCAGTGATGCCCCCCCCCAAAAAAAGACATTTCTGCATTCGAGGGTCAAGAATTACTAATGAAACACTGCACAATTTTTTTTTTTTTTTTGGTTTTTTTTGGGGGGGCATCACTGCTCTCCGGCGGTGGGAGTAGGAGGCCCAGCCCCACTGCTGGAATTGAACCTCCATCCCAGTGGGCCGCAGTCCCGCGCACAACCACTACGCTTCCTCACTCAGCCCCTCACTGCACAATTCTTAATATGACTGAACAATTAAATCGTATGACATGTGAACTACATACCAATACTAGATTACAAAAAGTAATCTAGTAATAACACAATAAACACTGCACTTTTTAAAAAAATCATTAATGTTTACTGCTTTATCAAGGACACTTCAATGAAATTATCATTTTTTTAAAATTAAATATATGGTCATAATGAATACCAAGACTACTAGTACAGTGTAGTGCAACTGCCTTGATTCATGCTAAGACATCAATAATTTTATCCATGATTGCAAATGTCAACACATTGAGAAAGATAAATAACTTCTCAGAAATATCATTATCAGGGACCCAACAACTACACTTGGAGACCTGCTACTGCTAATTCAGAGGAGAGCTTCTGAAGACTCACATACAATTTCTGGCCTGAAACTCCGGGCCAATTCCAATGATATATACATATTTTACAACTTTCCCCCTCAAAAAACAGAAAACTTTTTAAAAGGTGATAGGGGTCATTTTGGTAAATTAAAATTCAAATGTTCCCATTTAAAAAGAGTTGATTGATACTGTGAATGGCTGATAGTAAAAACTCAATAAAAACCCAAACATAAATGAGAGTAAAAGTTCAGGATGTAGATATAATAATAAATTCACAAAAATGTGACCTATATAAGAGCTTAAAACACAGGGAATCCAAGACAGGCAAGCCCCTCAGAACCAATGAGAGTAACGCGATACCAGGAGTGAGAAGGGGCACGTAGGGAGCAAAAAGAGGGAATCAATCACAACGATCTACATATAACCCCTTAACGGGGGTGGACAACAGAAAAGCGGGTGGAGGGAGCTATTGGTCAGTGTAAGATATGGGGAAAAAAAATTATAAATTATCAAGGGTTCATGAAGGAGGAATGGGGGGGGGGGGGGGGGGCGGGGAGGAAACAAGCTGATACCAAAGGCTCAAGTACAAAGAAAATGTGAAAATGATGACAACATGGGTAAAAATGTGCTTGACACAATGGATGATGGATGGATGGATGAAGAACTGTAAAAGTCCCAATAAAATGATTTTTTAAAAAAAATGTGATCTAAACAATACTTAGAGTAACAATGACATTATCAATGTAAACTATATTACTTACCGTATATACTCAAGTATAAGCCAACCCAAGTTCAACTGAGGCACCTAATTTTACCACTAAAATTGCATTAAAAATGTGCTGAAAAACTTGGCTTATATACATGAGTATATATGTTAATTCTTACAAGAGCCACCCAAAGAATGGACTTCTGAAAATTCTACCCATACTATCAATAGGACTACCGCTAGCACTTCCAAGCATATGCACATTGCACACTAATAAAAACATTTTTTTTTAATCTAAGACTCAAAAGAGATTTTAAGTCTGGGAGAAACCCTATGTATAGTTGCCCTTTTGCATGATGGGAAACTGAGGTCACAAAAGGTAAAAAAGGGGGCTCCGCCAAAAAACACACAGCTAGTAAATAATCTTAAGCCCCATTGTTTCCAATAATTCTCCAAACAAAAATTATGCATGATACATTTAACCCACATCACACCAAGCCTAACCAAGACAATTTAATTGCCAATTACAAGTTGAGTAATGCTTGATGAATGCTAATTAGATCTGAAAACAAACAAAATTGATCAGGAAAAAGCTACTGTTTAAATAGTATAATAAATTAGTCCTCAACTTCAAAAATTACAAACCTTCATAAAAACACTGAAAACGTATCATCAATTTTTAAGGAAGCTAGAGACCAATAAGCTTCTAAGGCAAAAGCTTGAATAGATAGCATGACATGACCTAAGAGTCACAGAAAGATAATTTTCAACAAATGTGTCAAAATACATACCTGCAGGACTGTCGGCATTCTCTCCTGGATGAAGCTGTATACCAGTAGAATCTAGAGAGTTTACTGTAACTGTTTGTAGATTTGGCAACTGACCAGTGCTTAGACTAACTGGTGTTGAAGTCAAGGCTCCACCTGCTGCGACTTGACCAAGTGTGAGCGTCTGAACAGGTGTCAAAGTTATTTGTTGGGCAGCGGTGTTCTGTATTTGCAGATTCTGTAAATTCTGCACCCCTTGTACTTGAAATGTTTGCCAGGTTATCTGTCCAGAAGGAGTCACTGTCTGTGCCTGAATTAAAAAGGTTCCTGGATTCAGCTGCAATTGAAGATTTTGCAAAGCTTGTTGTGATATATTTTGACCACTGGCTTGCACACCATGGATTGTCTGCGGTGTAATACCTTGCACAATTTGAGCTTGACTGGTTGGCTGCTGAGACTCTTGAAGTTGAAGATGTTGTACAATAGGCTGTGCTGTAGAAACCTGAATATTCTGAGCCTGTGTCTCTTCAGAAACAGGCGACTGGATATAATTTCCCTGAAGATCTGAAGAATGCACTTGCCCACTAGAAGTGGTCAAGCTATTTGTGTTTTGTTGTAATATACCTGTACTATCTATAGTAACAGGCAACTGTGATGAAGAAGAGGTTGGCACAAATAAATCGGTATCAGTATTTGTCTCATTAATATCAGGAGAAACCCGCTCACCAGTCCTTTCTGAATTGTCTGAACTATCCATAGCTTGACCTGTGTTTATCAGATGTCCATCGGCATTAATGCCTGCAGTCATTGTCTGAGAACTGCCAGAGAGTCCCAAAGAATCTAGATCGACACTATTGATTGGTACAAAGGTAATATTTCCTGGCAGACCAAGAGGCACATTAGCAACTACTTGGGTTTGGCCAGGAAACGATGAACCACCAATTGCGACTCCCTGAACCTGGACCTGACCAGTCTGTGGTATGAGATCCTGGATATTACCAGGAGGTGTTCCAGAGGCAAGTAAAGTTTGATTAGAGCCAGGAATGATCTGAATTTGACCACTTTCTTGATTTATACCCCCATTATCTGAAGAGCCTGTGAAGCCAATCTGAACTTGCTGACCATCTGTGGATTGAATCTGTGGTATTACTTGATATTGAACACTGGGCACTGTACCATTTGATGACTCTGAGCCAGGTGCAACTGAAAATATTTGTTGGTTCTGCAAATTCTGAAGGGGGAGGACATACTGCCCACTTGAAGTAGCAGCATTTGGAATCTGAACTAGATTACCAGCTTCATCTTTTATAGTTGTGGGTGTGGCTGACAAAACCTCCCATCGGTTGGGTGTTCCTCCTAATGGTGTAGATGTCAAATCACCTGTCTGAAGAAAACAAAAAATAACATTATGTGAATGTTTAAATTAATCCCCTAAGGCTTCTAAAAACCGACCACACCTGAACATACAAGTCATTTTAACAACATAGTAGAACTTGAATAAAGTAGTAGCATTTAATAAATCGATGAATAAGGTAGAGCTCAAAGTGACAAAAGTGATCACACACCCCCCCCCAGTTTTGTTAGTTACTACAAAGATAATCTATCTGAATCCTATTTGGATTCAGAACATTCTTTATCCTAAAATCACATGCTTATCTTCTAATTCTTGATCTGTGATTACTAATGGTATATAGTTAAAAAGAAAAAATGGTGGAGATGACTAGATTAGTGTATGGATGATTCAAACTAAATAAACCCCAATTACTGGAAAGAGTCCCAAAAAGCATGCAAACCTCTAAAAATATATCACTTTCTATTTTTTTAAAATTTAAACAATATGACAAAGTATTAATAATTTATAAATTATCAAAGGTTCATGAGAGGGGGAATGGAGAAGAAGGGGGGAAATGAGCTGATGCCAAGGTCTTAAATAGAAAGCAAATGTTTTGATAATGATGACAATGACAAGGACAACAAATGTGCAAATGTGCTTGACATACAACGGATGCATGTATGAATTATGATGAGTTGTATGAGCCCCCAATAAAATGATTAAAAACTTTTTTAAACAATTTTTATTGTAAATTAAGTGGGAGTTTATATTTCAGATCAACTTCTCATTCAATAGTTCAATTTACCAATTAAACCCTCCAGCAGTCCACCCCAACCCAGTCCCCTAAAAGTCTATCACTTAATCAGGTACTTTATAGTTATGAAAAGGAACATTACTTATATACAAATCCTCCAAGTTAGAAAAATATTGTAATATTATTTTTATGTTACACAATATAAATCAAACAGTTAAAGTTACCTTTTTATGGCTATATTAATATACTCTATGTAGGGTAAACCCATGGCTAGGGTTATTCTCCTAGAAAGAACCATTGTTCTTTTCTTTTCCCATGAATGACTAGGAAAAAAAAAGGGGGGGGGGATTTTAATGACGATGATTTTTGCTCTGTGACCGTAGGACTAAGTAGCCCCATCTGAAACGTTTCTTGAAACTGAAAGCTGGGGAATATAGATTGTGATTTTACCTACAACGGCAGCTGATTGCCAGGCATAGGCATGATCTGCTAGACTCTTAGGTATCATTCGTTGTTTTAGTTTAAATCACTTGGGGAAAATACCAAAGAAGAAAGCAGAAAGCAGTAAAAATCTACATGCCAATGTCATTAAATAATTTGGTTTGTGTCTTCTTTTTAAGGGAATAACTAATCTAAAAGTCCAGCCTTTCTTTTATATGCTGAGTCCTATGGTAAGAGTTACCAAAGATGCGCTCACGTAATCCTTAAAATAATCCTACAAAGTGATATTATCCACATTTTACTGGTAAGAAAACTGAGATAGATCATGTACCTACTAAAAGGCTGAGACAGAATTAAAATCAGGCCAAATCTAACTCCAGAACCAAGGCCCTAAACATTACACCATACTTGTGTCTCCCATTAGGGAAGGGAACAATACATGGGGAGTGCCAGCCCCAGGAATAACCATCAAAACAAAGCCAGTATCATCCCACTTCCAGGTGTCCTGCTGGCACCATGAGTTAAACACAGGGCAACTAACCAAAAGATTGGCTGTTCAAGCCTACGAGCTGCTTCTCTGAAGGTATGACAATTTGCTTCTAAGGTAGATTCACAGTCTCGGAAACTCGAAGGTGCAATTTAATCCTGTCTTATAGGATCTCATGCATGTTATCTGGAAAGACACTCACCAAAACCAAACTTCCTGCACAGAGCATGTAGTAGAAGGTCAGTGAAAGAGAAGACTACTCTCAGTGAGATGGATGGAGTCAACGGCTACACCAGGCTCAAACCCAACAACTGCTAGACCACGTAGGACCTAGCAGTGTTTCACATAGGGTTCCTGAGTTGGAAGGGGCGCTATGCGATATAAATTTTCTAAACAGCAGCAGTTTGAGTGGTCATAATTTCCATCCAGACCTGTGATTCCTGTTGACTTTACATATCACAAGACCAAAAAAACAGCATCTCTAACCCAGAGTTTTCAACCCAAGACTAGGTTGCTTCAATGGATGAATCATCTAAAACTGGGCAACTTTTTAAGGAAGAACAATCTTGAGGGTCGGAAAATAACGCATGGTTTTCTCAATCACTAAATACTGGTTCGCCAAACATAAATCATTCCACAAAGTTTAAGACAAAGCTCATAAGAACAAAAAATGTAAAAAAAAAAAAAAAAGGAAAAAGTAAGCTTCTTAAAGATACTCAGTGCCTGATTTCATATAAACCCATCCTTCAAAACCAAACTCAGAGCCACCCCTAGGACAGTGTAGAATTAACTCTTCCTGGAAGTAGAAAGCCCCGTCTTTCTCCCAGACCCATAGTTAAGAAGTAAATATAGGGCTGAGCCCCGGTGGCATAGTGGTTGTGCGCGGGACTGCGGCCCACTGGGACAGAGGTTCAATTCCAGCAGTGGGGCTGGGCCTCCTCCTCCCACCGCCGGAGAGCAGTGATGCCAAAAAAAAAAAAAAAAAAGTAAATATGTTTCAATGGATGAGGCACTTTAATGATTCCATTCAAACACTCGAGCATATCTGCCAAGATTAAATAAGTATGTGAGAAAGCCCATGAAATACACCATCTTCAAATAGTTCAGACTGTCCACATTGACTTACACATACATGCTAATATAAAAAGTGGAGCAATTAGCCATTTGATTATAGCAGTCATTTTATATGACTACAATAAAATCTAAACATGGGAAGTTAGGAAATTTGGATGGACAGTGGCATTAATGAATATATAACAACAACATCATAGCAGACAAAAGCAAAGCCTAGCTAATACTTGGCTTGGCTTACATGAGAAAAGACTGAGATTCTTAGAAGTAGTGGGGAACAACAGCAGACATTTTTATCAGGGTCTGTTAATGGTTTCAGACTCTGCTAAGGAGTTTGGACTTTATCCTGGAGATAGGGAATGAGCTAGGAAAGGTTTTTAAGTGAGTGAGTGGTGCAATTAGATATGTGTTTTATAAAGAAAGATAAACTAAGGCCCAGTAAAAGAGAAGGGAAGGCAGAGAAAATGCAGAATGCACTACAATTGTCTACGCCTGATCTGACATACAAAGTAATCTTTTAAATTAAAAAAAATTAAATTAAAATAAGGCAACAAATACTAAAATCACACATTCTTCATCTTCTATCTGGCAACAAAAAACCAGGAACCTAAGTCATTTTTTCAATACTACAGTAGTAATTCAATTTTCATGGTAGTCTTTTAGAATTTTAAATAAGCTAAATTATTTAAATTACACCCTGAACTTCACACTACAATCTCCACTAATGTCTAAAAGCCCATCCCTATCTTATGAAGGCATGCATCTTTTGAGATGCAACTACAGAGTTTTTTCTGCCGCGCACTACATGTGCAATTTAATAACCAAGAACACTGTAACAAAGTATCTTATAAAGACTAATTTTTATAATGTTGCCGTTTTGCCACTTATTATTCCTTTTTAAAAAGGTCAGTTATGGTAACCAATTTTTTCCCCCAGAAATAAAGGTAAATTCTGACAACAGAGTTAATAACTCAATTTTTAACAAAACTTTTTTCCAATCAAGACATCCCTTAAAAACAAGCACAACACTGAACTCAAACGACCAAGTCTATGCAACTCAAAAATTGCCCCCACTCCAGAGGCTAAGTCAAAATAAATTACAGTACCATTTTCCCTAGCAATACAGACCACTATGGGGAGAAAAATTCCTGAACCCAAGAAGAATACCTTTCCGAATTCTTATGAATAAGTGTTAAGATAAAAAGTATATGCAAAAATATTTAGGATTTATACATTTGAGAGGGTAAGGGGGGACAGATAATTTAAGTCTAAAGAAAAAATAGGCGAAGAAAAAAATTTCTCTTTTATAATTCAATTCTCTTTTATAACTAAAATTTACAATTTAAAAAAATTTGTCAAAATGGAAGAGGGGGAAGAGTGAGGGGCTGAATCAGAAAACTATTAGACTTTCAAGATTTAAAACTAAAACTATGAAAAACAAAACAAAACAAAAAAAAAAACTAAAACTATGAAGGAAGAATGCAGGATCTTATTATCCTAAAGGAAAAAAAAGTCACCCAGAACTAAGTTCTAGTCCTAGCTAGAACTGTGTGTGAGTTGAGGGTAGTCCCTTTTCCTCATTTGAAAAAATGAAGGGGGAGGTAGGGGACACGAGAACAGGGGTCAGGGAATAGTCACAAAAATATGTATGTATCAAAGAAACCTAAGTTTTATTTACTCGAAAGTACCACACAATATTAAAACCCAACCTAAGCCATCACCATGGACGTGGACTTGGATGCCCACAAGGAGCAATCAAATGACAGAGTAGAGTCACCCCACTGGGTTCCCCATGCTGAAGCTTAGCCGGCCACCAACCGCCACCTGTCTCCTAGAGGGCTTACACCACCACTAGCCATTCAGTTGGTGTCCACGCACTAATCACTGTGCCACCAGGGTTTCTAAAGAAGAAAAATTAGACAATCTTCTAAGATGAAAAAGGAAAGTCATGGGCTGAGCCCCAGTGGCGCAGTGGTTGTGCGCGGGACTGCGGCCCCCTGGGATAGAGGTTCAATTCCAGCCATGGGGCTGGGCCTCCTACTCCCACCACCAGAGAGCAGTGATGCCCCCCCAAAAAACAAAAGAAGCACCCCCACCCAAAAAAGGAAAGTCATAAAATAGTTTGGAAGCTAGCTTATTTGGGAACACTACAGAAAGGCATGAAGAAAAAGACCGTGGGGGAGGAGGAAGTGGGGAAATATGAGGAGCTGATACCAGGGGTTTAAGTGGAAAGAAAATATTTTGAGAATGATGATGGCAACAAGTGTACAAGTGTGCTTTGCACACAATGGATGTATGTGTGGATTGTGATGAGTTGTATGAGCCCCCAAAAATGATAAAAAAAAGAGAAAAGGACACAACATATCAACTAGGCAAGAACTATGGTAGTACTAGGTTCATTTTGTCTCCTAAACAAAGATTTGTGCAGCAAACCCAGAAACATAAAGTTGCAAAATAACACTCTACATAAACTCAAAAAATGAAAGAAAACCTATCAGTGCTTCTCTCAGTGACTCTAATACTTTCAACTGGACAACTAACACTAAACATCTGACATAGAAGTTGGCATTGTTGGGCTGAGCCCCGGTGGCGTAGTGGTTGTGCGCGGGACTGCGGCCCACTGGGACGGCGGTTCAATTCCAGCAGTGGGGCTGGGCCTCCTCCTCCCACCGCCGGAGAGCAGTGATGCCCACCCCCCCCCCAAAAAAAAAAGAAGTTGGCATTGTTGTAAAAAGTTGTCACTGGGGACACTCTTAGCTCTCAACTAAATATAAACACATAACCACGTGATTAAAAAAAAAGGACCACAACTTAGCATAACCCTGGGTGGCGGCCAGCAGTGTCTTGACTATAGCAATTCATTACAAGGGCATTCCCCTACTCTTTGAAACATAGCACACCAACACAGGGAGATGGTATCATCTCAGATGGTATCAGTAAAAAAGGAAAACAAAGTAGCTTATGTCACACTGCATAGCATTTAGAAAGAATTAACTTCTCAGTTGCCACAAATGACTTTTTGAAAGCCAGAAGCAGGCAAAGGAAGAGTATGTACATGTGAAAACAAGTCCATGTGCAAATCATGCTTACACAAACACTCTAAACCTCCAAGTTTCAAAACTACTTCAAATAAAACAAGCAAATAAATTATTTACAAGGGCAGAGAAGGTCTTAGCTTAAGTAACAGCAATGACCCCTTTTTGGAAAAAAAAAAATAAAAAGCTATTATTCATGCTTTAGCTCACCAACATTTAATGGACCAGATTACTAAACTCAGAACGTAAGCTGCAGATGAAAGCAAGGACTCCCATATTCATGTCTGCTTTATTTATACTATAATACAATGGAGATGACCAAACGAATAATCCTCAAGCACATACAAATGTGGCAGATTAATAAATCTTAGTCTAAAACTTTTTTCTATTTTTTATGACTAAGATTAACTGTGTAAATAATAACATACAAAGAAAGAAGCCGGGCTGAGCCCTGGTGGCGTAGTGGTTGTGCGCAGGACTGCGGCCCACTGGGACGGAGGTTCAATTCCAGCAGTGGGGCTGGGCCTCCTCCTCCCACCGCCGGAGAGCAGTGATGCGCCCCCCCCCCCCCAAAAAAAAAAGAAAGAAGCCTTTCTCTGAAACCAGTTTTGGGAATCCATGTGGTGGGATCCTAGGTGAGACATGTACTATGACAGTACTTAGGGTATTAACCATACAACTCCCTTTGATTAGGTCATGATCCAAGGGGAATCCCACTGAGTGGATTTCAACTCAATGCCTCCATAGGACAGAATGAGTAACTGCCCTAGGAAACAGTGGGTTTCCTAGGCTGTACATCTTTAGGAAAGCAGAAAGTCTCACCTTTCTCCTTCACAGTGGCTGGTGGGTTTGAACTGCGACCTTATGGTTAACAGCCCAACAAGTACCCCACTACAACCATCAGAGCTCCCTATTAAAACATATTCCCACTGATTGTTAAAGCAAATCTCCTACGCAGCTTATCGGCTTTCAGTCTAGACTGGTATGGAGTTGAAGGTGTAGGAGTATATTTTCACTTGGTTTTAAACGTACCACAATGTATGTAGTATGGTATCCTGGGTCATGTCCTGAAAAAAAGGGGCATTACTGGAAAAACTACTGAAATCCAAATGAAGTCTTACAATAGTATGGTACTGGTGTTAATTTCCTAATTTTAAAGAATAGATATACCATGGTTATGTATGGCCCCAATTGGGGAAACCGGAGGAAAGGTATAGGGGAGAGCTCTCAATACTGCCTCTGCCACCCTTCTATAAATCTACCAAATTCAAAGCTTTGTTTTCAAATAACAATCCCTCTTCAACCAAAGTATCCATCAAATCACACTTTTAAATGAAAAAAATATATACAAATCTACCACCTCACCTAAGTTAGTCCTCTCGTTTTGAGGCGCAGGGATCTGAAATTCATTTCTGACCGAGAAAAATTATTTTCCTATTTCCTAAGGCAATCACATCAAGTTGGTCAGGCCAACTTTACTCAGCGTAAAAAATCTGGGTTCACAGCTTCCAAGCATACAAAGAAAAGGAAAAAAAAAAACACTTCAGCTGATTCTAGTTCATGTTCATCTGGCGGGAAATGTGTCAGTAAGGATTTGCTAGCTTGGAGGAGGAGCTATGTCAGGGTTGGAGCAGAAGCATGGAAACAACTTTACTGTAAGCAGGCCACAGTTGGCTAAAAATGGAGAGTACTCCACTCTAGGGTCTGAGATTCACAGTCACTATACATATTTTTTAGAGAGAACTTCCTCATTCACATCTTCCCCTCCCCCATGCCTTCCTCCATCTGTGAGCTGATTAACCTTGCTAATTCTCAGCTCTAAGAAAATTTGTGTTCTGCTTCACAATATAAAATTTGGCAAGTAGAAGCAATCTGCTTTGCGATTTGACTTATGCAGTGGTTTTCTAAGATAACTGATCTGCTTGCTTTAGCACTGTGGGGCTGGATGAACAATTCGTAAAAAAGTTTATCAATGCACAGATGTTTCAAAAGAAAAACGCCTCTCACGTTTTCTTACAATTACATCTGCTTACAAAAGCACAAGATTTTTAGAACATTCTATTTCCAACACAATGAAACTATAGTAAAGATTTTTTTTTAAAAAATCACAAAACCTTATAAGTAGTCTACTTTCACTTTAGCTTAAAAAACAGCAGCTTGACTTTGAAAGCCTAGACATACAAAACATCCAACTTTTATAACCTATAATGACTATTCAGAATACTACTATACACAAATCAACTCTTATAATCCACCTCAAAGCAGTCAAAAATAATGGAGTAGTTTCCATTGTGTAGATTCCAATCTACAACCAATCCAAGATAAAATCCACACTTAAGAAGTCTGAAAACTTTCTGGCCATTTTATAGTGAACTCTCACCCTCCTATGGGCCAGGCCCTTTCTCAGACTTACCCAGGAGTAAGCACAGCAAATTGTATAAAATGGTTTTGCCACCCCGACACAATTGCATGTAGATTTCTGACGCCGACTTTTCAAATTCTGGTACCACTCAATTCCCCAAGCCAAAGTCACTTAGTTGAGTCCAACATGCCCTAACTGTTTCAGTTACTCCACCGACAAAAAAAAAACCCACAAAAACCAAAAAAAACACGGCCCCGTGAAAGGTCTAATCTGCAAAAAGTAAGACTTCACACTGTTGAATGGCCACTTAACCAGCACTCAAAACCGTTCACCCTGCATACAAAAGGCTGGCCCCAGAGGAAACCTTCCAATCTGGCTCTCCTCCACGACGCACACATCGAGTCTCTAAGAGCTAACGTGGGGCAGAAAACTTCAGGTCCCAAAGCACCCCAAACCCGCGGGCACTGCCTCGGGGCTTGATACTATGGCCGACGGGCTGAGCAGGAAAACTGGGGGGTGGAACGGCGGAGTCCTCCACCACTGGTAAGAACTGCTCACACATCCATTTTGGAGTGCTCTCCCTCCCCGCTCGAGGGCTACATGGTGCAGCGGCTTTTGCGCGTGGGGCCGCGGTGACACTTTGCGAGGTGGCCCGGGCGGGCTGCGGGCCGAGCCCGGCGTGCACGCGAGCAGCGCAGGGCAGCGGGCGGGCGCGGGAGCCAGGAAGGCCTTTTGGGCGGGCGCGCCACAGGCCCGGGATGGCGGGCGCGGGGCCTCGGCGGGGGCGGGCCGCGCGCGCGGGACTTACCGCTCCGGCGGCGGCGGCGGGGACCCCGGCGGCCGCCTCCTCCTCGTCGTCCCCGGGCGATGGCGGCCCTATCTTGCTGCAGGTAGCGGCCAGCAGAGCGAGCGGTGACGGCTGAGTGTCCTACCCCCGAGGGGCGGGTTCAGAGAGGGGGACAGGGGAGGGGGTGGCGGTTAGGGCCGGGCCGCCGCTCGCACAGGAAGTGCGCCTGGGTCCTCGCCGGCTGCGCCGGGGCCAGCGCCAGCCCGCGCTCTCCTCCCTCCTCCGGCCCCCGGCTCGCGTCCTCCCGCTCGCACGCCCCCGGGCACCGCCGGCCGTGGCGGGCAGGCGGGCAGGCGGCGGGCAGCGCGCCGGGCCTCCACCTTCCGCCCGGAACCCACCCCCGGGAGGGCGCGCGCGTACACACACACACACACACACACACACAAAACGGGGGGGGGGGGTGAGCGCGGGCGGGGTCGGAGCGTTGGCGCCTCGGGCGGGCAGCTCCCGGGGCGGGGGGGAGGGGAGGAGGGACGCGCGGAGGGAGGGGAGAGGCGAGGGGAGGAGAAAGCGGCGAGAGGGGGGGGAGCCAGGCCAGGGCTCAGCCGCTCCTCACCTGGGCCACCGCCGCCGCCACCGCGCCGTTTCCGTGCTGCTGCTGCTGCTGCTGCTGCTGTTGCTGCTGCTGCAGATACTCGCCGTGGCCCCCGCCGCCGCCGCCGCCGCCGCCGCTGCTGTCTACATCCAGGGCAGCCATTTCCTCTTGTTTCACGGGCTTTTCGGGAGCTGCAGGCACAGCGCGGGGGGAGGGGAGGGGGTGGAGGAGAGGGAGGGGGCCCGCGGGCCGAGGCGAAATGACTCCCGAAGCCCGGGCCCAGGCCCCTTCCCCTCCCCCCCGTCCCCCGGCGGCGGCGGCGGCGGCGGCGGCGGCGGCTCCCTCCTCCCCTCCTGCTGCTGCCCCCGCCCGCCGCGGCTGTAACCCTCCTCCTCCTCTTTCCCTCCTCCTCCTCCTCCCCGCGCTGCCCCTGCCCCCTCTCCTCTCCTCTCCTCCCCTTTCCCTTCGCGCCGCTCGCTCGCTCGCTCGCTCGCACTCGCGCCTCTCGCCCCGTCAGTCACTCACACACGCCCGCCCGCCGCCCGCGCCTGCACACTAGGGGATGCGCTCCCGGCGGACTGGGCCGCCCGCCCCGGGGCCCGGCGGGGAGACGGCGCTGCTGGGGCGTGAGGAGGGGTGGACGGTGGCTGGCGAGGCGGGGAGGGCGGCCAGGGGGAGTGCGGCTTTCTGCCTCTCACAGACACTCGGCCGCACACACGGAGGCGGCGGCGGCGGCCCTGGGCAGGCTGTGATCGGCGGCGGCAGCAGCAGCAGCAGCAGCAGCAGGAGGGGTTGCTCTCTCGGCTTTACGTACCGGTCATAGTGTGTTTAGGGCACCTCAGGCGGGGCTCCCCGCCGCCTTACACATGGTGAGGAGCGAAGGCGGCGGGAGAGGATGCGGGAAGCGGCGGCGGACACGGCCGGAGCGGTCCGGGGATTTTTTTTTTTCCTATTTTGATTGACTGTGCGGGAAACACAAAAGGTGGAGCCTCCAGCCCAAAAGGGGGGAAGAGGGTGACAGCCCGCCCGGAAGTCCTGCCCCTCTTCTTCCCGCTGATTCGCCGGCACGCTCCCGGCCGGCTGCGCTCATTGGTCTGGACGCCCGTCTGTCGCCCGGCCAGGCGGCGCGCTTCCTGTTTGCCCCCGGGGTGGAAGGGAAGAGACAATGAGCGGCCGAGGCGGCGTAGGTTCCCGGCAGCGGCTACGACTCGCCCGTTACCCCGCTGTGCCTGCCGCGCTCGCCGGCTGCCGCTGCCAGGCCCCAGGCGTAGGCCTCTCCCATCTCGCAGGCGCCCGGGGCAGACCCCACCAAGCTGGGGGGCAGAGCCGTCCCCGGCGGCTCCGGCTCCGCTCGACCGGTCCTCCATTCCCGATGGCAGCCGGATCCTCCCCAAGGCCTCGCACCCTGGAAGCCACCGCTTCCTTGCGCTGCCCGGAGGCCGCCGCTGCTCAGCCCCGGGGCTGCCGCTCCGGCCGCCGCGGCTACTGAGCCTCCCAGACCCGCCCCACCAGCCCGGGGGGAGGGAGCTGCTGTTGGGGGAGACACCCCCTCCGAGGCTGGAGGAGGATTTTTCGCTCTCACACTGGCAGTTCTGGGATTCCCAGCCAGAGCCATCACCGTTCCGTCCCCCTAAGTCCCAGGTTCCTAAGCCTCTGAGGCGAGCACAGAGAACAAAAAAATAATCTCGGGTCACCACACTGTTGAGGGACGACGCTGTGAATGCTGGTCGGGTAATTGGACGAGTTTTAAAGCATTTCACTTTCTCCGGGGTGTGTGCAAGTACTCAATGTGTCAGAGTCAAAGAATAAAATTTCACCTTTGCTGTCAACATTTCTCTGCACAAACCTATTACCCCTCCCTTGTTAATCCTCTTGGTACACAGTCCAGTGTCTCTTCAAATAGACTGAAGAAGTCTATTAACAACTGCCAACATTTAAAATACAGTGACTCTCAGTGGAGAGTGGTTGGTGTTTTTTTTTTTTGTTTGTTTGTTTGTTTGTCTCCCACGGATATTTTGCCAGACTTTAAGATCTCCCCTATTGGATTAACAGTTCTTCGAAGTTGACTTCCTTGGACCTTTCTCTGTAGAAATGGTCTGGTCTATCCTCCACTCCCCACCCCCTTCCCAAGGAAGAGATATCCCTGCCTGTTACCGTCAGATGTAGTCGCCAGAAAGGTTAAATGCTAGAGGTGGAGAAGCTATCCATAATACTCTCTCAGAAATCCGACTTCAGTATTCCAATTACTGTGCTTACTATGTTTTGTGTGATAAATGAAGTTATGCTGGGGTGGAAGATAACGTGGGGACACTTGGTGAAGTCCAAATGAACTAGATTTTGTGTGCAAAATAAAACTTAAAAGGTCCATGTGAGGCACTCAGTTTGCAACATTGGTTATTGAGCCCCGCCTTATGCAGGAGATAATTTCCAGGGAATTGACCTACAAAACAAACATGCAAAACTAAAACTTGAAATTTTAAGTCCAAGAATAGAATCGGTCTAATAGTCTTCTAGGCCTCATTTTAAGTAGAAAAAAGAAATCACTTTAAAAATTGAGTAATGTAATTGGTGTACCCTATAGAAAAAAACTGCGCTTTAAAGGAAGATACCACACCCCCAAAAAAGGGAGGGTGGTGTCACTTGAAGAGGCGGCAAATGGATACAGTGGAGGAAAAGAACAAAGTTACAGTATCACTAATAACCTGGTCACAATGAGTAGAGGATAGCGCCCACCCTGTGTTTAAGGCATTTCCTGGTCATTTGTCAAGGGTGGCGTATTTACAGATCTAAGCACCCTTATCACCATGTTCCTTTTGAAAAGGGTTAGTGCGTCCACCCAGGAAAGGTTGGTGGGTCGAACGCACCCCAGGATTGATCGTCCCAGAAATGAAACGAACCCTTCAACACTGGCCTGGAGATTCACTGAGGCATAATTTATGCACTACGCAGAATCAACTCGATGGCGGTGGCTTGGTTAGTTGTATCCGCCACAAGAGCTATCGGAATTAAATCCAATTCCTTATCGCTACCAATGGACAAGTGACGTGCAGGAATTGTTCTCAAACTTCTTTGGTCTATAGACTTCTGACAGGATGCCAACAACACTTCCTCTGTCTCTGAAAAGAAAACAAGCCAGCAGAGCAAATTCGCCCGAGCTGTTGAAACACCATCACCGCTGCCTGCTCGGAGAGCCCTCGCGGACCTGACGCACAGAGGATTGGAAATGAACCGGGTCTGTGGGAAAACAGTGTTCCCAACTGCCAGTACTTCGATCAAATCTTGCAATACGCCCTGGTTAAGTGCACCCCATTTGTTTTGTTAGTAGAGAAACTGTCAATGCAACTGGAGACAGCGCTGGGTCTTTTCTTGTCTCCTTTCCAAAAGTGATTTGAGGCATCTCTGTATTGTTGGCAGCATAGATCTGCGGCGGGTCACTGTTTCCCTCCTCCTCAATTTCCTTCTTTGTTTTTACTTTGTCCTTATTCTGTTTTATTATTTGAAATACACAAAACATGCAATCACCCAGCTCTCCCACATGTGCAGTTCACTGGTTACCTTCTTCACATTGTGCAACCCTGGCCAGTCTCCTTGTTCCCTTGTCCCTCCTCCAGTCACATAAACTCTCGCCACCCCCGCAGGTCCCTAACGAATCTGGAATTGCTGTTGTACAAATTGATGTTAAAAGAAGGTCATGCTCAAGGCAAACTTTTTTTTTTTTTTTTACTTATGAAGCTAAACTATTGTTTGGTTTTAAGAAGACCTCGGGGGGCTCTTTTTGAATTATGTTTTCAAGATTACTTAAGTACAATAATAGTTTCATAATCCCAGAGAGCCTGGAGTCCATGAGAATTTGAAATTCTGTTCTGTACGTTTCCCTTTTTGAGCAAAACTGTTCTATGAAAGCTTTTATTAAAAGAGTAATAGCAGTCAGGCACCATCCAGTTTTATATGTATTTTGTACACTTCCTTCAATCTTAGAAAGCCTGGCATGGAATATTTCACTCATCTTCAACCCCTTTATCTCCACAAACAGAAAACCTTTGGCCTAGGATTTTCTTAACAGGAAGCTTTTAAAAAGCAGATTGTCAGGCCTTTCTTACCTGGCACTTTTAGTAACCCAGGGCAAGTCACTTGCACCACCCACCCAACTGACCTGCCCCACAAAGAAAAGAGGCCAGCCAGTTCCACTTAATTCACATCTGTGAGTGCTTAGCCATTTGCTGTGGAAACAAAAGAACAATGCCCCAATTACCAGCACCATATCTGAAGAACTAAGGCCTTCCCTTCACAACCTACTGCTGCTTTTCTTCCTTCATAAGTTAGGGGTTATTCACTAGGTTCCTAACCAAAAGGTCAGCAGTTCAAAACCTCTATGCTTTCCTCAGGAGAAAGACAAGGCCTTCTACTCCCGTAAAGAGATAGTCTCAGACATCCACAGGGGCAAGTCTATCCTGTCATGAGTTGGAATCAGCTCCGTGGCAATGAGTTTGGGATTTTGGCTTTTGTTTTTTTTAAGCATCTATTAAGTTAATCCAATAAGATTGCCCATATTCAGTCATTTTCTAGTTTAAGAAGTGGCCGTTTTATATAGTGCAACCTAAACCAACATCTCTTTCACATAATCTAGTAGAAGCCCTGGAGACATGTTAGATTACCTATCAGATTGCTAAACACAAGGTTAGCAGTTCAAACCCACCTACCCTTCCATAGAAGAAAGGCGAGACTTTTTGCTTGCATAAAGATGTACAACCTTAAAAGCCTGTCCTATACAGTTGCTATGGGTGGGAATGGGCTCAATTACTGTGAGGATTTTTGTTTTTATTGTCCTCCATGTGACCATTTAATCCACCCACGGAGCTCTCTGGTGGCATAGCAGATAAGCACTTGTGTGCTGGCCTAAAGGTCAGTGGTTGAACCCCACCAGTGGCTCTGCAGAAAAGTGTGGCGGTCGCCTCCATAAAGATTTACAGCCTTGGGGCTGAGCCCCGGTGGCGTAGTGGTTGTGCACGGGACTGTGGCCCACTGGAATGGAGGTTCAATTCCAGCTCCACGGAGCAAAGGCTGGGTCTCCCACTCCCACCATCTGAGGGCAGTGATGCCCCCCCCAAAAAACAAACAAACAAAAAAGATTTACAGCCTTGGCTGAGCCCCGGTGGCATACGTGGTTGAGTGCAGGACTGCGGCCTGCAGGCTTGGCGGATCAAATCCAGCAGTGGTTTTCAGGAGCAGCACTGGGTAGCGCCCATGACCACCAGAGGCAGTGATGCCCGCCCCCCCCAAAAAAAAATATTTACAGCCTTGAAAGCCCTATGAGGGCAGTGCTCCACTGTCCGATAGGGTCACTATGAGTGAGAATCAACTCAAGGCAATAACCTTGGCTTGGATTTCTTGGAGCTCTTTAACCTGTTTACACCACATTTCAAAAATCTCCAGGTTTGCACACTTACATAATAATCATCGTATTTCAAAAGGATGCTAATTCACACTAGCTAGATGCACTTAATCCCCCTCGCACTTCATATCGTCCCTAATTTTTTTTTTGGGGGGGGGCATCACTGGCCTCCGGTGGTGGGAGTAGGAGGCCCAGCCTTTGCTCCGTGGAGCTGGAATCGAACCTCCATCCCAGTGGGCCGCTGTCCCGCGCACAACCACTACGCCACCAGGGCTCAGCCCCCCTACTTTCTCTAAAATACTCATATACCTCAAAGACCATCTCTCTTAATCTATCAAAGTTTGGGACAAGAGGAGAACATGACATTTATGAGCTTTTTCTATGTGAAAACCGTTCACATCTATAGTCTTTTTTAAAATTCTGTTTTCATTATTTTGGGGGGCGGGGCATCACTGCCCTCTGGTGGGAGTGGGAGACCCAGCCTTGCTCCTGGAGAGCACCTGCTGGATTTGAACCACCGAGCCAGTGGGCTGCAGTCCTGCACTCAACCACCGGGGCTCAGCCCTCACGTCTGTAGTCTTATTTAGTCCTCAAAATTTCATCAGATTGCTAATAGAAATTCCTTTGCAGGTGAAAGAGATTATATAACTTGTTTAGTGTCACTTTCCATAGTGGCAGAGTCAGAGTGAACGTTCACATCCATTTGTCTTACCCATCAGCATGTCAAGTTCTCTTAAATGATTAGTTGAAGATTTTCATTACTTATTCTCTGAAAAGGAAATAAAATCACTAAAATAAAAGAAAGGGAAGCACAGAAGAGTAGCTAAAGTGAGTCCTTATTTATAAGAAAGGTAACTTTCAAATCAAGTCATCTTAGAATGTGAGTTCTTGTATTTCCTAGCACACTGAGAATGTTTAATTAGTAGTAAACAGGTATGTTGTCATTTGTGAGAAAATGAATGATGAGTACAAAATGAAAATTGACTGTGATCAATTTTCTTGGACCTTGTAGTAGTTCATCTCTTTCCTTCCCTAAATAAATTAGACCCTCGGGCTGAGCCCCGGTGGCGTAGTGGTTGTGCGCGGGACTGCGGCCCACTGGGAGGGAGGTTCGATTCCAGCTCCATGGAGCAAAGGCTGGGCCTCCTACTCCCACCACCTGAGAGCAGTGATGCCTAAAAAAACAAAAAACAAACAAAAAAATAAATTAGACCCTCATTTGTAGTCCGAACCAACCTATGTCACTAGAATTCATGGAACCCTATTCTCTTAAACCAGGCCATTGACATGACTGGGTGTTCTAAAATTTCTAATGATCCACAAGACTTTGGAAGTCCTCTTCATGTCAGTCTGGGAAGCTTAGTCCACTGACAGTAAAGTCCCCGGAATTGACTGAAAAAACCAGCTTCCTATATTTTGATCCTGTTCACCTACTTTAATAGAGTACTGGATGTCAGAATGTGTTTTGCTATAGAACTTGCCTTAGAAGAACTTAAAAGGCTAGAAAATCTGTTGGGTTTAAATGAGCAAACACAAGGGACAACTTAATGATAAAGGGAGCGTCATCCTTCGGAAAGCGTCGCCATAAGGCACACATCCTGTGCCGCCGCAGAGGTTCCAAGGCCTACCATCTCCAGAAGTCGACCTGTGGCAAAAGTGGCTCCCCTGCCAAGCGCCAAGAGAAAGGATAACTGGCGTGCCAAGGCTAAAAAGCTAAATAACACCGGTAATGGTCAAATGAGATGCCGATTCAGGTCTGTGCTCTGTGAAAAAACTACTCCTAAACTCAAGAGGACGGCTGTTGCAGCATCTTAGGGATTTCAACACTTAGTTGTGCAATAAATGTTTTTGTATTAAAAATGAAAAAAAAAAAAAGGAAAGCTTTACTTGGATAGAGAATTAGATGCCACTGAAGTTCAGTGCAGCCTGAAGTGCTTTTATGATTTATCTGAAGATTTGGATTCTAACCTAAAATGGAATGCTTAACCCTTCCCTGAATCCTTAGCAATCAGACACATACATCGACAAGCCTCAAAGGAGTCAATGTTCCCCTTAAGCCTATCCAGAGAGAGGAAGAGGCATTAAGCATGAAGAGGTAAGGAGAAGGTGAGAATAAAACTGCAGAAATACACCTTTTACCTTCATTGAAGATTGTAATTTTTCTAAACCCCCTAAAATGGCTGACATGCTGTATTATACCATCCCCCTATTTCAACACAAGGTCTAGTTTAAAATAATTGGGAAAATGTACATGTATACATGCAAGCATATTTCATGTATGTGTAAAATATAGAGGATCCCTGGTGGCGGTGTTGTTATTCATTGGGCTGTGATCCTGTGTGATCAGCAGTTCAAAACCACCAGCCACTCCGGGGAGGAAGGAAGACCGGCCTTGCTACTTGGGTGAGCGGTCACAGTCTTGGACACTCACAGTCTAGAGTTGCCGTAGGGTTGTTATGATTCGGTATCAATGCAATAGCAGTAAGGGGTTTTTTTGTTTGTTTTGTGTGTAAAATACATGCAGAGGGCTGAGCCCCGGTGGCGTAGTGTTTGTGTGCAGGACTGCAGCCCACAGGCTTGGCGGTTCAAATTCAGCAGCAGCTCTCCAGGAGCAAGACTGGAACTCCTACTCCCACCAGGGCAGCAATGCCCACAAAACAAACAAACAAACAAACAAAAATATATATATATATATGCAGTGATAACGTGTAACTGTAAGCGGGTGCATCTGAAAGTATTGCTATCAGGGTTCCAGTTCGTACGTGTACCAGTTTGTTTAAACAAAATGTGTTTAAACATATCACATTGATCAGTGGATGGCGATAAACAACTTCTCTCAGTAATGTATAAAATCAGAAGTTCTAACCCAGCAACCACTCTAGAGGACAAAGATGAGGCGGTATATTCCTGTAAAGACTTAAAAAATCTTGGAAACCCCAAAGAGGTAGTTCTCGGCTGTCAGAATGGACTCTATGGCAGTGGCATTTTCGGTTTTAGTCTCCCTAGAGTGCCTTTAAAAAAAAAAAAAAAGGTACAATCCAAACAGTGTCTTCTGAGGGGATCTACTGGGCCAATTAACTTCCTGGCAGTCATGGCAACTATTTCTCAGGCTCCCAGGGGGTAATCTTGATAGATTTTCTCAAAGGACACAGGATAATCACAAAGGCATATTATGAGGAGGTTTTAAGAAATTGAAAATTGACAGCATTGGTAAGAAAAAGGTCAGGAGACGTGCACGGAGGAATTGCTTTCCAGCACGATGGTTCGCCTGCTTATTCTTGGACGGGGGCAAAGGCTGAGACAATTTCATTGGGAAATCTTACCCCCAGGGCCCTCATCTTGCCCTGTCAAACTTCTTTTTGTTCCCCAAGCTCAAAGAAAGGGGACTCAAGAATGCTAGTCGTGGTATGCATCAGAGACCACAACATTCTTTGGGGGGAGGAGTGAGAGAGGTGGAAGGACCACCTATAGAAGACCGAAAGGTTTGTCAAGAGTCCCTTCACATTCTGCTATTCTTGGTTAATATGAAGTCATTCTTCATAATTCCCCCCTCTAAAACAGCATACTATTTTCATGGTTACAACAGGTAAACTATTGAAGGATTTTTTTTTTTAAAGCAGGGCATGATTAAAATGGAGTTTGGGAAGCTGTCTCTGGCAACACTGAGTGATTGGAGAAACCAGAAAAATGGAGACAAGAAAACCTTTGAGGGATGGGCCTGCAGTTGCTAGGCAAGGAGAAAGCAGTAAAATGGAAAAGGAGAGGGGAGGAGCAAATGCCTCCTTAACTTCACTGGCTTTCTCAGTAGATGTTAAGCTCCTTGAAGTTAGCAACCTCTTTGCTCATTTTTATCACTCTATTAGCTAGCACAACGCCCAGCAGGGGATAAGTGTTTGTTACAGAGTGAATAAGCAACCCCTTGGAAGCATGCTATCTAGTAAAAGTGCAGCTGCAGTGACTCCCTATCTTGGGTACTAGGCAGAACAATGGCTTCCCTGCCAGGAGGGGCCCTGGAGACAACATTGGGCTGCTAAGTAGGAGGTCTACCATTTGAAATCAGCCAATTCAGGGGCTTTCTCTTCCTGTGAAGATGTATAGTTATTACTCTGCTGTATAAGGTCCTTATGACTCAGAATCCACTTGATAGTAGAGATGGGTTTGTTTGTTAAGGAGCAGTACAGCAGATTAAGCGTTGGACTGCTGATCACGAGATTGGTGGTTCCCTTCCCTGAGCTGCCCTGAAGGAGGAAGAGGAGGCTGTCTGCTCTCATAAAGTTTTCTGTCTCAGAAACCCTAAGGACTAGTCCTCCTCTGACCTATAAGGTCAATGTTGGAATCAACTCCGTAGATGGCAGTGGGTTTGGTTTGAATTTTGGTTAAATATATCCATGGAATCCAGTTGCCATCCAGTGGATCCGAACTCATGGATCGCCCATGGATGTGGATGTCAGGATAGAGTTATGCTCCATGGAGTTTTCAACAGATGGATGTTTAGGTATCACCATTCCTCTGCGCACATAACCAAATCCATTATCTTTGGCTTTGCTCAAGAACGTCCAGCAATCTATGTTTGAATTCATACAACGGTCTCTGTCTGCCCTGTTGTCACTGGTACCTGGAGCCTGTTGGGCCCCTCAGTAGTGTCTCTGATGAGCTGCTAATGGCAAAGTCTGGGTCCACTCAAAGGTTTCTCCACAGAGAGAAAGAAAAGAGGAAAAGAGCTCACTGCCATCAAGTCCAGTCTGACGCAGTGACCCCCAAAAGACTGGGTAGAAGTGCTTGTGTGGGTTTCTGACACTGTCTGTCTTTTGGGGTTTTGGGTTTTTGTTTTGTTTTGTTTTGTTTTGTTTTTGCATCACTGCCTTGGTGGGAGTAGGAAACCCAGCCTTGCTCCTGGAGAGGTGCTGTTGGATTTGAACCGTCAGCCCTGTGAGCCGAAATTCCACACACAACCACTGCACCACCAGAGTTCAGCCAAAACTGTCTGTCTTTAGGAGAGTAGAGAGCCAAGTCTTCCCCATCTGAGAGGCCGGCGGTTTCAAACTACTGAGTGTAATTCACTGCTCTTCAACAAATGTACCCATCAATCCACTCCCCCAAATCTGAGCACAATCATACTCTGACCCCGGTGAAGCCAGCTTCTAAAGCTGCACCGCTCTCTCTAAAGTGCTGGCTTCTGCTTATTACTGGTGGGTTCCTCGCTCTGAACTCCCTGATACTGTAGAGTGGGTCTCCCCCAGCACCACGCCGAGCTCGTGACAGGCAGCAATGCCACTCCCACTCCCACCCGAAAAGCTCTGGTGTGTAAGCGCCATGTCTTTCTTACTCTGCTGTGGCGCTGGGGCAGGACTCTCAAAATGGAACAGCTCTCCCCTGGCCCACTGTCGCTAAGGTTTGTGTGTGTGTGTGTGTGTGTGTGTGTGTGTGTGTGTGTGTGCATCACTGCCTCTGGTGGTCGTGGTCGTGGGATGCTTCTGAGAGCTGCCACTGAATTTGAACTGCCAAGCCCGCGGGCTGCAGTCCTGCACTCAACCACTTACGCCACCGGGGCTCAGCCCGGTTTGTTGGGTTTTTAAGCTCTGATGTTTATTAACAAGGAGTCCTCATCGTGCAGTGCATTAAGCGACAGGCTGCAAAAGTCAGTCTGGCAGCTCAAAGCGACCCCAGCCCCGGGAGAGAGAAGACTCATGGGCATTCCCAGTCTCGGGAACCCTAAGGGTTGTTCGACCCTGCCCCATCAGGATCCACTCCGTGTTATAGCACATTTAACATTTCTGGTTTCTAATTTTTTAATACCAATTTAAATATGAATGGGAACGATGCGATTTTTCTATTTTATCAAACAAAGCATGTTTCTGAGTAAAAGAGTTCAAGACAATTCTACAACTTTGAACCAATACTCGTAGAAGGCAATCAACAACCATACACTCAGCAACTGGTTCGCTTCTATGAGCCATGAATTCGGATACTTTTAGAAAGTAGAGCTTAACTTTTTCTCTTACTTGAAAAATTTTAATTTTATGTACAAACAGTTGGCCGATCTCGCCTTGGATCATCCACTCAAAGATCACTTCACCCAGCTTAATGAAGTCGATGACCTTCAAGGCTGTAGGTCGTATTTCCAGGTCAGACCTTGCACATTTGAACACACACGCAAGAGCAGGAACCCTGGTCGAATTTTGTCCAATGACTCACTGTTGTGCTGCTGGTGACCCACCAGCACAGAGGAAAAAAGGGCTGGCAATCTACTTCCATAAACTTACAACCATTTAAAAGCACACTCTGAAACATTTGGGTCATGAGTTGGAATCAGCTTAACAGCAATGATTGAGTTGGATTGAGTATCCTTGACAGAAAATACCCTGGATTTGTATTGCATTTACTCCAGTGACTATTCCAGAAAATAGTCTAATTATATTGGATATAGTCCAGTGAATTATTTTGTTAGTCTAGAATACTTTTTAAAAGAGCTCTGATGGCATAGGGGGGCTGTGTGTTGGCTGCTAACGAGATAGGCAGTTCAAGATGACCAGCCACTCCAAAGGAGAAATATGAGGCTTTTTCCTCTCAGAAAGCGTGATAGACTCAGTAACCCACAGGGGCAGTGGATCGCTGAGAGCTGGAATTGACTTGATGGAAGTGAGTTTGGTGAATTTTGAGAATATAGAGAAGGGTGGCATGTCTTCAAGTATTATCATCAATATTCCTATCTTACTCAGCATTCAAATTAGTTTGACACCGTGACTTTATTCACATTATAAGTGCTTACTTTTTTACTCTATTTTGAACATTTCACTTGCTGCTGGGTTAATTCCTACTCAAGAGAGTCTAGAAGACAGGGTAGAACTGTCCTATAGGATTCCAAGGCTGTAAATCTGTACAGAAGCAGACAGCCTCTCTTTCTCCCAGGAAATCAGCTTGGGATCAAACGGCCAGTCTTCCTGCTTAAACACCACCAGAGTTCCTCCAATTTCACATGAACTGTGAGATGATCTTTCTAGGTCATATTCACTGCATACAGAATCCAGTAAGCTTACTTTCCTCAGCCACTCGTCTGTCTTTCCCTTCTTTGTATTGACAGTTCCTTCCTTTAGTTTTGTATACAAGCTTAGTCATTGACTAAGTCATTGACATGTAAAATGAATAAAATAGGTCCTCATATTGATCCCCGAAGCTTTGTAATCCGTCTACTCCACACTGTTTCACACTTGGATGTCAAATTCAGTGTTTAATCCACTCCAGGGCAAAGCATCTGTTCACTACAGATCAGTAAATAATCATAAGTAAGCCCCTGCTTACGGGGTACTCATCCCTGACAGGAACTATAAATTTGAAAAGTGGCTTCGATTTTGCAGGAAGGTGCCATTGGGTTGGGTGAGAGACAGATGCCAGCCGTACCCTGACAGATCTTTGATGTGGTGGGAAAATGTGAAGTTGTTCAGTACGGATTCATAAGCAGGCACAAGTAAGCCTGTTGCTTACCTCACTGCTTCTAAACTACTTGCTTGCATAGTAGTCTTTCCATGATGGCTCAGCCCCAAATCAGAAGATTCCAAGGTAGTGCGGTGTGTTAAGTGTATCTACATATAACCCCCTCCCAGGGGGACGGACAACAGAAAAGTGGGTGATGGGAGACATCAGACAGTGTAAGACATGAAATAATAATAATAATAATTTATAAATTATCAAGGATTCAAGAGGGAGGGTGGGGGGGAGGGAGAGGGAAAAATGAGGAGCTGATACCAAGGGTTCAAGTAAAAACAAATGTGTGCAAATGTGCTTGACATAATGCATGTATGGAGTGTGATAAAAGTTGTACACTCACAGTCATGGAAGACTTACAGCCTACTCTGTCATAGAGGGTGACCACAAGCCTGAATTGACTCAAAAGTCCAAGTCACTGACTCATGGCTTCTCTCAGCTGATGTTTGTCCTTAAGTATTGAAGTTCTTTCACACCACTGCAGCAGATGCACTATGAATCCATGCTGACTCTTCTTAAACCACAACTTTCCAGGATTTGCAATGGTTAATGCAAAGAATTGAATTGTAACCCCTCACATATGTGTCAGTGCAGCTGGGCCATGATACTTAGTGGTTTGGTAGTTACATAATGATGTAATTTGGCAGTTATATGACAATGTAGTCAACTTGCATGATGTAATTGGATGTGATCAAGTAATCAGTTACAAGGGGGATAAGGTGGGCTGCAACACCTTTAATGAGGTTACTGCCTAGGGTGTGGACTTCTAGCTCTCCAACCTGTGAGAAAATATATAACTGTGGGAAGTCATTCATTCCTGATATTTCTTTTTTTTTCTTTTTTTTTTGGGGGGGGGGCATCACTGCCCGCTGGTGGTGGGAGTAGGAGGCCCAGCCTTTGCTCTGTGGAGCTGGAATCGAACCTCCATCCCAGTGGGCCACGGTCCCGTGCACAACCACTACGCCACTGGGGCTCAGCCCCCATTCCTGATATTCCTATGACAGTTGCTGAGATAACTAAAACAGTTGATTTGCTACCAAGTTTACTAATCTCTGGTCCTGCAGGAAAGTTAAACTTAATCTTATATGTAGGATTTAGGGCACAGACAATCATTTAATGTAAGTGATTAGCTATCACATCTATCTCTAATGATGAATTCAAACACCTATGAAAAATTGAGGAGAAAAACATCTGGTAGTCAAATTCACCTAAAATTTTACCTATGAAGAGTTGCCTTTTAAATTATACCCCAATTTTTAAGGTGGTTTTTTTTTAATCATTTTACTGGAGACTCCTACAGATCTTATAACAATCCATACATCCATTGTGTCATGCACATTTGTATATGTGTTGCCATCATCATCCTTTTCAAAACCTTTTCTATTTGAAGTTTTGGTAATAGCTCGTCATGTTTTCCCCTTCCTCTCCCACACTCCCTCATATACCTTTGATAGTTTATAAATTATTATTATTTTCATATCTTACACAATTTTTTAACTAGGAGGAAAAAAGTAAATAAAATCTTCACTTAAAAAATCTAGTAAGATACGGTGAGAGTACGATAAGCACTGATAGGGGTTTAAGATACACCAGAGGCCTTCTAAAAGTTTCTGGTGGAATTCCATGATCTGTGTATGCCATATTTTTGACACACCTCCTTTGTACTTTTTAAGGATGTGTGAAAGCAACAGAGGCAGAAAAAGGATATTTAAAAAGAAAGTAAAGAGTATGCATTAAACAGAACTGAATTGATGTACACACTTTTAAAAGTTTATTTAACACATGTTAAAAGTGAATGGATAAAAAAGGCCAAACAAATCAATCCAAATTTCCCTACAAATAAGTATGTCTCAAAAAGCATAACAACAGCACAATGGGAAGAAGACCAGTGTCTGTTCCTATGTATCTGTTTTGTCCTCTTGAAAGCAGAGGACCGAGCACAAAGTACAACTTCAGTGTATCGACTGGTGGATATCTCCCTTCTTTCAGCACTGTGGTCTCATTCTTTGATTTGCTTTGTCTTTATTATTTTTATTAACTTTTAAAAATCCTTTTTGAGTTACAAAAATCCAAGAGTTCTAAGACACCTCGAACTTAAGCTACTGTTAGGTTGAGCAATGCCCCCACTGTGTCTGGGGTTGTCCTCGCTTTAGTCCTCTGGGTTTCAAGTTCCCAGAAACGTCTGAGTGCCAGGCAGACGACCAAGGTTGGGCAACCTACAATGTTTGACATCTTACATGACCATGGTACCTTAGTCAAAACTAAGAGGCCAATGGGAAGAAAGATGAGGCTGACTACCCCCATAAAGGGTTATAGTCTCGGAAGCTCACAGGGGCCGTTCTCCTCTCTCCTTTGTGATGGCCCCTACGAGCTGGAGTGGACTCAATGCAGGGAGGACAGAGATCAACATCAGTACATTGGCATTATCTCATCTCCAAGTTCATTCGGATCTAACCTCTCTTTCCACTAACATCTTTTTCTTTCTGCTCCAGGATCTAACTCAGGGTACCACATTGGGTTCGGTTATATTTTCATCGTGTCCGCTGGTTGGTGACAATTTCTCGACCTTTCCCTCTTTCTCATGATCTTGGAGGAGACTGGTTAAGTATTTTGCAGAATGTCTGGGTTGCTCTGATATTTCTTTCACGACTAGCTTGGGGTCAGAGGTACTGAGACCCCACCTTATTTTTAAACTCTGCAAATAGCAGTGTTTATTTTCATGGCTTCCACCACCCCTGTGACATTAAAACTCGCCCCCACACATAAAATATCCCATTTTAACTTAAAGAGGATGGAGCCACCACCCCAAACTCGTACAAAAGGCCAGTGTGAATTATTTTATCTCAGGTAAAGCATTCACACGGCTGTTAGCTGCCATCGTTAGCTCCTGCCTGCTGATGACACTGTGGTTTGCACATTAGAAAGCAGAAGGTGTTTCTTGGTGGTTCTCCTTAGAGTAGCAGCTCCCCAGGTCTTTTTACCTGCAAAGGTGCTGACTACCTTCAACCTGCCCACATTTCCATCAGCGGCCAATTGCAAAACATTGTTTACCACCCAATTTCCTTGGTGCTGCTGTTAGAGGCCCCAACTGACAGCAGCCCTCTGTCCAACAGAACAAAATACCGCCCGCCCTGCACCATGTTCACAATTCTTCTTATAGTTGAGCCCATTGTGCAGTCACTGTGTCTATCCGACTCAGTGAGGGTCTTCCTCTTCTTTGCTACCCCTGCCCTTGACTAAGCACCATGCCCTTTTCCAGAACTGGTCTCTCCTGACAACATGTCCAAATTATGTGAGATGATTGCTCACCAAACATTACTGGGGTGGATAGAATTTATGTCAACTGCGACCTGAATGGGGGCTTGTAGCAAAGTGGTTATGCATTGAGTCACTAACTACAAGGTCAGGAGTTCTAAACCACCAGCTGTTTCTCAGGAGGCACATGAGGCTTTCTACTCCAAGACTGAAGGGCTACAGTCTTGGAAACCCACAGAGGTCATTCTGCCTTGTCCTGGAAAGTCGCTATGTGTTAGAATCTACTCGAGGACAGAGTTTTCTATCTGGATGAAAGTGTAGGGGGAGGGTTCAACCTATCAGTCAGGTCACAGTCTGAGGATGCCTCCTTAGGGCGTGCCCTTTTTGTCGGAGACACTTAGAAACCTCTCTCCCTCTTGCCTCTTGCCTCCCACTTGTTTAGATTCCATGTCTGCCTCCAGGGGCCGGCTCATGTGGGCCTGGGAACTGCTAGCACCCTGCCACGTTCCCATCAGCCTTGGCTCCAGGCAGTTCAGCACCCACCAGCATGTGGTCTCTCTGCTTCCCGCTTTACCTCTTGACGTCATTGGCCTGCAGCGACGTGAGTCCGAAGAGAGCGTCATCTAACATTGGACTGATGGACTTCATTTGGATTGGACTGGGATGCCTCCTTGTATAAAATTGCTTCTTGGACTAAAGCTCCTTTTAATCCTTATACGAGTGTTGCTGGTTTTGTTTCTCTGGACAACCCAGCTAACACAATTAGTATATTGCTCCTATTTAGACTTTGAAATATGGCACAACTCATTGCCAAATTATCTTTGACATCATGAGCCTTCTCTACTCATGCCAACCTGAGGGGTAAAAGAACACTACCTTTTGGCTGAGCAATTAAACCAACAAAATTATGAGAGGTAATTGTGAGTCTCTGGGTGGCGCAGTTACTTATGGAACTCCCGGCCAAGAGGCACCTACAAAGAAAGGTGTGGTATTCTGCCTCCAAAAGGTTACAGCCTAGAAAGCCCGAAGGGATCCCATTCAACAGCAAACTCCCAGCAACGGTGTTTTCGAAGGATGAAAGGAAGATGTTATTGCTAGAAACGTTAGATCAGAGATAAGTAAAAGGAAATCAAAGAAAATGGCAATCACTAAAAAGAAGCAAATGAAAGTGTAGAATCTTTGTAGGTATAATTCCGCATCCCAGGAAAAATCACTGGTTATAACGGTTCCCCATTTTATAGTCTTTTAAATATTGATACACATTTAAAAAAATTGGATGAGACTGAGAAGCTCATTCTAATCGATGAAAACAATCTACTTGGCTAGGAATATCCTGGGATCCCACCAGGGTTCCTATGACATAGCTCCTTGCCATCCACTCAGAGCGGTCCCACGAGAGAGTAGACTCTGTGCCATATGGTTTCCAAGGTTACCCATCTCACAGAAGCAGGCTCACTCATCTTCCTCCCCAGGAGCTGGTAACCTTTCAGGCAAGTGCATTAGCCACGGTGTCACTGGGAAATCATAATACTTCTCTGTACAGGTGGATTATTTACCATCCTTGTCGCGAAATCTTTGTGTGTGATCATTTCCTCAGGTGGAATTCCTTCAGGTCAAAAACCTCAAAATCAAACTCACTGCCATGAAGCCTATGCCGACTCATGGAGACCCAGTGGGTTAGAGGGGCACTAGTGCGGTGAGTTGCCGAGGCTGTCACTCTTTAGGGGAGCAGAAACCACCCTGCTTCTCCCACTGGATCGAAGAGTATGCATAATTGGAAGCTTCTGAGATGTGCTGCCAAATGACTTTGCAGCGCATCGTCTTTGTTTGCCAACCAGCCACTTCCCCTTCACGGTGTTTTTTAAAAAGTGCACTACACTTATTTCTTTTTACAGCAACATGTGAGAGAGACTACCAGGGTAGGGAGTCAGGGTGGGGCCCTGCATTGTCAAACAAACATAGAAGGTGTGCATTGTTTGTATACAAAGACTGTTGTTTTACCAGGATATGAAATCATAAAGTATTTTAATGAAATGTGGAAAGATCCAGTGAGAAAACCGAAAGGTTAGAACATGCTCAGCATTCCTCAGGCTGAAAGAAGTAAAGAAAAAAAAATCAAGCCTCAAGTCTAAATATCAAAGGATCGCATGGAAGAAATGTTGAATGATGCAGGAGAGAATTCACAGAGTCACTGGGCCAGAAAGAACTGGTCACTGTTCAGGAGGTAGCATATAATCAAGAACTAAGGCTCCAGGAATGGATAAAATACCCACTGAAATGTTTCAACAAATAGATACATTGTTGTAAACTCTCACTTAACTGTGCCAATAAATTTGGAAGGCACCTATCCATCAGTTGACTGGAAGAGGTCCTTATTTACCCTTCCAAAGAAAGGTGATTCAACAGAAAAAAGGCATTATCAAACCATACAATTGTCACATACAAGTTAAATTTTGCTGAAATAATTTGCTGAATAATTTAAAAACAGCTGCAACAACACGTTGACAAAGAACTGTCAGAAATTCAAACTGGATTCAGAAGAGGATTTGGAACAAGGGATGTCAATGCTGATGTCAGATGGATCTTGGCTGAAGGTAGAGAACATCAGAAAGATGGTTGCCTGTATTTTGATATCTATACAAAGGTGTTCCACTATGTGGAATATAACAAATTATGGATAACATTTTTAAGAATGGGAATTCCAGAATTTTTAATTGTATTCATTCAAACTTATACATAGATCAAAAAACAGTCATTCAAACAAATAGGAAGATAATGCATGGTTTTAAATTAGGCACGATGTGTGTTAAGGTTGTGTATTTCCACAGTTATTCACTCTTTATGTTGAGCAATTTAGGTTACATAAAGATTTTCTCAAAAAATAGAACTATCATATGACCCAACAAGTCTACTCCTTCATAGACCGGAAAGCAGACTCAGAAAGAGACTGGCACACCAATGTTCATGGCAGTACCAGTCACAAGAGCCCCAAAGTTGAAACCATCTGACTGCTTATCAACAGATGAATGGATAAACAAAATGTGGTACATACATATATTGGACTACTACTTAGCCAGTAGGAGAAATGAAGTATTGAATTTATACCACAGTATGGTATAGCTTGAAGACATGCTGATCAAAATAAGTCAATTATGAAAGGACAACATTGTATGACCCCACTTATATAAAAATGAAAACAACAGAAAAGGCAAAAATTATAAGAGGATTAATGATAATAGAAAAATAACATTAAGAGTAGGATTACATAGCTGATTATTATAAATGCTGTCAATAAATTATACACCCATGACGGTTGAATTTCCAGAAGTTGTGAGATAGATACTATTTACCACAATAATAGAAAGAAAATAATCACTGTTAGGATGCTTATATACAATGAAAAACCTCAGGGGATTTGGCTCCTTGGTTTAGAGGTTTTAAGTCATGCTTTCTTGGGACATCACAGCTAATTGGCCTAATAAGGTGTTTAGTGCTCTTGTTATAACTCTTAGTTCATTGCATATTGCCTGGAGTCTTAAAAGCTTGCAAACAGCCATCCAGAGCACAATAATTGGCTTCTATTTACTTAGGACAGTGGTTCCTAACCTTCCTAATGCCTTGACCCTTGAATATAGCTCCTCATGTTGTGGTGACCCTCCTCCAACCATAAAATTATTTTGGGGGGGGGGGGGGCATCACTGCCTCTGGTGGTCCTGGGTGCTACCCGGTGCTGCTCCTGAGAGCCGCCACTGGATTTGAACCGCCAGGTCCGTGGGCTGCAGTCCCACACTCAACCACTTATGCCACCGGAGCTCAGCCCCACCATAAAATTATTTTTGTTGTTACTTCACAACTGTAATTTTGCTACTGTTATGAATCAGGTGACCCCTGTGAAAATGGTCATTCCCCACAAGTTGGGAAGCCCTGACTTAGAATAATAGAGGAAAAAGGAAAGTCAAGAATAGGAGACTATAGAACAAGTGGCCAGTTGCCTCCATGAATGACTGCCTCATTTGCCATGAGACTAGAACTGAATGGTGTCTGGCTACCATTACTGAACACTTTGATCAAAGATTCTATTGAAGAATCCTGATCAAAAGGAGAAAGTATAGAACACAATTTCAAATTCTCCTGGGTTCTCAGTTTTATGGTGTCATGGACACTTTGGGAGCCCCAGAAACTGAGATAATCTTTAAACCTGAAATCAAAAATAGTCCTTGAAGCCTTGTTAAAACCAAACACCAAATTGCATAAGGATATTCCATATTTCAAATGGAAATGTATATTCCTCATTCATGTAGGAGCAGGAATATATCCATAATATGCTACATTGGAAAAGGAGTTCTCAGAGCTACCAACCTTACAGTTGAGGTTGAGGAGTAGCATGTTTCTACTACATAAGAAGAAGAAAAAACACACCAAATAACTTAACTGGTAATAAAAGTCTTTTTGAAAATAAATAGGTGGCCATCTAGCTCAGAAGGAACAAAACTCACATGGAAGGAGCACATCAGCCTGTGTGACCACGAGGTGTCTAAGGAATCCAGTATTAGGCATCAAAGAACTAAAAATTACATCATTATAAAAGAGGGGGAGTACATATTGGGGATTCAAAGTCTAGCAATAGGTTAAGTGACATCCTCTTACCAGAAGGGTTGCAGAGAGGAGATGAACCTGTCAAGGTACAATGTGATAACAATGAAATATGCAACTTTCCTCTAGTTCTCAAATGCTTCCTCCCACCCACCATCATGCTCCCAATTCTACCTAACAAATCCAGTTAGACCAGGGGATGTACACTGGAGCTGGAAACATGGGGAATTTAGGATAGATGATCCCCTTCAGGACACAGTAATGGGAGTGGTGATACTGGGAGAGTTGAGGGATGGTGGAATAGAAAGGGGGAACCAATCTCAGGGATCTACATATAATCTCCTAACTGGAGTACAGATAATAGGGAAGTGAGTGAAGGGACACATCAGATAGTGTGCGATATGAAAGAGTAATAGCAATCTGTAAATTATCAAGGGTTCATGGGGGAGATGGTGGGGAAGGAGGGGGAATTTGGGGAGCTGGTACTGGAGGCCTAAGTGGAGGGAGGATGTTTTAAGAGTGATAATGGCAACAAGTATTCAAATGTGGTCTGTATACAATTGACGTGTGTATTGATTGTGATGGGAGTTGTATGAGCCCCCAATAAAATGATTTATTAAAAAGGGGGGAGGAAGAGGAGCATATATCAAGGGCTGAAGTTGAAAATATTTGGAAATGAAGACAGAAACATGTGTACAAATATGCTAAATACAAATGATGTATTGAATGTTATAAGATCTATAAGAGTCCCCAATAAAATCATTGAAGAAAAAAAAGTCCGCCTTGAACATTGTGCTCTTTTAAGAACCATCTATAGGGGATCAAATGGACATGAACAACAGGAAAGACTCGATAGAAATGGAATCTAAGGAGGCATGATTGTATGTTAACTCAGAGAAAGGTGAGAATAACTGCTGAACTTGAATGTAACCAATGTTGACTCAATTGTACATGTAGAAACTGTGAAGTGGAGTAGGTCGCTGCATATATTCTCAACCACAACAAAATAAATAATATTTAAAGAAAAATACAACAATGTGGCCTTGGGATATTTTAAAATCACATTAAAAACCTGTGATTTGCAGATGACACAACCTTGCTTGCTGAAAGTTGAAGAGGACTTGAAGCACTTCATGATGAAGATTAAAGAATACAGCCTTCATTATGAATTCTACCTTAACATAAACAAGCTTTACAAATCCTCATGATTGGTCCTGTGAGCAACATCATGATGAAAGGATAAAATATGGATGTTGTCGAGGATTTAATTTTGTTTGGATCCACAATCAATGCCCATGGAAGCAGCAGTCAAGAACTCAGCTGAAGCATTACATTCAGCAAATCTATTTCCAAAGACCTCTTTCAGTGTTAAAGAGCAAAAATGTTTCTTTGAGGAAGACCAACGTGATCCTGGCCCAAACCAGGGTATTTTCAGTCATCCTACATACGCGTAAAAGCTAAACAATGAATAAGGAAGCGTGAAGAATTTGTGCGTTTGAGTTATAGTCTAGATGAAGAATGTTGACTATACCATGAACTACCAGAAGAACGAAGCACTCTGACGTGGAAGAAGCACTGCTAAAATGCGCCTTAGAAGTAAGGATTGACATATTTCATCTCATGTACTTTCGGTAGGCCATCAGAAGGGGACAGTTCCCAGAGAAGGATATCATCCTGAGTAAAGCAGAGGGTCAGTGATGAACAGGATGGATTGGCACAGTGCTTGCAACAATGGGCTCCAACAGGCATGTTTGATGTTGGCAACATTTCATTCCGTTGTGCATAAGATTGGGTCACCAAGAATTAGAACCAACTCCACCGCACCTCGCCACCACCAAGTGGTTCTGCCTAGATTGCTCTTTCCAGAGGAGAAGGGGGATCTTGACAGAGAAAGGAGCCCCTCTGGACTTGGGGGTGGGCAATGGGAGGGGCATGCTGCCCAGACAGCATGTGCTTACTCAACCTCATGGGCCATCCAGACTTGGTCCTGAAGAAGCTCTCAGACTGGCATGAAATGCCGCAAAAGTAATATGAATATGGTAATGACTCCAACCTACTCACTACTCCCAGAAGCGGATCCAATTTGAAAGCTTCGGATCAGAACAGAGTGTGGCTAATTATGCGTGTGATGGGTCATCCAGCCACCCCAGGTGTTGCATCCTGGGTTCTAAAAGGCCCTAGCCCCTCTCCTGCTCAAGGAAGCCGTGTTAGGGAAATATTTTCTTTGACTCTTGCAAGCTGCCTGCTTTCTAGAGTTTCCTTGTTGACCTTATTTTGCCATTTAGCTGCAATATTAATACAGTGTGGAAGGGGAGTGGGAGGGATGTCCCAAGCTGAGCCAAAGCTGGGCTCAAAGCCAAGACGCAGAGTCGTCTGGGCTTGCCTGATGGGTTTGCCAGGAGTCTCTCAGCATGAGAGATTGAGGAGCCTCAGAAAATAACATCCTGAGGCAGAGGGTGTGGGGGGAACACATCATAAGTATTGGGATCACCAGGGTAACTAACACACACACACACACACACAAGCATACACACACACGCACCTTCCACATACATATCTTTCATTTGAATTGGGGGGGGTGCACATGCGTGTGCACGTATGTGCGTGTGTGTGTGTGTACATGGCAAGTAACACTGTGTTGGCACCAAAATTGGCCCTCAGAGTTATGCAGATCAGCCTGTAGCTGGACCACCAAAGGCTCCAGAGAACACAGCATGGTCTCTATATATGGGAGCTCCGGCAACGTGATCCTGAGACACATACCCCGAACATGAAGGACTTTAACATGTTTGTGACCATCGACAGCAGGAGTTTTTAAACTCAGAGCCAAGAACCCTTGGAAGCCAAAGAATACATTTCAGGGGTCCACAAACTCCCAAGATGGTTTGCATATCGCTAGGTGTATATGCTTATTTTTCTGGAATACATTCTCAGAAGGCATACATTTCAAAGGTGAAGAACTACGACCCTGGTGACGTTCAAAAATGTGGATGCCAGCAGATTGTGTAGGCTCCTCAGAGTACAGCTAGAGGAGATAGGGATCAAAGCCCCAAACATACCATTGTCTTCAGTTACGGTGACCTGTTTTTACCGGAAGGCATCAGTGGTCTAGTGAAACATGGAATATGTGAAAAGATAGAATCCTGTCTGTGCTCCAGGTCCACCTCAAGTGTTTCCATCTCCTGCACAGCCCGAAGCATCGCTTGCCTGCCTATGTCCTGTTTGTATCACTCTTCTTTTTTGTCTCAGGGAAGCCTTGTTGCCATCCAGTATTTTAGATGTGTGCATACATCTTGTCTCTTCCACAAGCTACAACGGCTGTGGCTATACACCATCTGATCCATCTTCTGTCTTGGAATGTCCAACCCAGCAGGATGAATTAATTATCTTTGGATAAACAAATTTTAAATCCACCGTCCCTGCCAGGCCCTTTTCCTATCTCCACTAAAAACAACTCACCCTTTTTCATGGTAAATTAGACCCTTTGCAAGTGTTCCGTATAACTCATTTTGTCCTAGTTAATTGATTTACTTGCTTATAATTTATCCAATATTTGCCCAGCTTACCCGTTGAGTTTGCCATAAATGACTTAGAGGGCAAGGATTATAGATGCTGGCCATAAATTGTATACACCTACATGTCTCCAGGGAAGAACACATGGGCTGATCAACACGAGTCCCCTCCCAGTGTTTGTGTCTCCCTGCCAGGCACACCCACCAGGAGGGGTGTCAGGAGGGAACACAGACTGAGACAGAAAGGGGACTGGGAGGAGAAGGAGAATCCAAAGCAGCTACTAATGTAGGAAGCAGAGTCCCGAGTTGACGTGCTCGGCTGCTAATGGAAAGTTTGGTGGTTCAAGCCCACCTAGGGCTATTTCTAAAAGATTTGTTTTTGAAATCACTATGGAGCACACTTCTGTGCCATGCATCAGTCGGAACCAGCTCGCCAGCCCCTGGCAAGGCAGAAAACAAGCAGAAGAACAAACTCATCATCTCAGGGAATTGAGTTCTGAGGAAGAGATAAACCGCAAAGAGGGGAGCCGCACGGATCTCTTGAAGGAGGCCAGAAATGCAAAGGCAGCCTGTCTCCGAGGCTGCGGCTTCAGAAAAGGCCTTTGTCCTGCATGGCCAGGTGTTTTCTAGCCCAATTTAGTTGTTTTCCCTGATGCCAGGTTCTCTTTGTCTTCATACACTCTGGCTGCATTCCTGAGCTGTAAGAGGATGTTTATGGGTTTATTTTTTGTAGGGTAAGTCTGTGTTCAGGCCAACTCGCTCACTCACTCACTCACTCACTCACTGCCCTCCAGTGGATTTCAACTCACAGCAACCCTGTGGGACAGAGAACCACCTCTGTTTATTTCTCAGACTGTAACCCTCAACAGAAGTTGAAAGCCATACCTGTGCCCCATGCAGTGGCTGGTGGTATCAAACTGCTGACCCAGCAGTGGGCAGCCCAACTCAAAACTACTATACCACAAAGGCTCCCTATTTCCAGGCAAAGCAGAGTTATGTTTAAATGATCTGAGCCATAGCATTCCTGGATATTTGAAGAACGTGGCAGTGATCCCTCTTTTTCTCCTTTCCTTCTCAATTTACCACCTACTCACTTACAGATCCGTCCACACAGAGAGCTATTGTCCAGAGTCTAGACAATAGAAGTCTCCAGAGGATCGCCTGGTCTTGTTGACCATTTTAATAGATGACAGAATTGTGTTAGCTGCGTGATTGTTCATTAGTCATGAGAGACAGAGTCAAAAATGTCAGACCAAACCATTCCCCAGGAAAGGGTTAAAGCCATTTCATGGCTACGTTGGCAGCTCAGGCTTGGGCTACCAACTGCAGGTGGTTCAAACACACCGACTGTTCGGCATTTCCAGCCTCGGAAACCCTATATGGCGTCACTGTGAGTCAAAATTTACTTGATGGCAGTGGGTTTCATTTGGAGTTTCTATACCAGAAATTACTCAAAGTCCCCACCCACCCACTGCTTATCTTAGTCTTTCCTGCAGGGTCACTATGATTTGCAACTGATGAAGGCTGTGGTTTGGTTTGACCAGAGTTTAGACAGCCTTGTGGCACTGTCGTTAAACACTCGATTGATTGTTTACCAAACCCGCCGGCAGCAATTTGGAAGACAGTCGGTACAGCGTGCTTCCATAAACGTTCCAACCTGGGAAACCCTATGAAGCAGTTCTACACTGTCGGACAAGGTCACCGTGAGTTGCAATTGACTCAAAGCCATGGGACCCCGATTCCCTGGGGAGTACACAAGGAACACACTCAGCCACTGATCAAAACATTGACAGTCAAATTCCACACTGAACCATCTTGGGAGAAAAGCCCAGTGATTCACTTTTGAAAAACCAGCTCCCCCAAACCCTATGAACTTGAAAAAGCAAGACAAGGCAAAACAGCCCTACAGAGCACAGTTCTACTCTAGCACATTGGAAGAACTGACCCTACAGCAACCGGCTAAGGTGCCTGCAGTTATCTGAGTTAGGCTGATTGCACTTGGAGCTTAATATAATGCTAAAAGACTTTTTTACTGTGAATTGATTAAGGGTTAACAGAGCAGATCAATTTTCCATTCCACACTTTATGCATAGTTTGCTTCGTGACATTGATTTTAATCCCCACCATGTAACATCACCTAGGCTCCTTCTTCCCTATATTTTCTGTTTCCATTCCTCCTCTCCTAGTCCTTCTGAATGTTGTCCGCAGATAAAGGCCACCCTGTGATGATGTCAAATGCTCGCTCATTCTGATCTGTGCATACTTCTCTAATGTTACTGTTGCCATTCTAGGACTGCTGATTGTTTGTGTGAACATGACGCCCTGGGGTTAGTTTGTTTCCAGCCCTGCAGGATAGCCAAGAAGCAGGTTTCATGAAGCTCTAACAGACAAGGAAGTCTGATCTTTTTCATGGTTTTGAGTTTTCCAGGCTACCCAGGACCTTCTACTGTGACCCCGTTCAGGGTAGCTGGGAATATTAACCGGGCACCACCTATGTCCTCCGGTCTCAGGGTTGTGGAGACTGATCTTACTCTGGTCTTTTACTCTGTTGGGCTCATTTGTTTCCATATGTGGACAATTTTCTTCCCTCTTCTTTCCTCTGGACACACACCTTGGATGATCACAGTTTCATATAAATTTAAAGTAGGCATTGGTCAGGCAAGAAGCATTTATTGAGAGCCTGTATGTGGTGGCCATCACTAAGGAAAACAGTAATTTCTGCCCTAGTAAAGTTTACACGGTGCTAGAAAAGAGGCCTATCTGGGTGTCATCTGTCAATCTTTGTCATCTTCCCTGAGTCTTAACTCTCAAAGACCATTCTCTTGCTTATCCATCACTTACATATCTGGCCCCCAAATGAATTTGTTTTCAATCCCTAGGTATTTCGATGAGCAGAGTCTTCATGTCTGGATCCCAGGTCCAACCCAGCCCTCTCTCATATGGCACTTCCTTCACCACTTTAGCCTCTGTATTCTTAGGGTCAGGCCGCGGGGCAATTCTGATGACTTCGAGAGACATCCGGGACAGAGTTTGGGAAAACGATGGGAGATCATCCAGTTTAACCCATTTACTTCCCAGATGAAGAGACCGGGACCCAGTACTATGTAGTGATATGCCAGTGTCACATAGCTAAACCTGCATTTGTTTGCTGGCCCCCTCCTCCTGGCCCAGTGCTTGCTTTCCCGTCATATGATGAATGGAAGTGAGGTGAGGGGTGAACAGAGCCAAAGGTGGTCATAGGACAGAGGGACAGCAGGTGAGAGAAGACTAAGAGTCTTGTCAGAACAGAATTCCACCCCAGGCCAGGAAGTTGAGTACCTCAGTATTACATGGAGTCAGATGCCTCGAGAGTTCTTGGGCCTAAAAAAACAATGGCCTTTTGGAAGTAGATCACCAGGCATTTCTTCCAAGGCACCTCTGGGTAGAACTGAACCTCCAACTTCCAGTTAGCTGCCAAATAATAGCCAGCAGCACCCGAGACTCCACTGGTTCTATCAGGTAGGCTGCAGTTAGTGAGAACTTAGAGATCTGTGCTCCACAAACTAATCCATTTATGTGTTTTTATCCTTGTTTGTGGAGTGGACCAGGATGAGACAACTTTGGAAGAGTTCAATGTTGTCACAGCTGGGCTGGGCTTGTGCGAGAAGGAAAGAGGATGTCTTCAGCTCTCGTTCAGGAACGGGACCAGGAACAACAGCTGCCTGAGCCAAGGGGGCTGATAAACGTGGAACAGAGAGAACTGAAACCACAGGAAGTCTGCATTCACTCACAATCTGAGATTTCTCCTTAAAGAGCCCTGATGAAGTTACAAATTTGAATAAGAAGCTGTGTGATCCAAGAAACACAATTCATTAGCTTTTAACTATCCTGGGCCCCTCCCCCACCCCAATTAATCAGCAGTTAAGCAAGAATATGGATTGAGTGTCAGAAAACTTGAATTCTGGGGGCAAGTTCCTTAACTTTTCTGAGCTTCAGTCTCTCCACCCATGTAATGAAAATAATAAACTGCCTGTTCTTCCTCCTGAGGTGGTAAACATTAAACGAGGGGGCATGTAAACACTTGGTATAAACTGCAAAGCACTCTAACAACTTATCACTATCAATTAATATTCCACTTAAAAGCTTTCTAATTAAACTTATTCTTCAACGGAGCAACACTGTAAAGAGTGCTGGTGGCAGGTGGCCTGGTGGCATTATGCCTTGGGTTGCTAGCCACAAGGTTATCGGTTTGAACTCACCAGCCACTCTTCAGGAGACAGACGAGGACTTCTACTCCTGTAGAGATTTACAGTCTCAGAAACCCACAGGGACGGTTCTACTTGGTCCTATCGGGTTTCTGTTGGTTGCCATCAACTCGATGACAGTGAGTGTGGGTTTTGGATGAAGAATCCCTGATGGTGTAGTGGATTGTGTGTTGAACTGCTCACCATGAAGTCAGAAGTTCGAAAACCACCAGCCACTTAACTCGCTGAAGAAAGATGGGACTTTCTCCCCTTGTAATGATTTACAGCCTTGGGAACCCTAGGGTCTCTATAAGTCAGAATTGCCTCGAATGCAGGGTATTTGATGAATGTTGGGGGATGGGGCAGCAACATATTACCAAAGTCAATTCTTTCAAACTTCAAGGAAGGGGCTGAGCCCCGGTGGCATAGTGGTTGTGCATGGGACTGCAGCCCACTGGGTTGGAGGTTCAAATCCAGAAGCAAGGCTGGCCCTCCTCCTCCCACCACCAGAGGGCAATGATACACCCAAAATAAAAAAAAAAATCAAACTTCAAGGAATCAAATCAAAACAAAACAAAAACCCCTGCAAGTACAATGAAGTTAATGAAGATATAGTCTTCTTCTTTTTAAATAAAAGACTTCATTTCTTTCCCTCATCACAGGAAAAGTACAGCAAGATGGGCTACTGAGGTACGTAGGGTTTTGTTTGGTTTTGTTTTCACACCCTGTGGAGCAGAAGACACTGCTTACTCAATCGCTGAGTGCCAGAGCAAAAGAAATATCTGTATTCTGCTTAATCTTGGCCACCAATCCCTCAAAAGGGTCATACTTTTGCCAATGGGGAAAAACGTGTTCTTTCAGATTATTTTCAGTGTATTCCTTTTCTCCACCACGAAATGTTCATTACTGGGTCCCAAACTGCACGGAGACGGCCTCTGTTGAGATAAGCGAAGCTTTGCCAGATTTGGCAGCTTTGATCTTATGCTGATTCTACAGACCTGGCTGCCCAGACAAGTTTACTGATGGGCAGATACTTATTAATATGCCCTTGACAGAGGCATGCCTTACAACCTGATATTTCTTAAAGCTCCATCTGCCAACCTCCAGGGCATAGTCAACAGCATTTTATTATATCTTTAAAGCTGCACCTTATACTGCATTGCCTTTGGGGAGTGTTCATAAAGAAAATAAACACATAACAAATAAAATACGACAGGATAACAATGAATGGATTAAACTAATAGAAAAATAAGAGCCCATGAAATAATCTTATTGCCAGCCCTCTGAGAAGAGCAGACCTTTGGTCACTGAGAGCAGGACCCAGTAGAGAGATGGCATGTTTCCCAAGCCATGGAAAGGTAGCAGGAACTGGTGAGGGAAGAAGCACTCGAGGGGTTTCATAGCCACATGTATTACCCCAAACCCACCGCCATCGACTCAAATCCAACTCACAGCACCCCAGGTAGGATTTCCGAGGCTGTAAATCTTGACAGACACAGATGGCTTTATCTATCTTCCAGGGAGTAGCAGGTGGATTTGAGCCACTAACTTTGTGAATATGTTTATTACTCCATTCAGAGTCACTGAGCCGGTGCCAACTCTCAGCAAGCCTGTAGCACAGGGCAGTGAGTTTTCGAGACCCCAACTATTTTTTTTTCTTTTTGTGTGTGTGTGGCAACACTGCCCTGGTGGGAGTAGGAAGCCCAGCCTTGCTCCTGGAGAGCTGCTGCTGGATTTTTAAAATTTCCTTTTTACTCCAACTCTTTTTGCCTTTCTCTTATGGAGCACCTGGTAGTTTCGAAGAGTTGGCCTTGGGGATCATAGCCCCATGCATAACCACAGCACCACCAGGGCGCCTATGAACATTTATTAGAACCATATTATTTCTCCAGCCAGGCACACAAAAAGTCGTTTTAAGTAAGTGATGGCCCAGTACGATCACGATGATAAACATCAGTAGTGCCATGTTTGACTTGAGATGTATGGTGCCATCAGGAGTCCCAGGGTGGGGTTAGAGGCTTTGTGTGTGCAAATGGATAGCGCATTTGCTACTAACAGGTTAAACATTCAAGTATAGCCAGAAAAGGCCTCACAAGAAAGGCCTGGTGATCTACTTCAGATAAACAGCCACAGAAACCCCAGGAAACACAATTCTACTCAGACAAACATGGGGTTGCCATGAGAACTAACTCAAAGACAGTGGGCTTTGTGCTGGTCTTGTTTTTAAAGCCCAGCTTTAAATTACTACCTGAACAAAGTCTCTCCAGCCAGTTTTCCTGCCACACTTAATTGATGCCACCTCCTCACCAAATAGTAAACCTACTATATCATAATAAACGTAAAACTGAACTTTTCTATTTCACACATTCTAGGCTCAAGTCATGGTATTTTTGTTTGTTTGTTTTTGTTTCTTTGACATCACTGCCCCTGGTGGTTGTGGGCACTACCCAGTGCTGATCCCTGAGAGTCGCCACTGGATTTGAACCACCAAGCTCGAGGGCTGCAGTCCTGCACTCAACCACTTACACCACCGGGCTCAGCCCCAAGTCATGGTATTTTGATCACCTCATATACATGTGAAAGCTGGACAGTCAACAAGAAAACTAGAGAAGAATCAGTGCTTTTGAATTATGGTGCTGGTGGAGAATATGGAATATACCAGGGACACAAGAACAAACAAACAAACAACAACAGTTTGGACTAACACAGTTTCTTTCACATACAGAAGAACAAACAAACAGCAACAAAAGAAATCTATCTTGGAAGACATTTGGCCAGAATGCTTCTTAGATGGGAGGACAGTGGGACTGTGTTTGGTAGTTACATAATCTGGTGCTAACTTGAGATCATCGAGAGTGAAGGGGTGGAGTTTATCTTGTCAGTCGGGTCTCAGGTGGATGACCTCATTTGGAGGCGCTATTGAGATAAATAGCTCACTGGAGGCCAGACCCACATTCTCTGCTTCATCTTCCTGCTGAAAAGCCACATGGAGCTACACTGATAGAGCTAGAGGATCCACATGGAGACCCCTGCCAGCACTGAGAGGCTTCCACCACCACTGGATCCACAAGACTTTCCACCGATGGGCCTTTGATCTTCCTGCATTTGGCATCATTGCATGTGTTGTGTGAGTCTTTTTTTTTTTTTAAGGCATCACTGCCCTCTGGTAGGAGTGGGAGGCCCAGCCTCGCTGCTGCTGGATTTGAACCGCCAAGCCAGCCGGCCGCAGTCCCACACTCTACCACTACGCTCCCGGGGCTCAGCCCGTTGTGTGAGTCTTAAGAGGGATTTATAGACTGGTTTCGGACATATGGGCTAATACCAAACATATGGATTGGATATGGATAAGGCTGGGTGTTTTCTCTATGTACAATTGTTCTTTTCAGATTGAGGACCCAAAGCACATCAATAGGTAAAGCAACATCCTCTTACAGAGGGGTTGCAGGGAGGAGATGAGCCAGTTAAAGTACAGTGTCATAACAATGAAATATGCAACTTTCCTCTAGTTCTCAAATGCTTCCTACCCACTGTCATGATCCCAATTCTACCAGACACATCCAGCTAGTCCAGGGGATGTACACTGGAGTCAGAAACATGGGGATTTAGGATAGATGATCCCTCAGAACTAGTGGTGGGAGTGGTGATGCTGCGAGAGTTGAGGGATGGTGGAATAGAAAGGGGGAACCAATTTCAGGGATCTACATGTAACCTCTTCTCTGGGGCATGGGCAACAGAGAAGTGAGTGAAAGGACAATTGGGCAGTGTACGATATGAAAGAGTAATAACAATTTGTAAATTATTAAGGGTTCATGGGGGTAGCTGGTACTGGAAGCCTAAGTGGAGGGAGGATGTTTTGAGAGTGATGATGGCAACAAGTGTGCAAATGTGGCCTGCATACAATTGATGTATGGATGGATTGTGATGGGAATTATATGAGCCCCCAAGAAAATGATTTATAAAAAAAAGAGGGGGAGGGGAAAAGAGGAACTTATACCAAGGGCTCAAGTAGACAGTATTTGGAAATGAACATGGCAACATGTGTACAAATATGCTTGATACAAATGATGTATGGAACATTGTTAGAGCTGTAAGAGCCCCCAATAAAATCACTGGGAAAAACAAACAATTGCTCTTTTATATAAAGCTCTTTCTTACACATATATGAGCGTCTCTGGCTTTGTTTCTCTAGTCAACCTGGACTAACACAGTTTCTTTCACATCCTTTAGACTTGTTATCAAGAGGGACCCAAGAATAGGATGACATGCTGGGTAAAAGAAAGGGTCAGTGAAAAAGCAGTTGCACCTCAATGATGATGAGTTCAAACGTAACAACAATTGCAACGGTGGTAACGGGGCCGATAGTGTCTCCTTCTGCTGTGCATAGGGTCCCTGTGAGTCATCACTGACCCATCCAATGACCCTCAACAACAACAACATTCCACAGGCTCTTGTTGTAGCTGCTGTAGAGTCCCACTGCCTTCATGCACAACTCACACTCACAGATGTGCATGACGTGCTGACTGGTCTGGACCATAGGACCTTTGTGAGCTGTTCTCAGGAGATCACCAGGCCTTTCTTCCTAGTCCATCTTAGTCTAGATTCTTGACTCCAGACATTGAACTGAAACTTCACAGCAACACACAAGCCTCCAGGGACAGAGAAGTGGTGGTGTCACATGACATTCATCTGCCAGCAACTGAGCCTAGGTTTCTTATACCGTACATACTTATGAGTTTTTCGACCCATTTTTTTATTTTGATGCTTTTATTGAGTGCTTTTGCAATTCTTAGGACAATCCACACAACAATTGTATCAAGCTTATTTGTACATAGGTTGGCAGCATTCTTTTCTGGACAATTACTTTTTTTTAATCGCCTTATTGAGAGTTCATACAACTCTTCTCATAATCTGTACATACATCCATTGTATGCAAAGCACATTTGTACATTTGTTGCCCTCATCCTTCTCAAAACATGTTCTTTCTACTTAAGCCCTTGGTATTAGTAGTGCCTTCTTTTTCCACTCCCTCCCCATGCCACCCTCCTTCAGGGGCCCTTGATAATTTATAAATTATTATTTTGTCACATGGTACACATTTCAGCACATTTTTAATGCCGTTTTGTGGTAAAATTAGGTGCCTCAGCTTAAAATCAGGTTGGCTTATACTCGAGTATGTATGGTACTTAAATGCATGGGCACATTCAAATGTGCACTTACTCAAGTACACATGTACACTCACATCTGTGAACGTATAGGACTTTCCACAACCCAGACACCACAAGAAACACAACGAATTGGTCAAAAATGCAAAAGCCAGCGGACACACTACACTTACTTAAAATCAGAGTGGATTTTCAGAGTTAATGTTAATTTTCAGAGTTAATGTTTCTTTAATCAGAGTTTTTGCGTTGTTACACACACCTCTGGGCAGTGAAGCAATGGTTCACCTTTCCCCTTGGCTTCTTTTTTCTGGTAAAGCCTGAAACCCCTCAAAAGATCTTTCTTCAGGGACACTGAACGGAAGGAGCCCAAAGCAGCTGCCAGAAATAGAGCCGATTTTTCAAGGAAAAGCCACTTGCCATTTTACTTTTTTTCGAGTCAAAAGCCCCCAGCCTACCTCGGGGTTGTTCAAAGAGCAGGTGTGTGGGTGTTTCTAATCTTCTTGGATTCTCTCATTTGCTTTCATGATTCTATCTGTTTCACTTCTCTTTCTTCCCGTCTTTTGTCTTGGCCCCACCCATGCTCTGGGGTTTATTTTAGACGTAAAGGAAGAGAAAACACTCACACGCACATGCACGCGCGCACACTCTCCCCACCCCCAAAGCTTTGAAGTTGTACTCATATTTCTCTGCAGCATTTCCAAAATGCTTCTTCGCTGCTCGGGGCCCACAGAGTCCCATCTCTCTGGGGCAGAGCCAGCAGGAGGCGGGGCTGGGAGTTTCTAGGGGGAAAGAAAAGAGGTCTCCACGGACCAGCACAGCTGCCAGGCGGGCCAGATCCGCTGACGTCCTGCCGAAGAGCGTTTAGGCCACTATTTCTGTTTTCCCCTTGCACCCCTGCCTAGGCTCCTCATGTTTGTACCGGTGTTTCTCAACCTTGATCGCATGTCAGAAACACCTGGGAAATGTTCAGACCAACCACTCCCTGCCGCCCTCCCTCCCCTGACACACACACACACACACACACACACACATTCACTCCACCCAAAATCCCAATCTCTGTCCTGGTCAGTGTCCTGGTCAGTCTGTCAGCTGTGTGTCCAGCCTGGGCGTCCCAGGGTGATTGTAAGGAACCTCGCGGGTGGCCATCAGCCAGCCCTGAGCGGACGCCCTCCGTTCCAGAACCACCCGGGGAGATTCCTCAGCCCCTAAGTGTGGGGTGGGGGCGGTTCTAAAACCTGCCCTTTAGTTTTAGAAGCTGGGGCAATGGTGAAGTGGATGTGTCTAGTGGGGGGTGGGGGGGTGGAGGGGTGGGCTCTGATTGGTGGGTCCCTCTCCCACAAACAAACAAACCCCCTCATAAACCCCAACTCGCTGCTATGGGGTCGATGCCAACTCATGGTGCCAAGGGAAACCTCACCCTGTGGGATTTTGAGACTGCAACTTTTTGACTGGAGTAGAGAGCAGGGCGGCTGGTGGTTTTGAACTGCTGGCCTTACATAGCGCAGCCCCACCCTTAACCACCAGGCCACCAGCGCTCGCTCACACGCGCAAGCTAGGGCCCTCTTTCAAAGGAAGGCACTGCAGCCGGGGAGCAGAAAGCCACCTCCTCGCAGCGGGCCTGCGCAAGAGTCCTCAGACTTGGGGAGGCGATACTAGGTTAATCATAGGGTGCTCTCTGGCTCTAGCGGCCACCCCACAGGGAATGGGCTCCTAAGGCCAGTGGTCTTTGCCCGTGCGTCTTAGAGTCCCCACGCCCAGTGACACCCCAGGACAGAGCAGAACCGCACCCAGAGGTGTGTCTACACTGGCATCTTCTGGGGCGAAGACTGCCAGGCCCTTTCTTCTGTGGAGCCACTGGTGGGTTGAAACCGCGGTTAGCAGCCTGGTGCAGTTGTTCCCATTGCACGCCCCTCCCACCCCCCACCCCCCACCCTGGGAATCTTGTTGCAGTGGAGGTGGCAGGGAGGAGGAAGGGGTTAGCGACTCTGGAGGGAAGCGCAGAGTTCCAGATAACAGAGTATAATTTAAAAATTAAACAACAGCTGTACCGAAAGGGTTAGCTGCCAATGACAGATATGGTTGGGCGTGCAGACCAGAGCTGGAACAGCCCTCAGCTGCTGCTGTGACGTGGCACAATACGTTTCTGCTTCTATGAGTCCCTAGATTGCTGGCCAGGGAAAAGTGTCCCTGAGGCCCAAGCCACCACGGCCCCACGGCCCCTCCAACTGCTCACCGCGCTCTTAGGAAGCAGCAAGGATGCCTCTCCTTGGACACCCGCCGTTGCTCAGGCAATGGGTGGGCACCGTCCACAGCCCTGAGTGGCCGGAGGACTGCTCTTGCCGCTCCAAGATCCTTGGCGACTTGCCTCCCTTGCTCCGGGGAACGTGGTTTACTGCTGCTGCTCTCCTCCTGGCCTGCTCTGTAGGGGAGGCCTCCAGCCTCAGCCCACCCCACCCCTCCGCCCCCACCCCCTCTGCCAGATGTCTCTGGGTTTTGTGGGGGTAAGCTTGTTCTTGCAGCCTCATAAAGAGACTTTCAAAGTCAGGCCTTCCCCTGCACGCAGACAGTGGAGCCCAAGGGATGGAGGCAGAGTGTAGGGGCCAGTGAACAGGAGGGTGTGCTCTTGCGCACCCTGTCCTGAGAGAGTTGCCAGGGGGATCTGGGTTCCCCCTGGCACTGGTCTCTGAATGGTTGGGCATCCACACGCCAAGGTCAGTGCTCAGAAACGACCGTGAAAATTCTCAGGAGCAGGAACAATGCAGGTGTGCCAGGTGGGAGAATCCCAGCTAAGAAGAATCCAAGAAGCATCAGTTGGGACATTCGCTTGTGCAATCAGGACCCTCCCCGTTGGCACCCTCCAATTTCCATTGCTCCAAATTTGAGAGGGTGCTTTCCTCCTTCTCATTCCGATCCTGAATGGCTAGCACTTTACAGGGCCACTCCTCCTCAAACCAGGGTGTGTCCATCTGTGCTGGCCACCTGCTGCTCCCTGCCTTACACACCCAGCCCAATTGCCACAGCTGGCGGAGAAGGTGCCTTCTGACAGCTTCCGGACAATATGCAAAAGGAGCTCTTCCGAACATGAAGGAAACGTGGAACATGACATGAGTGAAAGCCACCTACTGTCCTTGCATTCCACTCGAATGGCCAGACCAAGGCAGGTGGGAACGACTGAGGGTGCTATCTTTTTAAAGCTTTCTTATTTCTTGGAGTGATTTCATACTAAGGATGGGGGAGTAGGAATGCCCTGCAGGCTGACCTCCCATGGGAGGAGGCTGGCCCAGAACAGCCTTTCTGGAACAGACATTCCTGCTGCAGGCAGGGGCCTTCTTGCCTACTTAAATTTTAGAAACCAGAAAAACATGAAATGTGAAAAGATCTCTCTCTCTCTCAAAAAAAAAAAAAAAAAAAAAAAAAGGCCTCTCTCTGGTTCCAACCAAGGCGAGTCTGGCCTCAGGTAGAACGAGGGAAATGGGTCAAAAGGTCAAACCCAGGCTCCAGGTCTCTCTGCCACGGAGAAAATCAAAGACCTCAAATAAGGACCTCTAAGACCCAGCCTAAAGTCAGCTGAACCAGCTCATGCATGCCAGAGATCTCTGAGTCCAGGGCCATCGATTCCAACTCTCGGTGACCCTGCAGGACGGAGTGGCCAAGCTCCTCTAGGTTTCCCATGAGGATTTTCTACATCTCTCCAGGAGCAAACAGCCCTCACCTTCTCGCACCCCCCCACTCCCTGCAAAGCCCATGGTGGGTTCCAACTGCTGACCTTGCAGCTAGCTACCCAACACCTTTGTTCGGCCGCACTGCACGCAGGGTTCCTTTGTGTTCAGGACAGACAGAGAAATCAGTGAATACATCAAGGAGTCCGAAGGAAAAAAAGTCTTGACAATTATAATACAAAATAATAAGGACCACTCAGAGACCTAGCCTTGCTCTGCAACTCTCACGGACTTTGTGACCTCATTCTTCACCTGTGAAGACAATCACTTAGCCCCGCCTTTGTCTCAGAGCTGCTCTTCGAACCAGATGAGAGGGTTGAGCCCCGGTGGCGTAGTGGTTGTGCACGGAACTGCAGCTCACTGGGTTGGAGGTTCAAAGCCAGCAGCAAGAGTGGGCCTCCTACTACCACGACCAGATGGCAGTGATGGCCCCCCCCAAAAAAAATAAAAGAACCAGATGAGAGCATATCCAAGTTTTCTTGGAAACTATAAAAGTGACATGTAACCTATTTGAAGTGTTTATTCAGATACATACATATATATACAAATAATTTTATTGGGGAGTTCTTACAGCTCTTATAACAACCCATTCAGCAATTGTATCAAGCACATTTGTACCTATGTTTCCAAAACATCTTCTTTCTGCTAAAACCATGTAACACCAAATAAGTATTCAAACACCAAAACAAACAAAAGTTACTGCCATCATTTCTGACTCGTAGTGACCCTGTGGGATAAGGTAGAACTGCCGCTGTGGGTTTCTGAGTCTGTAACCCCTGGCGGGAATAGAAAGCCTCGTCTCTGCCCCCACAGAGCCACTGGTGGTTTTCAACTGCTGGCCTTGTGATTAGCAGTCCAGTGCATAACCGTGCCTTCACCAGGGCCACTATTCTAATACAGATACAGTTAAACAGTCTACCTTAAACAGTTCTATTTTCATGAAACAGAGGGCTAGCCATACAGGTTTTATCGGCCGCATCTGTCATGCCGAGTTTCTCTTACAATATTCTGAACTATGGTAAAACCCAAACCAAACCCGTTGTCTTGGAATCGATGCCAATTCTGAGCGGCCTCGAGAGAGTCGACCCGCCCCGCGGGGTCTCCAACGCTGTATACCTGTTGCAAGCAGACTGCCTCCCCATTCCCCTGAGGGGCAGCTGGCGAGTTCAAGCCACCGACTGGTTAGCGGCCAGGTCCTTAACCGCCACACCGCCCAGGGCTCTCTCTGTAAACACCCTCATTGCCCCTGGTGGATCAGGCGCATGGTATGACATTTGTTAAAGTGGGCTTCACCCTGGCAGTGTGCGCTAGTGTCCAGGGTCCCTGTGGGGCGCTTGGCACAACTCTGAGTGGGCGGAGCAAGCCTTTAATGAGACCACCTAAAAATCACAGCTACGCTCATAGATGATAGCTAGTGCTGTGATTTGTGAGTAGGCTGCTCAATGAATCCAGAACAACATTTCCCTCCAGCTGGCAGAGTGTCAAGATTGAAAAACACATTCCCTGGTTCTCCTTTTTGCCCCAATTGGGATGGATGGCCCTAATTCTCATCACCCCATTTCCTTAAGCCATTAGCTGTGATTGAATTTCTCCCCATCCCAATGAGCCTCACACAGGCTGCTTTAATGCCCAGGAGCACCCGTAATAGAGAGAACAATGTTGTGAAACTTCAAATTTACTTTTAATTTGATTCCCATCTTTTGACAGACCACACTGAAGTCATGGGTGAGACTGTGCTCTGGCCACTTACCACTCGCGGGAAATCCTGGCACCTTCCAGTTTGTAAGTTTCCCTCTTCCACTAGCACCCGCGGCCCTCCCCCCCCTCCATCATACAGAGGGATCTCCATCCTATCTCCTCCCACACTTTTATAGATTATTGTATATATCGTATCATTCCATAATTCAATCTGGTCAAGCAGATTTACACATTGGCTGACACAATCAGTTTCCAAGCATCCTATCTTGATGGCTTTCAGGACACAAAAAGGACTCCTGTTGTCTGGTGGGATAGGAAGGACAGCCAGACACCAGTGCCCCTGAGGAACTGACTATCCAATAGAAGAGAGGCACGAGTCAGACAAGGAGCCTCTTCCGGAGCCTGCATTGACTTCAGTCTTGTCAAAAATTGCTGAGTTCACAGGAAGGGAGGGGTCTCTTTAAACACACAAAGACATTTCAAGCAGCACTTACTCATTCTTGATTGTCCAAAACCAAACACCAATCTCCCTGCCATCGAGGCGATTCCCACCCACAGTAACATGATTGGACCGGGCAGATCTGGGTTTCCAAGACTAACTCTTCACGGGAGTAGAAAGCTCCAACGTTCTCCCTCTGAGCAGCTGGGGGATTCAAACTGCTGACCTCTTGTGTAGCAGCCCACCTGGTAACTGGCTGTACCACCAGGGCTCCTTGAGGGACCGGGCAGTATTTCTTTATTTTATTGTGATTTGGGTGGAAATTTACAGAGCGAATGGATTTTTGGTAATTCATGCACATTTTGTTAGGTGGTATTGATTGCAGTCCCCAACAACACACTTCCTACTTTTTTTCCTCCATCATTATTTCCCTCCATCCTTCTTGCCTGCCCCTTCCTGCCTCCTGAGCTGTATCCCCGGGCAAAGCTGCCCTTTTGGTCTCCTACGATTGATTGTTCAAAGAAGTGCTCTACAGGTGGTAATGTTATGGGTGGTAGTGTTTATTGTTCACCTCTCTATCATTTGGCTGAAAGTTGAGCCAAGGAATGAGTTCAGTTGCAGGCATTATTAGTCCAGGTAGACTAGAGAAACAAACTAATAGACACTCTGGGATGGAGGTTCAATTCCAGCCCCATGGAGCAAAGGCTGGGCCTCATACTCCTACCACCTGAGGGCAGTGATGCCCCCCTCAAAAAAAAACTGAAAAAAAAAGAAAGAGCTTTGTATACAAGAGCAGTTGAATACTGAGAAAACATCCCAGTCCAGATCAAGTCCATAAGCCCAATATGAGCCCAGATGTCCAATAGCAATCTATAAAGACCTCTTCTGACTCATGAAACACATGCACCGATGCTGAATGCAGGAAGTGGGTGGAAGGTCTTGTGGATCCAGTGGCAGTGTAAGCATCTCAGTACTGGCAGGGGTCTCCATGAGGCTCCTCCAGCTCCAGAGTTCTAGAGTAGCTCCATGTGTCTTCTCAATGGAAATGTCTCATAGAGAGTGTGTCCCACCTCTAGCAAACTATTTATCTCTTTAACACCTCCAAATCAGGTCATCAAGCTGTGACCTTATTGACAAGCTAAACTCTACCCCTTCACTCGTAAGTCTCAAATTGAAAACAGATTATGTAACTAGCACAAGGCTTGAAGGATGACTAAAAGCCATAACTTCAGGGTGTCCCCTCTCTCTGTTAGCTTGGCTGTGTTTATGACTTTGAGCTTGGTTCTAGATTTTTATCCTGCTCTATCAAGGACCTCCTGTTGTGATTATTTTCTAGTGGTCAGCAGGGGTAGCTAGGTATCATCTAGCTCTCCTGGCCTCAGGGCCATGGAGGCTGGGGTTCTTTGTGTGAAGAATTAGTCTACCAGACTAGTGATATCCTGTGTCTTTGATTTCACTCTTCTCTGTACCAGACCAGAACAGACCAGCAGATGGCCACTCATACATTTTTAAGACCTCCATCACTATTCACCAAAGCAGAATGTAGAAACATTCTGGAAGGCAGTGTTGCCTTGGGTGTCTCCAGAGACTATGATTCTGAATCCCCATACCCAATGTCTCATTCCCTCAAGGCATTTCATTTTGGCTAAGAAACGTCTTGACGCCCCCCCCCTTTATATTCTGCTATATTCATGGATATGTTTGTCGTGCTTATAAATCTGCATACAAGCCCTGATGGTATCGTGGTTATGAGTTGGGTTGTGAGTCACATGGTCAGAACCACCAGCAGCTCCTCAGAAGAAAGATGGAGCTTTCTTTCTACTCCTGTCAACAGCTACAGTCTTGGAAACCCACAGCGGCAGTTCTGCCCTATCCTCTAGCGTCCCCGTAAGTCAGAATCGACTCAGTGGAAGTGAGTGGATTAAGGGCTTCATCCTCAAAAAGAATGTATGAGCTACTATGATCCCCATCCTAGAGATGAAGTCACAGAGGCTTAGAAAGGTTGAATAACTTGCCAAAGATTTCACAGGTCTTTGAAACTGAGCAAAATTTCCAATCCAGGTTTACCTGAGGTCCAAGCTCTTAGTCTTAACTATGGACACACAGTGTTTTCCAATGCCTAGAACAGTCAGTCAGGGGAACTTCTGGGGAGGTGGGATTTGAATTGGTCCTTCAAGATGGTGGATGATTTTGATTGCCTTGGGCTGAAGGAAGAAAGAGGGTATACTTCAGATTGTCAAATGCGCACCCTGAGGTCCCAGAACATTGCATAGTACATTGTATAAATTTGCTAAGAGTGGATGGATGGATGGATGGGTGGTAGGCAGCATATGCAAAACCTGGGAGAGGTGTACAGGCATGGAGAGAAAAAGGCTGAGAAAGGGAAACTGAGAGAATGGGAGAGGAAAGAACAAGCGGAGTTTTGGCTCTCTTCTGGCTGAGAGCCGAAGCTGAGATCATCTATCTCAGGTGGAACCCTGTCATGGAAAGCTTACAATCCTAGGGTTAGACATGTGTCTAGAACCCAAACCAAAGTGGACAAGAGAACCTTTTGGGCATTAACCCTCTAAGTTATGTGGATTAGACATTAACCCACTGTATTGCTTGGATCAGATGTTAACCCACTGTATTATTTGGGTTAGACATTAACACACTAAACTGTTTGGATTAGACATTAACCCACTAAGTTGTTTGGATTCCGTTCTGACTGGTAGGATGGGTTGCTACAGAGAGTCCCGAGGAGATGAAATCCATGATGGAAGAAGATCCAACTGGGTCTGCTGTGCAGGAGGGGCTGGAGGTGGGAGAACCTGAGGGAGTGGGACCAGTGAGCAGAGAACCTGGCAAGTGAGATCCCTGGGGAACTCACAAGAGGCGACCTGGGGACATCCACCTGGTGAGCTATCATTTCATTCAGTAGCTAAGAGAGTGGGACACCCCCATCAGGGCTGAATCGAGTGGGGCAAGCAGAGGACCCCAGCATCATAGACCAGAGCACTCAGACACAGAACTACTTTGGACGTGCTCAGTTGAGTTGCACTGCACAAACAAAGCACCCTGGGTCACCAGACCAAAGGAATCAGCGAATGATCTGAGCGAGGAACTCAGACAGACACAGATCCTCATGATAATCAGCGTCAGGATGCCTAGGAAGCCCATAGTGAAGAATCAAGTGCAGCCAGATGGCAAAATTGTTGAGAAAGAAAGGCAGGGGAGCCCGCATCGGGTACACAGAGACCAGGGCTTTGCAGCCACGCAGCGCTCCGACTTTCCACTAACTGTGAGCAGTTTCTTCCCATGTCCTATGTAGCACAGCTGACACGGGGACATGATCGGCTAGTGATTCAAGTGTGCCCTGACACCAGGACTCTAAGCTTTGATGACATACTCCCACGGGAGTGTTCCTCTCAAGAAATTGCACCTCAGGAGTCTTAGCTGTCGGTAGCATTCTCTGATCAGAAAGGATTTGAAGCTGCGGATAGATAGCTCTCTGCTCAGTCATTCCACAAATGTTGACTGTATGCCTACTCTGGACCAGGATCCCTAGTGGTGTAGTGGTTACACCACTATGTGAGGCTGAGATCGGCATGATAGGCGTTCGAAACCATCAGCTGCGGTTTCGAGAAAGACATGGTTTCTATTCCCATAAAGAGCTACAGTCTCGGAGACTCGCAAGGGGTCCTTATGAGTCAGTCTTGACTGGATGGCAGGGAGTTTGGTTTTGAGGTTGTGTTGCACTCTAGACTATGACCTGAAGAGCCATCAGGGGCCAACACAGGCTGTCCCCTTCATGGACTTGCCTTCCAGTAGGGCAGACAGTTAATCAGCAGGCAACATGATAAAGACATTGATCACACAGTAGACGGGAAAGCGATCACTGGTATTATCTTACTGGCTGGCATGTCTGGAGGTTGAACTCAAACAGAACCAATTTAGGCAAAGTTCCCAAGCTTGAGGAGTTGCCAGGATTCCCAAAAGACCACGTGTGTCTGAGAAATTAGAACGCCTTCAATCTAGCTTTCCTCACACTGATTGTAGTGGGGTTTATGGACGTTGTTCCTTGGTGCTCAGTGGTTCTGCCCCAAGGTTCATCGGCCACATTAGTTCCCAGTGTCTACCTTTGGCCTGCAGTGCTCCGGCTGTCCTGGAGCTGTACCTCTGACTGCCCAAAGCTGTTCCCAGTCCCACCAGGCCAAACCAGGACCAAGGGGTGTGGCTGAAGCACTTGAACCACTCATGTGAAAGGAATGCTACTTCTGCTTTTGAGTAATTTATTGACAGCTGCTCTTTTTCCTTTTCTTTTATTAAGCAAGTCTATTTGCACAAGCAAATGAAACTAGTGTTGCTTGGTTTCTTTTAGACCAAATCACACAAACTCTAATAACAAATGAAACTCTGCCAAACATTTACATAACCTACTCTCTTCGCACCTGACACATCTGGTCATGCATTGTGACCCTTGGCCAAGGGGAAGTAACAGAGAATATATAAATCACACACACACACACACACACACACATACACACACCAAAAAACTGCCTCAACACAGAAAAAGAAGTATGGTTTATGTCTTAGATAGCTAGTGCTAATGTCACAAAAATGCCACAAGTAGATGGCTTTAATAAGCAGAAATTTAGTCTCTCCCAACAAGGACGGCCAGAAGTCTGAACAGATGTGTTGGTTCTTGGGGAAGGTCCCCAGCCCCTTCAAAAGCAGAGGGCCCCAGCATCACTCGGAGATCTCCATGTGTCTTAGCATCAATCTCCCCACCAGGATCTTGGCGTAGGGACCCCAGATCCAAAGATAGATTGCTGTCTCTCTTCTTTCTTGGTGATACTGAGGTCCCCCTGTTTTGTTAGATTTCTCTGGTGAGAAATACCTCGATCCTTGGCTTGGCACGAGAAAAAATTCACGCTGAAGTCTGGTTTGTGATGCAAGTAGGTTTTTATAAAGTCTAGAAGAAGTTTCAGCCTTTACAATAACTGAACACAGGCACCCTTGGGGCCCTGCATGTTCACATGTGGCCGTGGCATGAGGGGGAAGAGGGAAGAGAGAGACAGAGACCCCAGTATGGCTGAGCAGAAGGCTGGAGAGCAGCTGGAAAAAGAGAGTGATGGTCTCCAAGTTCTAGTTTTTTAGGGTCTGGGAGGCGTGGTCTAATAATACTTGTTGACCCCATTGGATGAATTAAGCTCACCTGGCCTAGTTTGGGTCAATCCAGGTGTACTGTCACCCTTCCCCTCCTCCCCCTCTACACCCCCCCCCACCCCGCAGCTCAGGGGTTGAACTGGCACAGGTCCTTTAGCCTTTATATATTTCCAACTTCCTGTGGGGGGTAGACATGGAGAGGAACAGACCCCTATCTTGCTCCCTAAGTTTCTCTCTCCTTCCATCTCTTGTAAGATGAAAAGTATCGCAGACCATACCTCACGTACAACCCCCTTACATCAACTTAGGGCCATGACTCATGATCGATCAATCAAATCAAATCACCTCATGGGGATGATTACACCGTCCCATAACTGCCAAATCACATTATGACATTGTCGAGCATTCCATGCTGAGAATCAGGACCCAGCCACCTTGGGACCTCCACCTTGTGGAGGGACCTAACTCAATCCATGACAATTTAATTGTGATTTGAACGGACAGGAAATTTTTCCTGCTTCAAGCAAAAGTATTTTAGACCATTGAGCATATCAGATATTGAAATATGAATTTAATGTTGAATACACCTCTCTGTTTTCTCCATCTTTGGCCATAGGTCCAATCCCAAGGATTGGTCGAGAACTGATTAACAGTCTAGTGCCACATCATGTCCATTGAGGCAAGGCATGATCACATATACATCCATGATACCAGAAGGCTATGATAGACTTCAGAAATCCCAACCAAAGAAGGAGACAAAGTGAACGTAACAGCTTCCTGCACCCAGCACATTCATCTCGTGCTCTTGTATACAAAGCAGTTGCATGGTCAGGCATATAATGGTACAGAACATATTTGCCATATATACTAGAGTACAAGCACATTTTAATGCAGTTTTATGGTAGAATTAGGTATCTTGGCAGCTTATACTCAAGTATATAGGATAACCTATAATACATGGCGTGGTAGTCATTAACGAACACAGTTCTGGCTTACGCATTTACTGTACTGTACATCCTATGGAAAAAACTTACCGTGTAACATTGTATGATTCCACTTGCAGGTGGCAGCATCCAAGGTCACGTAGTGCACAGCTCTTGGGTTGTGTAGCCTTATATCTCTGTTTCATTTTCTTTGGAAGATAATGCTGTGATGTACACCAGGGCTCTCAAATGCAGCAGCAAGAAGCAAACTGATTTGAAAGTGAGACATAGGTTTATTAAACAACATGAAAGCAGAACACTAATGAATATTTTTACTTGTGATTTAGGCACATCAACAATCAGTGTAATCCTTAAGAACAATGGCAAGAAAATTATCCAAGTTATTAAAGAATTCAGCTCACCTCAACTCACTGTCCTCAAATTGATGCTGGGTCATAATGACCCTATAGGACAGGGTTGAATGGTCCCTGTGAATCTTGAGTCTATAACTCTTCCTGGGATAGAAAGCCCCGTCTTTCTCCTGAGGAGAGGCTGATGCTTTCAAACTGCCGAACTTTGGGTTACCAGTCCAATGCATTACCGCTAAGCCACCAAGGAAAGCTAGAAGACTAATGAAAATAAGAAAGGAACATGGTGACGTTGCTAATGATGTGGGTTAAGGTCCAAACGCAAGAGTGAATCACTGATACGTCATGAAGCTTGTTCAAAATACTTAGTGAAAAAGCAGAACCAGACAATGACATGGTATTGCTACAATGTCCCGATCAGAGAGTGTCCTAGTTTTCAGAATATATCCTGGACATTTGTGGCACATGACTGTGCAACGCCGGCAGGAAAATGGGTGTTTTCTTCTACAGAAAAGATCAATGCATACACAAGGTTCCATTCACAACCTTCCATATCCACCAACCAATGTCATGTCTCATTATGACCTTGTCTGCCCCACTCTCATTTTTGTGATGAACTAACTATGACAAGATGAAGCAATTTCCCCGAGCACAGATGTCTATACCAGATCCGTAACTCTGGTCTCCTGCCTCATGTCAGTGTTCTTTTGCACCAAATTAGCCAAATATGGAAGTCTCTCCCCAGATGCCAGGCTTCCAACAGCATCGCTTCCCCACATTCTCTCACCTCCCTTCGACACACTGGGTCTGCACCCCACACTCAGTGAGAATGTCTCCCTGCTGCTCCCACATAATCTGTGCCCTGGGACTCTTTCATGTCATGGGGTTACATGGCTGCCTCGTGTAGGGCTGACACCCAAAATGCTTAGCAGCTTGAACACAGAATGACCACGTTGCTGTTGTGAGTTGCCATCAATACAACTTCAACCAACGGTGACCCCATCTGTGGTAGAGTACAGCTGAGCTGAGCAGGGTTTTCAGAGCCTTTGGGAAAATGATGGCCAGGACGATCTTGAGAGGTGGGTTTGAACCGCCAACCTTTTGGCTTGTAGCAGAGCAGGTCACCATTTGTGCCACTCAAAGGCTCCCCACACTACCGCATGGCCCACCTGGAGAGTCAAAAACAGCAACACACACAAACGGACATGCACACCAACGTTTGCACTGTTCATAAGCACCAGAAGGTGGAAATAGCCTAAATCGGTAGAGGACTGGATAAGCAAGACACATGCAATGGAAAATCATAAAGGGACACAAAGTCCTGGTACGTGTCACCATGCGATGAACCCTGAGGACAGCGTAGTAAGTGAAGTCAATCACCAAAGAACAAACATGACCTAGAGAAGTAAGGGCTGGACTTCTAATTGCAAGGCCGGCCGGTAATTCAAAATCACCAGCTACCATAAGGGAGAAAGTTGAATCTATCTGCTCCTGTCAACATTTACAGCCTTGGAAGCCAGAGACAGGGTTACATGAGTTGGCATCAACTAGTTGTTAGTGGTTTTATATAGTCTTACTTGAAATATTTAAACTAGAGACAGAGGTTTCTTAGGGGTTCCTAGTGACAGGAGGGTGAGGGTAAGGAGAAGGCATTGTTTAGGAGGCTGCGAATATCTGTTTATAGGGAGGGGAAACTTGGAAAATGACACTGATGATGGTCATGATGCAACGAGATTGATAGAATTACGTTCACTGAATTATACATATCAAAACATGAAATTAGCAAAGTGGTGTGATATATTTTTTTACTCCAAAAACTACTGTGCCAGTCACATACTCTGGTACCAATTTGACCAAGAGTGTAGGGGTGCAGTCTAGCCTGTCAATCTGGAGATAGCCAATGAGGCCTCTGTGTGGGCAAGGCTTTCTCCTGAGAATTCTAGGAAGTCTTGCGGAATTTTCCAATTGGAGAAGAGAGACGATTGACTCAGTTCCTTGGAGATGAACTACTGACAAGATGAGATGACAGCGTGCTTATTGATCTTGATTTCTGGAGACTGGAAGGGCTGGAGGAGAAGCCACATGGGCTTATCCTGATGGAACCAAACTTCTGGGGCTAGAGAAACTATGTGGAGACCCCTAACAGACTGAGATGCTTCTACTGCCAATGGATACTGCTGATGGACCCTGAGCCCTGGAAAAGAGGAGCCATGGGGAGACCCCCTTCCTGGATACACAAGACTTTGCATCCCCTGTCCTGTGATTGTGTTGGTGTCATTGCACATGCTTCATGAGTCAGAAGGAGACTTTATAGATTGGTATCAGACATATGGGCTAATAACAGACTTACAGCCTTGGACCGGACTGCGTTGGGATGCTTTCTCAATGTTCCATTCCTGTTGTATATAAACCTTTCCCTTATGTCCATATGCGTGTTTATGGATTTGTTTCTCTAGTCTACCTGGACTAACACAACTATATAACAAGCATATGGCCTTGGTCCCAGGAGGGACTCTGCTTTATTGCTGGATCGAGGCCCCAGAGACTCCCCGCCCCTGAGCCCCGCTGTGACCGGTGAGTTGATGGTGTTGGAGGGAGCCCGGGGAAGCCATGCACACAGGTAGCTTCTGAAGGGAAAGTGACAAAGGCTTTCCAAAAAACCCAAAGCCACTGCCATCCTGTGAAGGCTGACTCACAGGGACCCTGCAGGGGAGGGTGGACTGCCCCTGTGGGTTTCTGAGACTGCAATTCTTTACCAGGGTAGAAGTCTTCTTTCTCCTGAGGAGTGGCTGGTGGATTCAAACTATTGCCCTTGCTCTCAGTAGTGGACACATTCCCCACTGCGCGCCCGCTCCTTCAACAGATGCGCTAGTTGTCTGGAATTTGTGTACCACGTGCACCATGCTTCTGCGTTGCTATTCATTCCACCAAACTAAGTACCTGCGGGCAGTCAAGACTTTCTAGAAACATGAAGGTCATCGATGATTGAAGAGAAAACCCTCACTGCCATCAAGTTGACACTGACTCTTCATGACCCTATTGGACCAGGGGAGAACTGCTTCTGTTTACCGGAGTAGAAACCCTTAACTTTCTCCCTCGGCGACCCTGGTGGCTTTGAACTGCTGACCCTGTTTTAGCCACCCAGTTCATAACCACTATAAAGGCCTCCTTCTTTTCAGGATATTGGACCCAAAACAATTCTCCTAACAGAGGTTCACTGTCATCATGGTAAACCTTCCTGTGGTTACACAAGGGGGGATGGGGAGACAGCGGCTCTCCTGGTTGCTCCGAGGTCAGATTCACCCAATTTGTAACCATTACCTAAGGTCAGCTATTCACTGATATATTTTTTAATTCCAATTCCTTATATTTCTCATAAAACACTTTTCAAATGTTACTCCTTGGATCACTGGGGTCAGAATCCTCTGAACCTTGTGGTTCCCAATTTGCAAACTGCCTTGCCTCTCGATGAAAGCACTTACATGTGATTCCACCCAGGCTTTGTGCCCTCATGGCCGTTCTCATTGCCTGGAAGAAGAGAGGTGAGAGATGCCCAGCAGCAGCTACAACAGAAAAAGAGGGCTGCCTTGTGCTCCCAGAGAGATCTAGGGAAATGGATATGGTGGCTATAAAAAATAAAACGAGTGATTTTTTTTTCTGGTTAAAGATCATCATAGAGTCATAGTGGCATGGTGGTTAAGCCCTTGCTCTTCACCCAAAGGCCAGCAGTTTGACCCTTCAGGTGCTCAGCCGGAGAAGGAAGTGGCAGTCTGCTTCCATAAAGCCTTAAAAAACCCTAGGGGACAGTCCTACAGGGTGACTGTAGGGAGTCCAGGGCCGCCCTGCACACAGGTAGCTTCTGAAGGGAATGGTTTGGTTTGGTAGCACATAAGATTTCACCCATGGTTCTTGATGGGTCGGAGGAGAAACCAAAAGGCCTATGGGAAGAACATAAAAGGCAGATAAAGGTTGGAGAAAGGTCAGGTACATAAAGACTCGACCTTCAAACATCTCCTGCAGCCAACCACCCCTGTGACTATTTCTTACCTGCAGTTGCCTCCCGAGAGGCCTCCCCGGCCTGGATGCACTGATGGGGGGTGTGAGGTCCCTGGAGGTACATTCATAAGGGTCAGTAGGGTTGGGTGTGATAGCCTAGGTAAGGGAGGAGTCCACAAGAGCCTCTCTCTCCCCAGCCACCACTTTTGGGGTTCAGAGCATCCCCCTAGGGAGCTCTCTCAAACTCAGACAGGTGCTGGTCATTCTCAGGAAAAAGCAAGCATTTTTCAAGTGGCTTCAAGGATTATGTGTCCCTTTCCAGGCTTTGTGGGACCAAGGATGAGCAGACGATTTGAGTGTTGTCCCAGGAATTGCAGTCTGGGAACAAGATGCTTTCTCAGGAGGCCTGGAGGCAGCCCAGCATCCTCTCTGGCTCTTGTCCAGGCCAGATCCCGAGACAGGAAGGAGTCCTTGTCAGTGGGAGTGAAGTAGGAAAAGGAGTGCTGATCAAAGGCAGATCAAAATCAGGGCAGACAGACAGCACCGGGAGACAGGAGACAGCACTCTGGGCATGGTTAATTGGAGTCTATTATAGGCAATGTGGAGAATGGTACGAAGTCTCCAACCTGGTGTAAACCCACAGACATCGAGCCATTTCTCTGGGTGCCCTAGTGTACAATTTCCGAGGCTACAAATCTTTCAGGGTGAAGGCAGCATCACCTCTCCCCTCGGAGCGGCTGGTCAGTTTGAACCACCGACCTTGTCGTTAGCACACAGTCCAACACTGACCCACCAGTCACCAGGGCTCCTCCGACCAGCATTCGCTGCCATCTAGTCAATTTTGAGTCAGAGCAACCCCCCCCCCCCCGGGAGGGAGGACAACTTCACGGTGGGTTGCAGACATGGTAAGTCTTTATGGGGGGAGGAAGCCTCATCTTTCTCCCTCAGAGCAGCCGGGGGTTTCAAATTGCTGACCTTGGGGTTAGCAGGCCAACGTTTTACCACGAGGCCACCAGAGCTCCTTCCGATAGTATATCATACACGAGAATCCGGGGCCTCGGCGCTCAACCACTCTAGGAGCACTCAGATGCCATGCGGTCGAGTTCTGAATCCATTTTTACCCATAAGAAGGAACTGGAAATAGATAAATCCGTTCTCCATCTGGTTTTTATCCTATCCTTGCCTTTTTATACAAAACATTACATAGAAATTTCAAAGTAATTAAGCCCAGAGTTAAATCCTATAAATTAAATAAGAAACACAACATTAAGAAAGTTTTTAGCAACTGTAGTAGGGCTCATACCTTGAGATGGATGAGGAGCTCGATCTGCGGACACGGATGTGGGGAGGAGGGATGGAGAGAGAGTCATTGTTTGGAATGGGAATCCCCTTCCATTAAATCAACTGGTAGCCGCTTTTCAGGAATTTTTTTCCTTCCTTGCCTTTTTTCACTAGGACCTGGCTGGCTTTCTTTTACAGAAAACAACAAATCTGCTGATGTAGTCTGCTGTTGCCATTTCCTTTACCTTTTCAAAAAGGGCTTACTAAATTATCATCAACAATGTCCATAACACGTTAACCAGTTCCTAATCATGATGATTCTTTTCAAATAAAGCCTCTTTCTTAGAATCCATGGGGTTTTTTGAAATCTAAAAACAGTACAAAAGGTCACAAAAACTAAGAAAATGATAGCAAAGCGCTTGGCACACAGCCACAAAAGTTCCAAACAACATGTACTAACAACGCCAACTAACTAACAAGTGACCGAGACACAAATCGCTTTTGTTTACAAAGATCACACGCTTTGGGTCAGAGTCTGATGGTTTTTTTGTTTGTTTGTTTGTTTTTTGTGGGCATCACTGCCTCTGGTGGTCGTGGGCGCTACCCAGCTGCCACTGGATTTGAACCGCCAAGCCTGCGGGCTGCAGTTCCGCACTCAACCTCTTACGCCACCGGGGCTCAGCCCTAGAATCTGATGTTTTGTTCAAGCACTGATGCAAAACTTCCTCCACATTTTGCATTGAAATCTGGTCATCTTGAGTACTGATGTGGCCAGGTCCTACTGTATATGGTATATGGTATCTATCCTACCATACAGGGGTCCCACAAGAAACTAGCAGTGGGGTGGAGTCCCTGGGTATTGCAAATACTTATATGTTGAACGCCTAGCTGAAAGGTGGGCAGTTCAAGCCCATCCCAAGGTCCTTGAAAGACAAGTCAGGCAATCGGCTTATGGACAGTCACAGTCTTGAGAATTCCATGGAGCAGCTGAGGTCGTCCAAGGGTCACCAGGGGTCAGAATCGGCTTGCTGACAAGGAATACAAGCCATAGCGGCAGCATGGGGTAAGCAGGAAAAGCAGGGGCTGTGGAGTTCCACGTCCCTTCCTTCAACAACCTTCTTTTCCTTGAAATGGTGCTGTGGCACGATGAATCAAGGAAAAGAGAAGTTCATGAGGAATGAGTTGTCACCACTGCCCTACATAATGCAGGATGATGGGGCTCTGTTTTCTGTGACTGCCTGTAGTGCCTGCTGGGCCCCAGCTACCATGTTTGAAGGCTGGGCTCCCTGAGAACAGTCCATTCTCTCTCTCCCCACCTCACGGTCCTTCTAATATACAGCACGGTATCCTGGGTAGACTTGCCTCCTGTAGAGATAACCAGCCCCCATGTTCAAAGCCTGTCTCCTTTTGCATTGCTTTTGAAACTGGGATCTTGACCCACATTCTCAAAGGTCCATTCATTTTTTATGAGAATTTTAAGCAGTTTTGATGCTCCCATTTAAAAAATAGTATTTTAACCGGAAAACACCCATGACCTTTCTATAGTAAAGTGACCAGACGTCCCACTTTTGGAGGGACAATCCCAATTTTAAACAAATTTTCCCATGTCCCACAGCATTTAAAAAAGTCTTGATTTTTGGAAAGAATGCCCGACAAGCTAGGGAACTGCAGGAGAACGGGAAGGGAATATACCCCCTCTACCTCACCCACCCCCCCACCTCCTGGTTAATGGTGTCCCGCTTTACCAATGTTAAAATCTGGTCACTTTTTATCTACAGAGAACTTCCACACCATGACAATGCCTGGATTGTATTTGTACTTCTGACCGTTTGGATCACATGATCATCGAAAGTCTCATACTCTTTGTTTGAATGGAATCTTTCTCAAACCAGGATGGATTCAAGAGCCTCTAGCTACTAAGGTTAGAAACATGTCCCATGACCAATCATATGAGCAGGTGATACATACATCAGTCTCTTATACATTGGCTTATGATCGATTGATACTTTGGGACCAAATCATTCTGAATGAAGGGGCCTATGTGCAATTAGATCCATAAAGCTGAGAATCGGATCTATGGTGTCTGTGCCAATCTAGTGCCAACCTGTGTTACAGCCAATCAGATGTCTCCTGCAAAGTTCTCCTCTCTAGTAGGTGACAAATGGATTGTGATTGGCTAATCAGAGGAACCATCTTAGATGAACAGACTTCTGATCCTAGATAAATCACTTAATAGCAGCCTCCAATGTTCTCTGTAAACTACAGCCAATACCATCTTCTACCTCACTGGGAAGGGAGCCCTGACAGCATAGTAGGTACTTGTTGGGCTGCTAACACCAAGGTCAGCAGTTCAAAACCACCAGGAGAAAGATGAGGCTTTCTACTCCCGTGGAGTGCCAATCTCGAAACTGCCACAGGGCCAGTTCTACCTTTTCCTTTAGGGTCGCCACAAACTGGAATTGATTAAGTGGCAGTGAGTTGGTTTGTAGGTGGTGGTGCACGCATATCTTGAGATGGCAGTAATTCCAGGCTTCCTGTCATGCTGGATGGCTCTGGCCAGCCCTTGACACCGTGCTCTAAGGGGGTTAGAGTTTGCTAAGCGACCCACTCAAGGAGATGGAAGCAACCCAGGAAAGACTCAACGGTTGGGGGCGCCACCCCTGAACTCTGCAGAGCGGCTTTGCTGGGACATGAACGGATCTGCAGGCCGACAGGTATCCGAGGACTTCCAGGTGTGGATCGGGGTGCCAGTTAGTATGCCTGCCAATATCCCAACCCCAAAACAACTGCCATCCGTCAGGTCCCACTCACAGTGACCCTAGGGTTTCTGAGGCTGTACATCCTTTTTTTGGGGGGGTGGGTGGGGGTGGGGGGGCATCACTGCCCTGGTGGGAGTAGGAATCCCAGCCTTGCTCCTGGAGTGCTACTTCTGGATTTGAACCGCCAACCCCGTGGGCCGCGGTCCTGCACACAACTACTGCGCCACCAGGGCTCAGCCCGAGGCTGAACATCTTTACGGAGCAGAAAGCCTCCTCTTTTCCCCTTTGAGTCCTGGTGGTTTCTAACGACTAACCTTGTGCCTCTGGACGTCGTAACAAAACAAAGGGGGCTTATGGGTTCACGTAACTGAACGGACAGGGAAGGGTCTTTCCAAGCACCAGGAGGTCCAGTGCTTTCCAAGCACTCAGGAGCAGCCACTTTCTGATGCTCTGCCCTGCCAAGCTGGCTGCATCCTCAGACGGGCTCTGCCCAGGACGTCCGTCTTTCTCCACGCACTTGGGAGGCACAGATGCCCTTCTTGTTGGACACCGTTGCTTGGAATCTCAACACTCACCCTCAATGGGAGGCTCCTTTCAGGTTCTTCTCCCGCATTCCACACCAAATCTGTCAAAAACTGACTTCTGACCTGCCCCCGGGACACAGGCTGCATCTACGTCTCTGCCCTTAACGCTGCACCCCCCTCTCTGGATGATTGCAGTTGCTCCTCACTGGCTTCCCCGATTCCATTCCTGTCTAGCCCCGAGATACTGCAGACTTCTAAGTCAAATCATGTCACTGCTCCAAATCCTCCACTGGCTCCCCAGCGTCCTGGGAGGGGAAACCAGGGACCTGGCATCATGTCCTCTAAGGCTGGCTGCCACAGACATGTCTGTTCTGAGCTCCCGCTACTCTGGCCACACTGGTCTCCTATTTGCTCCTGAAAATGTGCCTGCTGTGCTCCAGCCAACGAACCCTCTGTTTGCAGAGTGCCACGTGGCTAGAAATCATAAACAATGTATCGAGGGTGAGGTCATGCAAGAAAAATAATGAGTAATTTCAAGTGGAGGACACAGGCACTGAGCCACACATCAAAAGATGGGGGATGGATGCACAGCTATGTGTTTTAGGTACGAATAAAAAGCTTCAGGTATGATTTGGAAGTTTCCATTGTACCTATGAAAAGGAAGAGAAGGGGAGAACGAAGAGGCTTTCTACTCCTCTGGGAAAGTATATCGCCTCAGAAACTCACAAGGACAGTTAGTTCTATCCTGTCTTCTAGGGTCAGGGTGAGTCTGAATTAACTTCATGCAAGGAGAAGAAAAAGAATAATAGATATTTTTACAAGTCTGGGAAGTCTTTGGAGTATGGTGGAACAGGAAGTGAATAATAATGTATAAATACATATTAACTACAGCAGGATTGGAAAACCATATTCATAATGCACTGGAGACTATAATCAGACTGCAAGTGTGTGCAACAATATGACCAGGGCAAACCCACAACAACAACAACAACAAAGTTCCACTTTACGGAGGACTGTCCACTAGCAAGTTAAAAATTCTTAATCAGCGTTGGTAAATCATTTTCTATAAATTGCTTTGTGTGAGTCTGGGGAAACTAGGGAAACAAATCCACAAAAACATATATATATACACACATATATACATACATATATATGTTTTGTTTGTTTTTTGGGGGGGGCATCACTGCCTCTGGTGGTCGTGGGCCCTACCCAGTGCTGCTCCTGAGAGCCGCCGTTGGATTTGAACCGCCAAGCCCGTGGGCTGCAGCCCGCACTCAACCATTTATGCCACCAGGGCTCAGCCTCTATATATGTTTTATATAAAGGGTAAGTGTACACTAAGAAAGCATCCCAGCCCAGTGCTGTCCAAGCTCATAAGTCCAACATTAGCCCATATGTCCAACACCAATCCACAGTGTCCTCCTCCATCTCACCAAACACATGCAATAACACCGACTGCACGAGGAAACCCGAATCAGTGGGCACATAAGCATCTCAGCACTGGCAGGGGTCTCTACACAGCTGTTCCAGCACCCAGGGATGCATTGGGGTAGGTCCATGTGACTTCTCCTCAGGGATGTCTTTCAGGAAGTGAGCTTTGCCAGCTGAAGCAGGGAACTGGCTAAGGCAGCTGCACCATCAGGCCCTTCAATTAATTCCACATGTGTTGGCACAATAAATCTTTTTTTTTGGCATCACTGCCCTCTGGTGGTCGTGGGAGCTACCTAGTGCTGCTCCTGAGAGCTGCCGCTGGATTTGAACTGTAAAACCTGTGGGCTGCAGTCCCACATTCAACCATTTATGCCACCAAGGCTCAGTCAATAAATCTTAACTATTTCATGTTTTCTGTCTCTTCTTTCTCCTTGTGCTTTGTCCCAATAGAGTTAGTTAGAGCCCCATGAAATGCTTATGTCTGTCTATTCAAAACTCTACGTAAAGTCCACCAGGTAATTCTCTGTGAAGTGGTCATTGATTGGACTTTCAATTCCAGAAAGATAAGGACCAGGTCTTGCTAGGTATTCCTAGCACCAGAATGAGGTCCTTGGGTGACTGGTAAAAAAATTTTTTTTTTTTTTTAGGCATCACTGCCTTGGTGGTGGGAGTAGGAGGCCCAGCCTTTGCTCCTGTGAGCGGGAATTGAACCTCCATCCCAGTGGGTCGCAGTCCCGTGCACAACCACTACACCACCGGGGCTCAGCCCAACTGGTAAATTTTTATGAATAAATTAATGACTCTTCCCACAGTCAGAATCAATTTATTGGCAAACCCACAAGACCAAGCTCACTGCCATCAGAAAGGTCTGACTCAGGGGGATCCTCCAAGACAGGGTAGAACTGCCTCACTGGGCTTCTAAGACTGAAACTCTTTACGGGAGTAGAAAGCCTCATCTTCCTCCTGAGGGGTGACCAGTGTTTTCAAACCTCTAACCTCCCCATTAGAGATCTGAAGCAGAACCCCTATGCCACCAGGGCTTGGGGCGTTTGCACAGACAAATCAATATTTCATTTTAAAAAGGAAGGCAATTTCTGATTGAACTGAAGAGTAAACTTGGACGTTACAAAGTGAAAAAAATTACAAAAATACAAGCAGAGAGTGGTGGTATATCTTGGAGTCAGAAAAGCGAAGGAATGGAAAAGTGAAAGTTCATTCAACTGTTCGCTTGGTTGAAACAACCATGGAAACTCTGGAACTCATTTCACTTCCATGCCAGCCCCTTCAGATCTTGGTTCCCTGTCTGGAAGTTTGGCACTTCCAAGAATGTCCCCTGGACCAAAAAGTCAAGTATTCAGGATACCGAAAAGGAAATGTTTCTTCCTTTCTAAATGATTAATTCATTTTCTGGTGCAAATCTGTAAATACTGCTGGCCAGGGAAAACTATTATTTTATCTTCGGGGAGCACTTGTCCCCCTCTTTAAATGTTATCTGTTTGCTGCTGTTGAGAATATGCACAGCAAACATGTAACAATTCGATGGGGTTTCCGTGTATGATTCCGTGGCCTGGATGGCATTCTTCAAGGTGTGCCGACCATCTTTACCCTCCTTTTCTGAGCTGCTCTTCCTCATGAACTCACTGCCCCCTAAAGCACCAGCCTGATCTCTGATCTCATACAGACAGCCCTCGGAAAAGCATAATGCTCCAGGCAGAACTTTTTAAGCTATTGTCTGGGTTGAAGAAGATTTCAGGGATATTTATGGTTTCAAAAGATTATCTCAGGGCAATGGTTTCAGAGGTTAGTCCAGCCTCTCAAAAATCTACAATCTATGAGAATTTGAAATTCTGCTTTATATTTCTCCATGTGGATCAGGATTCTTCTGGAGAATCTTTGAACAAAATGTCCAGCAATAGTACCTCGCATCACCCAGATCTTCTGGTCTCATGAGGCAGTTGTTCATGGTGACTGTTAGACCCCGAGCCCACATCTTTCTTCTATTCCTTTCTCTGCCTTCCTCTGATGTTACAAGTATATAGGGAGAAATGGTTATATTGTATATGGCTGAGTGAAAACTTCCAAGGTCCCAGCAAGTATGTAACAAACTAGGAGATAGAACAGAGGCACTAACCACTTTAGGCCAATCAACTGGGATGTACCATGAGACTGTGATGTGAAACCTCCAAACCTCCAAATGTTGGCTTTTTGTTTGTTTGTTTGTGGCATGAAACCTCCAAACCAAGTACCAGAACCTTGGGAAGCATTTGGCTGTACACAAGCAGTCTCAGCAGCTACTCTCTTGTCTGTGTCTTTATTTTTTAATTTATTTTTTGGGGGGCATTACAGTCCTCTTGTGGGAGTGGGAGGCCCAGCCTTGCTCCTGGAGAGCTGCTGCTGGATTTAAACCACCAAGCCAGTGGGCTGCACTCAACCACTATGCCACCGGGGCTCAGCAGTCTGTGCCTTTATTTTAAATCTATCACATAACTTTTATCAACTCAACTTTTTGGTTGTTCATTCTCATTCTCAACTAATGTCATCTTCCCATCACGATTAACCTTCCTTTCCCTTCCTTCCTCTAACACTCCAACGGTGACCATTGACACACTTTGGTTTCTATATATTTGCATTTTCTGGAATTTTAGTGAGGTCATGCAATAGCTGTCCTTTGGGGATTGACTTATTGACTCAACCTAATGGCTTCAAGCTCCAGCCTTACTGTAACACAGTTGCAAGACTTTCTTTCGCCTTCTGACCGAGAAGTACTCCATTGTATGGGTGGTCCACATTTTGGGGTTCTACTCATCAGCTGGTGAGCATCTAGGTTGCTTCCAACCCTTTGGCTATCGTGCACAGTGCTGTGAGAAGCATGGATGTACAAGTCTCTGTGTGCCTCTGCTTCTAGGTCTTTGGGGTATAAATGTAGTAGTGGAATTTTGGGGTCCTATGACCATTCTATTTCCAGGTTTGTTTGTTTGTTTTAACCATCAAATGTTTTCCATACCCATAGTAGGTACCCTGTGGTATTCTTATCAGCAGTAGATGAGTTCCAATTCTCCCATAGCCTCACCAAAATTTGTCATTTCCTATTTTCTCCTTTTTGTTTTTATCCTAGTCAACCTAGTGGCAGTGGCATGATATCGGTTATTGTGGTTTCAGTTTGCATCGCTCTGATAGCTAAAGAAGTCGAACCCATTTGAATTTTGTCTTTAGTGAAATGTCTACTCAAGTCCTTTGTGCACTTTATGATTGGATTATTTACCTTTTTGTGTTGTTGTTGTCAAGGTTTAAATTTTTATTTGCTTTATGAGATTCTTGTCAGATGTTCGCCCATTGGGTAGCTTGTCTTTTCACTTTCTTGGTAATGTCTGTGGATGAACAAAAGGTTTTCATTTCTCTGAGGTTTTATTTATTTGTTTTGTGCTTCATTATTTGTGCTCTTAGTATATTAGACAATCCATTGCTGAAAGTGAAGTCTGACAGGGTTGACCCTGACTGTTCTAAGACGGCACTGAAGTCAACTTGCACAATTTATTTTTGTGTACAGTGTGAGATAAGGATCCTATTTTCTAAGCATCATTCATTGAAGAGGTTTTTCTTTCCCCATCTGGTGGACTTAGCATCCTTGTCAACAATCAGTTGACCATAGATCAACTGGTATGGAGGCTAATTTCTGAAGTTTCAGTTCTATTTACCTGGTCTGTGTGTCTACTGTGATGCTAGTACCCAGCCATTTTGATTACTGTAGTGGTACCGTATGTTTTAAAATTAGGAAGTGTGAGTCCTCTTGCTTTGGTCTTTTTCAGCATTGTGTTAGCTATTTGAGGATCTCACTTGCCTTTCTATTTAAAGTTGAGGATTGGTTCTCCTAGTTCTGTTTGTTTGTTTTTTTTAAGGCTACTGGCTTGGTCAAGTGGCTTTTGTTGTCACTATTGGTTTTCCTCAGAAACAGAGAAAAAGTAACGTACATTAATTTTCTCAAATACTGTTGTCCCCTCCAAGGCCATCACGTGTCTAAATGTCCACACTGTGATCATTTTGGGAGCAAGCCCTGGTGACACAGTGGGTTATGAGTCGGATGCACAAGGCAAAATCAGCAGTTTGGAACCACCGCTGAGAGAAGAAGTTACAAGACCCGGATCTCACACCATAGATAAAAACAAACTCATGATAGAACAAAGGCCTAAATGTAAAGCCTAGAACCATAAAGACCACAAAGGGGAAAAATGGGACAAACTTAGGGGCATGAATGGACAATCAAATATACCTGAAGTCACAGAAGTAGCAGAAGATAAGCAAGATGACTGGGACCTCCTAAAAATTAGACCCTTGTACACATCAAAAGATTTTACCTAGAGAGTCTAAAAGGAGACCCCACAGACTGAGGGAAAAAATAGGAGTTTTTTGGACAACATATCAGACAAGAATAGAACACATAGAAACATGAACACCTCAACAACTAAAACACAAATAATCCATTTTTTAAATGGGCAAAGGGCATGAACAGGAACTTCATCAAAGATGACATTCAGACCAAGTGGGATGAAGAAACGAAGTGGATCATGAGCCATTAGAGAGATGTGAAACACGTCAACAAGTGATCCTCTCACCCCGGCATGAACAGCAAAGGGCAGCAAAGCATTAATCGACAAATGCTGGGAAGGGTGTGGGGAGATTAGAACCCTCATCCACTGCTGGTATGAATGGTATATCACTGTAGAGTGATATAACCACTGGGGAAAACAGCATGCTCTTTCTTTCAAAAGATGGGTCTAGAAGTACTATACAATCCAGCAATCTTTCAACCTGGCATCTCTTCTCGGGAAATGAGAGGCACTATACACACCCATGTTCATCACAGCACGATGTATGATAGCAAAAGATGGAAACAATCTAAATGCCCACTAATGGAGGAACAGATAGACAAACTATGGTACATGCACACAATGGCATACTACACGCAGCATAAAAGAATCATGATAAATCTGGGGAACATCTCATGAATGAACCCGGAGAACATTATGTTGAGTGAAAGAGCTCAGTCACAAAAGACAACTCTTATAAAAAGTCAAGTAAAGGTTTTCACACCAACAAAAACATCACTGGCTGGTTACCAGGAACATGAAGGGAAGAGCGGGTAAATTTCTAACTGGAAGGTAGATACATATTAACTTGGGCTAAGGAGCAGGCAAACAACAAAATGATGGTGGTTGTAAAAAAGAAAGAAAGAAACAGGCTTAGAGACACGATATTTCCCCAAGTGTAAATCTACTTATTGTGGGAACTGAGATTCAAATGATGAGCGTGTGTCTTCAGAGCTGGGCACTCAACACAGCCTGCCATTGTCCAAGGCCTAAATATGTTGTCCAAAGGCCTAAAGACCTGGATAGTTCCAGCATCAGGGGAGACATCCTGGCAAATATGACTGGAAACAAGTGTAAACGTGTAGTCTGGGGTTGGAAGTAGAGAATGATAATTAGGAAGAACAAAAGAAATCAAACGTCACCATTTAATGAAAGGTTGACTGTCCCAGTGCACCAGAGACACCTTGAGAGAATGAGCTGACTATGTTCTTCTGGAAACACAGCAAAGGAAAACCCAACGGAACTCAGTTCTACTCAGACAAGCCACAGACTCCGTGGGCAGTGGGCGTGTGGCTCTGTAACATGCTTCCCAGGTGATAGCTGCGGACAGACCAGAGACAGAAGGCAAGATGTCTGTACAATTCTTTAGTATGCTCCAAACTTCCAGCTGGAGGGCGGTAAGACTATTTGGGGACCGTTCACCCTTTGAACTCAGACAAGCTGCTCCTTTTGTGAGATTCTTCGCTGGCCCATCCCCGGGGAGTTTGGGCTCGGGTTCTGGAGCTGGGCGTTCTACTGGGCACACACTTGCATTCACATGGCCTTGTCAATAGAAAGAGAGTCACATGCAGCTCCCACCCCCAACACCCCACCATCAGGTTTCCAATTTAAGGAAATGAAGCCCTCCCCCCTTCCAGTTTGGAGCCATCTGGAGGGATTAGTTGAGGAACTATGAATTTCCTACCATTGATGCTTCTTTAAACAAACAGTTGTATTGGCACATTATCCACCTATCACATGAGTAAATAGTTCACTCGCATCAAGAAGAGTTGCATATCCATCCCCACAATCAATTTTAGAACATTTTCTTCTTTCTTGTACTCACTATTATTAGAACCTCATTCTCCTCCAATCTCACCTGCCATACCCCCAAGAAACCATTAATCCAGTTACTGTCAGGGGGCTGAGCCCCGGTGGCGTAGTGGTTGTGCGCGGGACTGCGGCCCACTGGGACAGAGGTTCAATTCCAGCAGTGGGGCTGGGCCTCCTATTCCCACCACTGGAGAGCAGTGATGCCCCTCCCCCCCCAAAAAAACAAACAAACAACAAATCCAGTTACTGTCTCTGTAGATTGACCTATGCTGGATTTCACATATAGAGAAACACACAACAAAGCAAAAACCAACAACAGTAGTAAAGTAAAACAGAGAAAACTCTCAATTAAAAAGAAGGCAGAAAATATGAAAAGCTCAAACATGTCTTAAACGGTCAAAAAGGAGATGGAATAAGAAAGTGTTAAATTTTAACTTAACTGCATTTGCAAAAATCCACTTTCCAATACACTCTGCATAGTAGCAAAACTATTCACATCCTTGGTCTAAGGTCAGAGGGTAAATCTACATGTGGACCCCCCAAATGTTAGGGGCTTCCACTGCCCTCCATAGCCTTCTGCAAACCAGGTGCTCACAATTTAAGATCTGATATCATTCCCACCTTTGGATTTGGAGTATATTATTTACACTCCTGGGATCACACCAAGTAGTGTGCTCCTTTCACATGGACTTAGTTGATGCTTGATTTGATTGACTGCTTGCTTGAAAACAAGTCTTTTGGACCCCAGATCCTATGCGGTCTGATAATGAGGCACCATCTAGTTTCTTCACCACACTTTGCTATAGCACCCATCTCTTCAGTGAGCTTTCCATAAGTGTGATCATCAAGCCACTGCCTTTAGTTCTTAGCAGGAGCAGGGACACATTCCAGGTCACTGTAGGCCACCACAGAAAGCCTGGTTTGGCTGTACCAAACCAAGCCACACTCACTGCCATGAAATGGTTCTAACTCACCCACATAGAGTAGAACTTCCCCTGTGGATTTCTGAGATTAAATCTTTCCTGGAGCAGGAAGCCTCATCTTCTTCCCCAGGAGCAGTTAGCTGGTGGTTTCAAACTGCTGACCTTGTGTTCAGGAAGTCAGATATTATGTCATAACCGTCATACCATCAGGGCTCTTGGCTCAGCCTTACTCAAAACCAAAAAGCAAACGCACTGCCATGGAGTCAGTGCTGACTGCTAGTGACCCCCTGTGGGTTTCTGGGACTGGAACTGTTGACAGGAGTAGAAATCTTCGTCTTTCTTCCGTGTTGCTGCTGGGGGGTGGTTGGAACTGCTGTACCACCAAATACCCAGGAAGGTTTGCCCATCCTAGTATGGGCAGCCTTAAGCCAACCTTCATGAAGCAAGAACAAGCTGTCTTCCTCAACTAGCTCTTGCTTCCGACTTCTCTGGACTCCTTAGGCTGTTTCCCAGCCCTGCCCTCCCCACCTCCCTCAACATGCCTCAACACACGAACGCTGAGGCTTCCCTTGGAACGGCAGTTCTCAACCTGTGGGTGGCAAGCCTGACTCCTCACAGTAACAAAATGACAGTGAGGAAGTAGCAACGAAAGTAATGTCATGATTGGGGGGTCACCATCATCACCACAGGAGGAACTGTAGGCATTCGGAAGGTTGAGAACCACTGTCTTAGAATCCACTACTCAGTCCATCCATGTGTGACTTCAGATGCTGGGCTACCTGCCTGGTGCCTGTGACAGGCAGAGAGAGCTGCTTCAGGCAAGGGCTGGCTGATGGGGGCGGGGCACATGGATGGAGGGAACTGGTCAGAGGACACCTCTCTCCCTGCCCAGCCCAGGGAGGACGCAGCCTTGTTTCCCCTCTCCCTTCCACACACGTACACACTCACTCAATCCTAAACTAAGGTGACCAGACGTCCCACTTTTTAACATTTTTCTCACATGCTGCAGCATTTTAAAATTAAAATAAATATATTACAATACTATTTCTGCTTTCTATGAGAATATTTGTTGCTTCATATAAACCAAAATTTGTAATCAAGAATCTCCCTGCCTTCCCTCGTCCCCCACCAGCCCCCCCTCTCCCTCCAGTCAACGGTGTTCCGCTTCAAATCTGGTCACTTTATCCTAAACGCATGCACACTTCCTACACACACACACACACACACACACACACACACCATACAAAGTCACTCCCCTAAACACACACATTCCCTCAAACTGACTCGCCCCCTTCTTCAATTTTCTTCCTAATGTTTTGTCTCCCCTCTCTGCTTAGTTTCTTTCCTCTTCTTCCTCTCTTCATCCACAATTTCTGCTCTTCCTCTTCTCATGATCTCCTTCAGCCCCCTCATTTCTCAGCTACACACACACACACAGACACACACACACACACACACACACACACACACACACACCCTCTCCCTCCTTGCTCCCTTGAGCCTCTTTCCCCACCCACGCCTTCCCTCCTGCTCCTCCCCAGCCCACTGGCTTGGAGAGCTCTTCCTGGGGAACTCCAGGCCCCAGCAGCACTGCCCACACTGTCCCTGTGCTTCTGGGGATGGAATCTGCAAACATGACAATGCTGAGGACTCTGGCCAAGCAGGGTCAAGGAGTGAAACAGGAGGTGCTTCCAACCAAGTAAACTTGTCACCCGACTGGCTCTCCTGCAGCAGGGGGACCAATCGGAGGCACAGCATGGGCCTGGAGGCTCCAGAGAGAGTGGAACATTTTTAGGTAAAAGAGCAAAGGCCCCAAGTCAGCCCATGGCCTGAACCTCTCCTAAGGGAGCGCCCCCCCCTTCGCCCTTCCCCCCAGCTCAACCCTGCATGCCCTCCAAGGCCTCACTAGGGAACAGTGCAGCCAGCAGTTGAGGTTGGGGGAGGAGATTACAATCCCTATCAAAGGAATGTAGAGCTAACATTGTTACTTGACAAGCCCAAATAACAAGTTGGGGGGTGAGGGCAGGGAATCCATCCGAGCTACAGAAAGAGTGTCAGCTTTAGCATGAACGAGGCCTGCTTAAATCTGAGCCGCACTTTGAGCAGGCCACAGAAGCCTTTTTGTTTCATCGGTGTTTCTTCACCTATGAAATGGAATCATCATCGTTCCTGCCACCAGGGAGGTTATGAGGAAACCTGGAAAAAATGCATCTGATCATGTCACCAGTAATGTAAAAGAGCTTCAGAGATTTACGGCCCAATCCGAGGGGAAAAAGAAACAGGATCACTCAACCCTGACTGACTTCCACCAACAGTGAACACCCTGTTTGTCAACTGTGTTAGCCATTCCCTGAAGGAGACTCAGAAAAGTCTTGCAAAGTTATCTGAACTCTCTTTAAAGATACTTTTATTTCATCATCATTTAAAAGCAAACATGGGGAATCTGGGACATATGATCCCGTTAGGACCAGTGGTGAGAGTGGTGGTACAGGGAGGGAGGAGGGGAGGTGGGGCAGAAAGGGGGAACTGATTATAAGGATCTACATATAATCCCCTCCCTGGGGTACAGACAACAGGGCAGTGGGTGAGAGGAGACATCAGACAGTGTACGATATAGCAAAATAATAATAATTCAGGCTGAGCCCTGGTGGCCTAGTGCTTGAGTGCGGGACTGCGGCCCACACAGGGTTGGCGGTTCGAATCCAGCAGCGGCTCTCCGGCAGCAAGGCTGGCCTTCCTACTCCCACCAGGGCAGTGATGCCACACACATACATAATAATAATTCATAAATTATCAAAGGTTCAAGAGGGAAGGGGGAGTAGGGAGGGAGGGGATAAATGAGCTAATACCAAGGGCTCACATAGAAAGAATATGTGTTGAGGATGAGGATGGCAGCAAATGTACCAATGTGCTTGGCATACAGTGGATGCATATATGGATTGTGTTAAGAGTTGTATGAACCCCCAATAGGATGATTAAAAATTCAAAAGCAAACACCCCCGCAACCCCCAAACAAACTTCTCTGCATGTGTGTGAAGCCATGACGAGGCTGAGCTGAACACAGTGACAATAGCTGAGCATCAGGAGGGGCGGAGAGTCTGTGACCTCAGGAATGTCTCAATCCCCATGGAGGCGCAAATGGAATCAGCATTGCAGAGTGACTCTGCCAAGAAACGCACCTGGACACTCACAAGAACCTCACTTCTGACTCCCAGGGTCCCTGCAGGACAGGATTGGCCTGCTCCCTGCAGTTGTTAAGCCTGGAAGTCTCTACAACAGGGGTTCTCAACCTTCCTGATGCTGTGACCCTTTCATATAGTTTCTCATGTGGTGGTGACACACACACAGCCATAAAATTATTTTCATTGCTACTTCCTCACTGTCATTTTGCTACTGTTAGGAATTGGGTGACCCCTGTGAAAGGGTCATGACCCACAGGTTGAGAGCCTCTGCTTTGTAAGAATAGAGAGTCTCATCTCTCTCCCTCAGAGGGGCTGGTGGTTTTAAACTGTGGACATGGAAGTTAGTAGCCCAAAGTGCAGCCACGAGCTTATCCTTTCGTCATTACACCCTCACCGGCAGTTGGCAATAATTTGCTAAGATCTGAAGCCTGAACCAAGTGCCTGCAGTTACAACTTCCACACTTGCACCCAACTACTTGCAAAGAATTGCAACTCCTTTATTCATTAATCAAACTTTTACTGAGGCCTCTTGTGCCCAGCACAGTGCAGCACAGGGCAACACTCAAACCAAATCAAACTCACTGCCCGTGAGTTTATTCTGACTCATAATGACCCCATGTATAGGTTTCTGGTGTTGTAAATCTTTTGTTAACTTTTTTAAATCTTTTGTTTATAATTTATTTTTAAATATAATTTTATTGGGGGGCGCTCTTATGGCTCTTATAACAATCCATATATAAATTATTTGAAGCATATTTGTACATATGTTGCCATCATTTTTTTCTAAACATTTACCATCTTTGTTGGACCATAAGATGCACTTTTCCCCCCAAAAAAGTGGGGGGAAACGAGGGCGCATCTTATGGTCAGAAGGTGTGGTACCCCAGAACATTTGTTTAGGATCCCATGTGCCCACTTCCCATCCACTGCTGTTTGCATGCTGTGGATTGCTGTGTGTTCGGGGGAAGTTCTTATGTGAAATCAAGTAAATTGTAAATGCTAATTAATGTAAACTTTAAAAAAAGCACTTGAAAATCCATCAAAATGTATTTGGTGGGCCACTAGTTCAAAATATCTAGCCTGCAACATCTTGTGACATATAAAAAAAGATTCAAAAGTATGAGAAGAACCCAAGAAAACTCAGAAACCATGCTTTGGTTTTAATCCACAGGGGATGTTTACATCATGTCATCCTTATTAATATTTTATGAGCTTAATATGAAGATTTTGAAGATTTTATTGCTTCAAGGATGATAACGCATCCGGGTACATCATCAGAACACTACATCTCAGTTTATCCATTCAAACATTTTGTAAAACAACAATGAATTCGATCCAGTTAGCAAAAGCAGACCACAAAACCCTCTAAATTCACCAAATCAAGTGAACAGAAACGATGAAGGGAATGTAAACACACACTGAATCCAAAATGCTGTCTTATTGAGCCCTCACTTTGGATTCTGGGAGATCTGGTATGTAAACATACTGCCCACAGGAGACCGTCCATTCTTCCCCAGATAGGCAGTCTTGCCAAACATATCACCCCCATCGTGTTGGGTTTGTTGGTTGGTTTGCTTGCGTAAGGACTGGAGCCATGAGCAAAGATGCTGACAAGGAGCCCAAACTGCAGTCCAGTTGCGGCTACAGTTTCTCCAAAGAGAAGAAGCAAACCATTTCATTTTCGAGTCGTCGAGGCTGAAGATGTTCCAATGTTTGAGAAAAGAAAGGGAGATGCCAGGCAAAGGTGGAGAGAAAAACAAGCAGACACAGCCCCTACTCCTGGCCGGCTGTGACGATGGACCGCCGAGTCAGTCTTCACAGGCACAGACGATCTCACAGGCCTGAGAGATGGCCCAGCCCTTTCCCTGGCAGAAGGCGCCCGCATGGTGCGGTCGTTATGTGTTGGGCTGCGACTGGCAAGGTGGGCCGTTTGAAACCACCAGCTGCTTTGAGGAAGGAAGACGGAGCTTTCCACTCCCAGAAAGAGTTACAGTCGCAAAAGCTCACAGGGGCCGTTCTAGCCTGTCCTCTAGGGTGTCTGTGACTTGGCAGTGACTTGATAGCAGTGAGTTTTTTGTGCTTTTTTCCATCAATATATTGCCTACTTCATTGAGGAAATTGATGTCATCGTTCTAATTTTCACAGCAAACTCGACCTGCATGAGAATAAATTGAGCTTTGAAATGGTTCAGTCTGGCTCAGTCACCTGCTGAGAATCTGAGAATTCACAGTTCAACCTCCTACCTGCAGCTACAGAGAATCCAAATCTGGATTTTAACAGGGGTCCCAAGGTGGGGTTTTGGTTTGGTTTTGGTTTTTGCTTTAATGTATACACAAGAAGTATGTGTGTGGACAAGTCCGGCTAGAACAGGGATGTACACTGGAGTCGGAAACATGGGGAATTTAGGATAGATATCCCCTCAGGACAAGTGATGGGAGTGGTGATACCGGGAGGATGGAGGGATGGTGGAGTAGAAAGGGGGCATCAATTTCAGGGATCTACATATAACTTCCTCTCTGGGGCATGGCCAACACGGAACTGCGTGAAGGGACACATTGGACAGCATACAATATGAAATAGTAATTTGTAAATTATTAAAGGTTCTTGGGTGAGGAGGGAGGAAGGGAAATAAGGGGAACTGGAACTGGTGGCCTAAGTGGAGGGAGGATGTTTTGAGAGTGATGATGACAACAATTGTGCAAATGAGGTCTGCATACAATTGATGCATTTATGGATCATGAGGGGAGGTGTATGAGTACCCAATAAAATGATTCATTTAAAAAGGGGTAGGGGAGAAGAGCTTTTTTTTTTTTTTTTTAAGAGGAGCTTATACCAAGGGCTCAAGTGGAAAATGTTTGGAAATGAATGTGGCAACATGTGTGCAGGTGTGTTTGATGCAGATGATGTATTGAATGTTCTAATAGGTGTAAGAGCCCCCAATAAAATTACTTTTAAAAAGAGAATTATGTGTGTGTAGGATTCTTGTGTATATGTGATGCTGCACAAATGGAGTGGAAATGCAAATTCTCAGTAGGGCCTCTGAGTGTGAGTCTTTCCTCTCGTGTGAGTCTGACTCCCTATGTCAGGACTATGTCCCTATGTCCGCCAGGAGTGTCCCCTTCATCTGTCCCCTTCATCAGCTGCAACCTGCCCCCATCCCTGGGATTTGAATGGATCCAGTCCAGGGTGGAATCTCCGAGTGATTCCCTGGTGTGTCCCAGAATCTCCTTTTGTTTGGGAGAAACCCGCCTTAAGGACAGAGAGCTGATTTTCATCGCTAAACCTTTGCCCTTTCATCTGTCCCTGTTCCCAGAGTGCTCACAGTGGAGTTTTTTTTTCACAGAGGTCCTGTAGGTTCCTATCCGGCCCGGGTGCCGAGGTCAGCTGGCATTTCTCAATGTCATGAGAGTCCTGTGTCCCATAGATGCTTTGTTGGTGAAAATGAGGTTAGATTATGTGTTCACATTCTTCAAAAATGAGTTCATTAAAAGGAACATGAAATAAACAACCATCTATATGTTTTCGTGAATGAGACGAGATCCTGAAGGCTGCTTGTAGATGGTTAGGGTTGGAGAAACGCTTGTCCTGGATTTTGGTGAGGGCACTGGGGGGGGGAGGACAGTGGCTGGGCTGAGGGAAGAGGAGGAGAGAAGTCTTTCCCTATGGCCACTGTGCCTCCACACTCCTCCCTGAGCACAGAGCATTCCAAGGGCAGGCCCATCCTTGAGGAGTAAACTCAATTTGAGAGGGAGGGACACTCAGGCGGCCATGGCCTTCAAACGCTTGGCTCTGTGTGCACGGGGAGGAGGGAAACAACTGTGGCTCACTGCAATAGCCTGCCAGTTTCATGAGTGACTCTCATGTCCTGAAAACTGTAAGCCATTTGAGTTTCTCCAAGAAAACACCTCCAAATCCTTAGCATTCTCCCCGCCCCTAGTCCTAATTATGGTGCCACTAACTACATTGGCTCCCCACCCCCTCGCCCACACTCAAAATGGGTCCCTCACCATTCTGAGCACAGCTATCATTTTGAATGGCCAACTGTGATGGATTTACAGAGTTTCTTCCAAGCCGCCCGCCATTTGGGTTTCATGCATCAGGGGAGGCCCCTGGGAATAGAGTCGTTCCCTCTCAGCCGGTTGTCAACACCCTGGTAGACATAAAACAGCAGGCTGGCTATCAAGCTGACTTCGCCAGTGAGGTTGACTGTTCACCTCTCCTCTGGGGGCGATTGCTGCATGGCATCACCCATCTATGAACTTCAATTTCCATGGTACTTTTTGAAAACGAGGTCGTTTCATTTTTCTACCATAATGCTAAGGAACCTGGTAGCAAGTGGCTATGAATTGGACTTCAATCCGGAAGGTCAGCAGTTTGAAACCACCCGCTACCAGCTCCGAGGGAGAAAGACGGGACCTTTCTATTCCGTGAAGAGTTCCAGTCTGGGAAATGCACCAGGGCAATTCCACCTTGCCCTAGAGCGACACCATGAGTCGGCATCAACTGATGGCAGGGGGTTTCCGTAGTCCTGGCCTACCGACTGAGGCGGGGATAACACCCAGGAGGGATCATCTTTACAATCATTGGACCGCTAACACCTAAGTGCCTCTGCCCCTGTGCTGTGTGCCAATCACTGAGGCATCTCCTCCCGTCCACACTCTGTGAGGGCGGTATTGTTAGCCCTCCCATTTTACAGATGAGAAACAGAGTTCTCCTAAGGTTACGCAGCTGGGCAGTCTGCCTCTGGAGCCCCGGACCTTGAAAACCATCCCCATCGCCACTGCATCGGTACTGGCAACAACAGATACGGACCATTAGACAGCACGCACGTGAACTGCTTGTCTTCTCATTTACTTCCTGCAACGACCCCCTAAGGAAGTATGGTGATCATCACCGCATTTTACAGAGGGAGAACACGGAGGCTTACAGAAGGTGATTGAGCAGGGAAACATCATCAGGAATTTTGAGGCCGGACGGCGAGTCTGTCGGACACTTCTTTTACCACATCAAGAGTTAGTTGCCTTTAAGAACGGGATCTGGATCCTGGCAGGGCAGCAGACCCTAAGCCACAAAGTCCCTCCCTCAGGTCACCAGCAAAGCAGCTAGAAAGTTTAAAATGCCCTGAGGGTCCCGGGAGAAATGGTGAGATCTAGGGCTAAAGTACTCACTCACTCACTCACGGCTGTTAAGTCAATCCCAACTCCTGGCAATCATGTTTAGATAAGGTTTCCGAGGTTGCAGTCTTCACAGGAGCCCACTGCCTCATCTTTCTCCTTCTGAGCTCCTGGTGGATTTGAACTACTGATCGGGAGGTTTGCAGTCCAGCATCACCTGGGGCGGCGGAGACACCCGGAACCCAGGCGGTGTCTTGAATTATGCACTGAGCTGCTAACCACAGTTAGTGGTTTAAAGTTACCAGCAGTCCTGGTGAGGGAGAAAGATGAGGTTGTCTGTCCACAGGGGGTGGAGGGGGACAGTTAGACTGTCCTGTGAGGCGGCTGCGAGGTGAGGGACCCTTAGCAAAGCTGGTCACCGGGTCTTCCCTCCTACAGAACTGCAGGGTGGATTTGAACTGCCAACCTTTTGGTCCGCAACTAAGTCTTCGTCACTGCAGAATCAGTTCTATAATGGTCTAAATTGTGCTAGCTTATTAACGTATCCTTAAAAAAAATCTGCTGCCATCAATTTGGTTCCGACGCTTCGCAACCCTGCAGGATGTGTTTGCGAACGAGAAGCTGTCCGGCGCTCACCCGCCGCACCCGCAAGGCTCCGTATGAATGTCGTTGAAAGAAGTCCGTGTTGTCGTTGCTGTTGTGGGTGCCGCTGACTTGGCCCCGACGCGGAGCCATCCCACAGGCAATGGAATGAGGTGCTGTCCACTCCCGCGCCGTTCTCACCGCGATCTTGCGTGGAGCCCGCCGAGGCAGACCCCGGGTCAGCCCTCCTGGGCCAGGGCTTCTTCCCTCTCTCCGCTTTACTGGGCTCGGTCGCCAGGGCAACTGGACCACATGGATAAGGTCCGTGAGACTCAGGCTCACCATCCTTGCTTCTGAGGCGCGTTCCGACTGTACTTCTTCAAGATGGGTCTGTTTGCTCTTTGGGCCGTTCAAGGTGGGGTTGTCCATGGTCTTGGCCAGCACCGGCATTCGAGACATGCCCTGGTCTTGGTTGACAGGATTAGAAATGGTGATGAAGCTCCTTGGCACTGAAAGGCTACGTTCCCGATCCCGGTATCCAGGCACCCCCGCCACGTCCCACCCCCAACACCATCCGCCTTTAGCCAGTCGACACAGTTTGGGGGCTCAGACTCACAGCAGGTGGCGAGGTTTGAGCCTGAGAAAGGCGGTGCCAGCGCTGAGTGTCTCGATGTCACCTCCAGTCACAGCTGTCATTCTTCCCTTCTGAAAAGTGCCACCCAGAACAGAAGATATGCCACACCACCCCCTCACCATGCCTGCCACTTCATAGCACTCATACTGGGGTCTTCGGGTCCCTTCTCCAGATCTTATTAAAATACACCCCAGGCTTGGGGATGGGCCCCAAATGGCACCGAGAGACAGAGCTTGCCCTTAGCCATCCAGCTCAGAGGAGGTGCCATCCTCTCCACTCCTTTACCACTCAATGGATGCCACTCACTTGCCCTCACCGCCAGGCTTGTATTTCACATCCCCTTATAAAGTGACCAGACGTCCCGCTTTTTAACAATTTGACAATGTCCCGTGACATTTTAAAATTAAAACAAATATATTATAATTCTATGTTTGTGTTCTATGAAAAATTTTGTTGCTCCATATAGACCAAATTTTTAATCAAGAACCCCCCACCCTCTCGTCAATGGTGTCCCGCTTAAAATCTGGTCACTCTACGGCTTTGGATGATAAGTGCACTGGGGAAGGCCATCCATCAGGCTTTCTGCTGCATTCTCAGCACCTAGTCCTGCGCCCAGGAGCCCTGGTGCACTGTGGCTTGGGCTGCTCACCCCAGGGCGGCCCTTCTCAGCCATTTTCCCCCAAACCTTGGAAGCCCCCTCATAGATACTCCACCCCCAGGGGAGGGGGGCGACCCTCGGTGATGTCCTCCCACAGAGTACAGCGGGGAAAGGAATTTTAGAAGAGTAGTTTTACGTTGGGGAAGCCAGGCAAACACTACTTCAGGTGGTCCGGCACTTGACAACTGGCTTGCTAGTTCTCGCTTTTCCTTTCCTCCAGATGACAGTCAGCCTTATCTTTCCATTGACACGGATGTGATGCCCACAACACACTCCCTGTGGGCTCTTCGGACCCCCACCTCCCCAGCCCCTGGCCCCACCCTCATCCTGAGAAACCATCAGATGAATCCCAAGAGAGGGGCATCCTGCAAAACATTTGACCAGTGCCCCTCCAAACTGTCAAGGTCATCGCAAACACATACAAAACGTTTAGAAACTGTCAGAGATGAGAGTCGTCTAAATAGACAGGGCAACTCGATGTAATGTGGTCCTGGAAGGGATCTTAGAACAGAAAAAGGACTGTAGATCCAAACTAAGGCTATCAGAGTAAAGCCTGGATTTCTGTTAATGACAATGCTTCAATACTGGTTTGTTCTAATGAACATACCCTGCAAATTATACAAGATGCTAATAATAGGAGTAATAATAGGGGACACTAGGTAGCAAGTATTTGGAGACATTAGACTAGCTTTTAAGGAGCCCTATTTTGTCTAGTGTAGGAGCCCTGAGTGGCATAGAGGTTACATGTTGTTCTGCAGTTTGCAAGGTTGGCGGTTCTAAACTTTTAGCAGCTCTGCAAGAGAGACGGGACTTTCTACTTCTATAATGAGTGACAATCGCAGAAACTTACAAGGGCAGCTCCAGCCTATCCTGTAGGGCCCCTGGGAATCAGTGTGGTCTCCACGGCAGTTAGCGAGAGAGAACGCGGAGTGGTTTACACACTGGGCTGTGCACCACAAGACCCGCGGTTCGAAACCACCAGCTGCTTCTTGGGAGAAAGATGAGGGCTTTCTTCAGTCTCGGAAACGCACGGGGAGGCTCGGCTCTGTCCCTTGGGGTCACAATGAGGTGCAGCAGCTCCATGCACTGAGTTTGGAGCTTTATTTACCTGGATACGAATTTTCTTTGAAATTAAAATGGTTCTAAAAAAATAAAATTTACTTCAAATGAAAAAGAAAGACTTAAACCCAGTTGCACTCCTAAAGGAAGAACCAAGCCACAGAGACTAACTTCCAGGTAAGCAGAGCTCTTGGCTTCAGGGACTTGGGAGAAGGAAGAGGCAGAGATAGAGGGGAGCTGGGCATGGGGGAGGGGACCAGTGAGTCACAGCACAACCAGAGCAAACCAGAAGCAAATGAAAGGGGAAAATGTCTTTTCCTTGGCTGCTCTCCTGTCCAACTCTCTTGTCTTATATGCCCGGCCCTCTTCCCCTGCTTTCTCCCAGAAGCCATGACCTTCTAATGGACAGTGTCATTATGCTGGGTCCTTTTTGCCCCACCTCCTATGGCTCACCCCTCTTTTCAACCCTGCTCTGGGCCCCAGGGGAACTGAGCTGTAATACAGATCAACAGATTCCCAACCTTTGACTTCCTGGGCCTCGGCCAGTGAGAGGCACTGCCTGCAGCTCTGGGAAGGCAAGACAGTGGGGCCAGAAGAAGTACTTAGGTTCGTTCTGTTATGGATGGAGCTGTGTGTCCTCCACCCCCCAAGTATATGTGAACGCAGCTGGACCATCTCAGTATGGTGCCAGTTATCTTCCGTTGTGTGATTGGATGAACGCCTTTGTGTTGGAAAGGCAAGAATGGTAGGAGATTCGTCTCACACACCTGGGACAGAGTTTCAAGAGAGACCAGTCCCTGGAGAAGGGCATTGTGCTTGGTAAAATGGAGGGGCAGCGAGCCCCAGTGGCGTAGTGGTTGTGCGCGGGACTGCGGCCCACTGGGATGGAGGTTCAATTCCAGCTCCACGGAGCAAAGACTGGGCCTCCTACTCCCACCACCGGAGAGCAGTGATGTCCCCCCCCAAAAAATGGGGGGGCATCAAACAAGAGGGAGGATCTCAATGGGTTGGAGAGCATGGCGGCTACAACAGTGGGATTCCAACAAGAAAAAGGCAAGGCTGGCACAGGCCAGGCCGGTGTTTCCTTCTGTTGTCTGGACAGTTGATCGCTCTGGACTCCACAGAACCTATGGATTCCACGGCACCAAGCACGACGATGATGGAAACGAGGCTGGATTAGAGGCGGCTATGCTAGGGAGGAGGGAGGAGGTTGTGCCTGGAGTCCATTTCTCTCGAGCTGTAAAAGAGATTGAATTAGCAAGTGGGGATCAGAGGGGCCTGATTACCACCAAGAAAGGAGCACATCCTTTGGACCCAGGATCCCTCCCTGCTCTAGGTTGGTGCCAAGACACTTGGAGTTCTCCAAGGAGTGCCAGGCCTACAGATGCTGAAAGCGGACCAGGTCCCTCCTCAGAGCTAGCAGAGAGAGGAAACAACTCCCCTTGAGCTGGCCCAGAATTCTTCTAGCTCCCTAAACAGCGAGAGGGTAAGCTTTTGCTTGTGAATCCATACACTTGGGGTGTTTCTGTTATCACAGCACTAGTTGACTCCTCCCCACAGTTAACCCCATGTTGGCCATGTCTCTCTACCAGAAGCCACAGCTCGGGTAGACAGCCCTGCTGCGCTTCTCATGGGGTTCCTGGACTTGATGTCCAGCAAGGTCAGCGTGCTCGGCCACGAACAGAAAGGACGGAGAGTCAAGGTCATCCAGAGACATCGAAGAAAAAGGCCTGGTGATTTATTTCCCGCCACCGCCACCACCCCCCATCCAACACCTCCCCCCACCCAAACTAACTACTGAAAACCCTAAAGAGGGCCTTCCACACATCTGTGGGAAAATAGAATAAATAAGACTATGGACTGCTCTTTTTCTCCACAAACTATTGGGAGCCGCCCACATATTCTGATGATCCACATGGAGTGATCGATAGTTGAAGTCAACTCCCTGCAACTGGTTTCATGCCCCTTCCAGACGAGGATCGAAGGAAAGTTCTGCAGAGAAGGAGCCTTCAGATGGCACACCGTGCCTGGTTTCAGCAACCCAGTGCCACCGAGTCGATTTTGACTCATCATGTTCCCATCGGACAGGGGAGAACTGCTCCGAGACTGTAACCTTTTGACTGGGCATAAAAAGCCTCACCTCTCTCCGGAGGAGTGGCAGGTGGTTTTGAAGCACTGCCTTGAGGTTAGCAGTCCCTCTAGTAACCCAGTACGCCCCGAAGCTCCTCCTTCATGAAGTTCGTCTCCATGGCAGAGTTAAGTGTGCCATTTGTTCCCTGCAGGGACCAGCACGGACAGCAAGCGTACGTACTATGTTTATGGTCTGTTGCTTAACTTCCCTTTTAGAATGCACCTTTCAACAAAATAATAATAATCTATAAAGTATTGAAGGCTGGTGGGGGAGGAGGGTCAGGGGAGGGAGGAGAAAAGATGAAAAGCCGATATCAAGGGCTCAAGTGAAAAGGCAGAGACTTGGAGAATGATGATGGCAGCAGGCATGCAAAGGTGCTTGGCAAAGTATATGTATGTATGTATGTATTGTGATAAGTGATGTACGAGCCTCCAATAAAATGATTAAAAAAGAAAGAAAAAGAATGCACATCTCATGAGGGCAGGGTTTTGGTGCCTTTGGTGCACTGCTGCATCATGTGATAACTATTGGTTGAATTAATGGATATTCACTTTTTTTCTATACTAATATGGTAATCATGAATAGCATGGAACTATTGAGCACTTGAAATGAGGCAAGGGCGATGGAATTTTTAACTTTCTATCACTTTAGCTTTAATCCAGATAGCCACATGTGCCTAGTGGGGACAGTGTAGCTCTAAGAGGATTGATTTCCTGAGGCTTGGCAATTCTCTAGCTCCTACAGTCCACTCTGCCCCAGGAGGGCTTAAGAGAGCTGTTCAAGGAGCCACAGCAAAAGCAGCCCCCTGGCTTGGGCTGTTTCTCTCGTCCCCGCCCCTGGGAACTGTGCGATGCTAGTCTTTTTGGCTTCCTTCTGGGCAGGCGCGCTGGGGAATGCCTGCCTTGCTTGTGTGCATGGACATTTTAAGTTCCCTGCGAACTTTCCATTTCTTGGATGATCCGGTTACACTGTACCCCTTTAGAAATGTGGAGCAGGCCCTTAAAAACTCCCAGTGCATAAGAGAAGGCTGGCCCTGAGCCAGGAAGCCCCAGATGCTGACTGACCCTCTGCCTGGAAAGTCAGCTTGGGAGGGACGCTGAGGTCCTAATCCGCTTCCAGACCGCTCTAAGTAGGTTTTAGCCAGTGACCTGTAAAACAAAATTAGTAAAAGGGACACTTTATTTCCAGCTCCTTAGAGAGCTTCTAAAAACCACCGAGGAAGCCAGCACAACAAATTCAGGGCTGGGAGGGTGAGGATCAACCCCCATGTTCAAAAGCAAAAGTCTCCTGCCTTTTTTTAATTATTATTATTAATTTTTAAATGGTTTCTCTTTACTGCAGAATTCCACGCACAGGAGATATTTCCTGAGGCTTGTGCAGGCGTCCCCAGGGCCCAGAAGGTGGGGGAAGTCATTTCTGAAGAAGAGGGAAGCCTGGTGGCCCAGCAAGGCCAAATGACCCACCCCCATGGGACCTGCTTTAGCCGCCTCCCCCCCACCCCCGCCTTGCTCTTCTTACTTCACCCCAAAGAGCTGGCCTATTACCCAAGATCAGGAAACGGTCCGTATGAGAGCCTGGCCCACGGAGCATACATGTTCTGTTTTTTATTCTGCCTCTTTTTAAAAAAAAATACTCAAGTGTGTTTTCCTTTCCCATCATGTCATCTGGAAGCAATTCCTCCCAACAGCTGGATTTGCTTTCACAACTGGTAAACACATCGCATGGTAGGGCAAGGAGGAGGAGGAGGAGGAGGAGGAGGAGGCAGCGGCTGCGTCCCACCAGAGGAAGCACTTTTGCCTCCTTGCTCCGAGGCTTATCTTGCATTGTGCCCGGAAACTGGGGGTGGGGGGCAGGTGGGGGAGGAGCAGTCTTCAAACAGGCGGCCCACATGGCATTTCCTCCTCCAGAGGGTCTTCTGGGGAGGGGAGGGGGGGTAGATTTTCGAAATACTTTGCAGATAGAACCGGTGGGCTGTAGGCCAGATTGCCAGCTGTCAAGATGCTGAGCTCCGGGAGTTTCCTCCCAAAGGGGTCAGCAGACCCTCTGGGTAAGGTCCAGGGCGCTTGAGAGCTGCTGGAAGCCCCTCTGAGCGGAGCTGCTGCCACCAAAGCCCCAGAGCCTTCCCTGGGGCACCACAGAGGATGGGTGGATGTGTGCTCCCCTAAGGCACTCGGTCAAGGACGCACAGGCCCTCCTCGAGCGCAAGGAGGCACACAGAATACAAAGAGAACCATGGCCAGCCTCTGCAGGGGCCACACTTGTCTTGGGGTTGTAGGCTTAAACATTCTCTCTCCAGGTCTCTCTCCAGGGCCTGCGGAGGCTCCTCCTCTAGGTTGGTTCCGGACTCTTGTGTTTCTGGAACCTAGGGGTTCAGAGGCACAGTGGGCGCTGGAATACAGTCCTAGGGAGAAGCCTCCGACTGCAGCCCTCCCTCCTCAGCTCAGTGCTTGGGGAGCTTAGGAGTCCGCCAGTGAACAGGCAACCAAGGGGGTGAAGCCACAGTGGGTGTGGGCCACCAAGGGGCCAGGTCTTGCGGTTGGTCACAGGAGGTGCAGGCCACTTTCTCCCAAGCATCATCATGGCGCGAGGTAGCAGGCCCTGCCCTCCCTTCTCCCACAACCTGGGCCTGGGCTTCAAAGGTTGCCTTAGCAAATATTGTTGTCCCCTCGCCCACTGGGCAGACTCAAGGAGACGTGTCTGTTGCAGTTACAGGCTCTGAAGAGAGCGACGCCTGCAGACAGCGTTAGGGCCTGAGACACAGTGTGCTTCTGGACCCAGGGGCCCGCTGTGCCCTCCCTCCGGACTTTGCTTCTAACTCACTCGCTGCCCTTGAATGGATGCTGCCTCACAGACAGGATAGCACTACCCCTGTGCTTCCTGTGAGTTTCTACAGGGTAACTCTACGGGGTGGTTTCCAACGGCTAACCTTGCAGTTAATAGGCCAAAGAGTAACCACGCGGCCACCAGGGCTCCTTTGGATTTTGCGGCTACTGCGGTTTCTCTCCTCTAGAGCCCCTGCAGCCTGGTGCTCGCTTCTCCTTGCCGGGGTTTGGGGGGAAGAAACGACCTCGTGCGTCTTTCCAAATCTCACGGTCTCACACCTGGAGCTTTGGAAATCAACGGCTCTCTGGTTGCTGCCTGAAGCTCATTCCTTAGGCCTTGGTGCCGCTGGTCTCACCGGCAGGGCTGCTCTGCTGCGGTCTCTGAGCATGCTGGGAACAATTCATCGTCAGGGGCAGGGGCGGGTGGGGAGGCTGAGGGAGGGTGGCGAGCAACCCACAGGTTAAAACTTCCAAACAATCCTGGTCTAGAGTCCAGAAACAGGGGAGACGAACAGCCCGATGCAAGGTATGGGCTTTGTTTGGATTTCAACAAACTACCTGTAGCTGCATGAGAAACCCTAGTAACATAAGGGCTGTCCTTGGGTTGTTGCCAAACGGTCAGAAGTTCGAAACCGCCAGCCGATTTTCAGGAGAAAGATAAAGCTTTCCATTCCCGTAAAGAGTTGCTGTCTGGGAAACCCACACAGTCAGTCCTACCCTGTCCTGAAGGGTTGCAGTGAGGGAGAGCTGTCCCCAAGCCGAACTCCCTGTCACAGAGCCAATCTGACTCACAGTGACCCTGTAGGTCAGAGTAGAACTGCCCGTGTGGGGTTTGGAGACTCTAACCCTTTGCAGTAGCAGGAAGTCTCCTCGGTCTCCCAAGGAGCAGCTGGGGGTTTGGAATCACTGTGGAACCTACTAGGACTCTTCAGAGCTGACTCCAGGGCAGTCTGGTTTTTGTAAATACACTCTTGGGGTTAATGAGGACCCCAAAGCACAAAGCCCATTGCCATCTAATGGAAAACCTATATAAGGTTTTTGGAACTGCACAATAATTTTTAAATCATTTTATTGGGGGCTTATACAACTCATCACAACCCATGCATCCATCCACTGAAAACCAGACACATTTGTACATTTGTTGCCATCATCATCCTCAAAGCATTTTCTTTCTATGTAAGCCCTTGGTATTAGCTCCTCATTTTCCCCCTCCCTCCTTGCTCCTTCCTCCCTCTCAAGTCCTTGATAATTTAAAAATTATTATTATTTTATTATATCATATACTGTCCAATGTCTCCCCTGTTGTCTGTACTCCAGGAAGCAGGTTATATGTAGATCCTTATAATCGGTTTCCCCCTTCTACCCCACCTTCCCTCCACCCTCCCAGTATTGCCACTCTCACCACTTGTCCTGAGAGGATTATCTGTACTGGATTCCCCATGTTTCTGGCTCCTATCTGTACCAGTGTACATCCTCTAGTCTAGCTGGATTTGTAAGCTAGAATCAGCATCATGATAGTGGGGCAGGGGGGTGGGTTGGGGAGAGGAAGCATTTAAGAACTAGAGGAAAGTTGTATGTTTCATCATTACTACACTACACCCTGACTGGCTTGTCTCCCTCCCCGAGACCCTTCTATAAGAGGATGTCATGTTACCTCCAGATGGGCTTTAAGTCCCCAATCTGTACCCCCCCTCATTTATAACGATATAATTTTTAGTTCTATGATGCCTGAAATCCAATCCCTTTGACACCTTGTAGTCACACATGCTGCTGTGCTTCTTCCATGTGGGCTTTTTTGTTTCTGAGCTAGATGGCCATTTGTTTACCTTCAGCTCTTTAAGACTCCGGATGTTATATCTTTTGATAGCCAGGCACCATCAGTTTTCTTCACCACTTTTGCTTATGCACACATTCGTCCCTAGCGATTGTGTCAGGAAGGTGCGCATCATGGATGCCATTAGGTTTGTTGTTGTTGTTGTTGTCATCATTTCATTTGCTTTGGTCGCTTCATCTTACAATGTTTTGTTTTTGTGTGTGTGCATATTATTAACTCTGCGGGTCTATCTAGATAAGAAAGGCTGGATGAACAGTCTGGAGGAGAAAACAATGGAATTGATGGTTCTTCAGGGACATGGGAGAGGGGGAGGAGGAGGAAAGGAGTTGACCAATTCAGGAACAAGGAAACAATAAGTGATTCAAAATCAATGCCAAGGTGGGTGTGAGAGGCCTGATAGAGATTGATCAAAGGTAATGTAAACTAGAGAAATTACTGAAACCCAAAGGCTGAGCATGATAGTGGGGCAAGAAGAAAGTAAAAGGAAATAGAGGAAAGAAATAGGAGGCAAAGGGCATTTATAGAGGTCTAAATATAGGCATGTGCACATGTAAACATATTTATATATGATGGAGAAATAGGTCTATCTGCATATACCTATAGGGCTAGTATTAAGGCAGCAGATGGACCTTGGGCCTCTACTCAAGTACTTCCTCAATGCAAGAATACTTTGTTCTATTAAATTGGTAATCCATGATGCTCACCTTCCTGGGACTACTCATCTTTGTGAGAACAAATAGACTCTTCTCGCTGTAGAGAAAGACAGCTAATCTTGCTGGTAGCAATCCCACACTTAGCAAGCATGCTACCTGAGCTCCTAATCATAAAGATAATCAGGAATATTTTAATTTGGACTGATAATAGAAATTATGAACGTTATTCATTCTGATACATGTGGTAACATGCTGTGGTGATGTAAGAAAATGCCTTGGTCTTTTAATGATGCCTCTGTGTGGGCGTGGTCTTCTCATGAGGATTCTGGGAACTTGCTCTTTTTCTCCCTGGAGGAGAGCCTCTCTCTCTCTCTCTCTCTCTCTCTCTCTCTCTCTCTCTCTCTCTCTCTGCTTCACATTCCTGTTGACAAGCCACATGGAGCCACCTTGAGGGCAGCCAGAGCCCCAGAGATGCTTCTTCTGCCACTGGACTCACAGGACTTTCCACCCATCTGCCTGTGATCTTCCTGCACTGGACATCACTCCATGTACTGTGTGAGTCTGAAGAGGAATTCATGGACTGCTATTGGCTTTATGGGCCAATATCAAACTTATGGACTTGATCTGGACTGGGCTGAGATGTTTTATTGATGCTTGATTACTTCTTGATATATATAAAGTTCTCTCTTACATATATATGAGTCTCACTAGATTTGTCTTTCTAGTCAATCTGGACTAACACAGGATATGAGGGCTGCCATCCCACAAGCAGGACAGGAGCCCTGGATGCTTACTGGTTACGTGTTGGACTGCTCACTGTGAGGTCAGCAGTTCGAAATCACCAACTGCTCTGAGGGAGAAAGACAAGACTTTCTATTCCTGACAAGAGTGACAGTCTCAGAAATCCCTGGGGGCAGTTCTACCCTGTCCTAAAGGGTCTTTATGAGTCGGCACTTGACTTAGTGGCAGTGAGTAATCTCTTATTGCATGAAGCAGTCCCTTGAAGTAAATCTTGTGTTCTCTCTCTCTCTCTCTCTCTCTCTCTCTCTCTCTCTCTCTCCATATATATGAGGAAGCTGGAATAGATCATAGAATTTCCCTTCCCCCAATTTTGAAAAACACCCCCCCAGGGCCCTCCCCCATGTCTTCCTGGTTCTGTTTCTCCGAAAAACTGAAACGAAGAAAGCACTGACATACTGCTATGTACTCTGTCTTCCTTTATGCCTCTGGGTAAAAGGGAGGTGACTGAGGGCTGGCCATCCCCTGGTCCTCTCTCAGTACTGACCTTGGCTAGAAGACTGTTCTGAAAACCTACCAGAGTGATGCCCCGTGGAAAAGACAGCTCACAGAGAGACAAACGCCAACCCCAAACCCTAAATACACCTTCTCGGCCAGAACTCAACATAGGCTGTTTCCATAGTATCTTAAGCAGGATCTTTTTTTTTTTCAAATCATTGTATTGGGGGTTCATACACTTTTATCACGATCAATACATCCATCCGGGCTGAGCCCCGGTGCTGTAAATGGTTGAGTGCGGAACTCAAATCCAGCGGCGGCTGGGTAGCGCCCACGACCACCAGAGGCAGTGATGCCCACAAAAACAAAACAAAACAAAAATACATCCATCCATTGTATGCAGACTCTATTTGCATATTTCTTGCCATCATCATTCTCAAAACATCCTCCTTCTACTTAAGTTCCCTGGTATCAGTTCCCTATATTTCTCCCCTCCCCCATGAACCCTTAACAATTTACAAATTATCATTATTTTGTCATATAGTACCCTGTCCAATGTGACTCTTCACCCACTTTCCTATTGTCCAGGGAGGAGGCTATATGCAATTGGTTCTCCCTTTCTACTCCACCTTCCTTCTACCTTCCTGGTATTACCACTCTCACCACTGATCCTGAAGGGATTGTCTGTCCTCAATTCCCCAGCTTTGTTTCCAGCTTTGGTCTAGCTGGATTTGTAAGGTAGAATTGGGATCACAACAGTGGATGGGAGGAAGCATTTAAGAACTAGAGGAAAGGGCTGAGCCCCGGTGGCGTAGTGGTTGTGCACGGGACTGCGGTCCACTGGGATGGAGATTCAATTCCAGCTCCACAGAGCAAAGGTTGGGCCTCCTACTCCCACCACCTGAGGGCAGTGATGCCAAAAAAAAAAAAAGAACTAGAGGAAAGCTGTATATTTCATTGTTGCTATACTATACCTTGACTGGCTCATCTCCTCCCTGAGACCCCTCTGAAAAGGGATGCTGCTTCACCTACCAGTGGGCTTTGGGTCCCCAATCTGTACTCCCCCTCATTTACAATGATATGATTTTTAGTTCTTTGAAGCCTCACACCTGATCCCTTCGACACCTCGTGGTCACACAGGCTTAAGCAAGTTCTTTTTTTCTTTGGGGGGGGGGCATCACTGCCCTCTGGTGGTGGGAGTAGGAGGTCCAGCCCCACTGCTGGAATTGAACCTCCATCCCAGTGGGCCGCAGTTCCGCGCACAACCACTACGCCACCGGGGCTCAGCCCTGCAAGTTCTTTAATGTTGTCTTTTCCCCCCTTCCTAAAGATACCATCCTTGTCCCAATTGCTAAAAGGGCATAAGAATTCTAAGTCTTCTGTAGCCCTGGTAGCACAGTGGTTGTGTGACTGCGGCCCACAGGGTTGACGGTTCACATCCAGCAGCAGCTCTCCAGGAGCAAGGCTGGGTTTCCTACTCTCACCAGGGCAGTGATGCCAGGAAAAAAAAAAAGAATTCAAAGTCTTCTAACTAATGGCACCTCAATTTGGCTTTTTAACTTTTCTGCTCACACTTGATTGAATCCTAAGGTCACTGATCACAAGGGAGGGGGTGTCAACCTCCCCAGTGGCCTCCGGTGCCAACGCCACGGTTTCCCCCTCCAGAGGCTGCATGGAAGTGCAGAAGCAGACCACCCCAGGGGACTGAAAAGGCTCAGGATAAAGCAGGGACAGGAAAGGAGAATGGTGAAAACAGAACTTGTTTACCAAGCGATTTCTGGGCAGACTGTCAAGAGGGAGCCTAACGTGTGTGTCAACGCTCACCATAAAGCACAACCAACTATCCTTTTTGAAAAAAGAAAGGCAGGGATCTGTGTGGAAGGCTGTGGAAGCACCTTGTGGGCAAGAACGCTGTCCTTTACATGCACTGCCCTGTTCCAGCCTTTGGCACGTGCTTCCTGGATGCATGCAGTGCCTGGGCCCCGGCATTCTCGTAGCCACGTGTCACAGTTTACCGTGCCTTTTGCTTTGAAAAGGTTTCCTGAGAGCAGAAATAACCGTTCTCTCTCATGTGACTCACTCATACCAAAGATTCAGGAAATGGACATTGACTAGAGAGAAACACGTGCTTTTCGGAACCAGCTGATGACGAAATCCATTGAACACCAAGTCCTACCAAGGATCTGCAAGAAGCCATGACCTACAGAGGACATCAGGCTGCCAGAATTCCCAGAGGTTTCCCACTCTTCTCGTGTCTCTCCCCCACCACCCCCCCCCCCAACACAGACACACCGTTGCAAAGAAGTACATTTCCTGGCCCAGAAATCTGGTGAAGAAATGTCTGAGGATTTAAGTCTCAAGGGAAAGACAGACGCAAGGAAGGAGGTAGGGTAAAGGGAGTGTTGTTTCCAGGGCCTAACAGATTAAGGGCATCCCGATCCCACTTAAGAAAGGGGCCAGAAGCCCGACTGGTGTGCATTCTCACTTACCCACGTTACCAGCAAACTTTGGGAAGATCAGAAGGTCCGAAGATCATTACTGAAGAGGGGATCAGAGACATTATCGCCTACTCTCTCTGGTTAAAGAAAGAACAGGTCTTGGTCTTTTTTTTTTTCTTTTTTTTCTCTCTCTCCTGGTGTCAACCTCTCCTGCAAGGCGCTGTTGTCAAATCAAAAGGGGACCGATCCCGGAATCTTAGTTCTCTGATGACGGTGAAGTCAAAGAGATCTGTATCCTCTTAATCAAAGCGTGCGCCACCTAACTCGGCTCCCTGTCTCGTCCCTTGGCCCTGGCGACTCCTGAGTGCCGGAGGTTAAGGATTTGTTAAGGAAGAAGGGTTTTGATTAGGTGTCGCACTGAGTGTGATGTGACACGCTCTTGATCGGCAAGGGAGGGTTGCGGGCCGCGGGGGCATTAGAGCTAGATGCCAATATAAATGAGGAGTCTTGGGGAATGGATACTTTGCAGTTGGCCTTGATCTTTTGAGGACCCAAAGAGGTGCGTCTGTGGTTTTGTGCACGTGCGCACACACGCGTGCGGGTGTCTGGAGTGATGGCAGGTGAGTCCATTTTCAGGTCCCAGCGCTAATGGGCTGACTCCCGGACTTGGAGCTTGTCTTGCATTCTCCTCCCCGCCCCCCCCCTCCCCCCCCCCCCCCCCCCCCCCCCCCCCCCCACACACACACAGACATTTACCCCTCGGACATTTCGGCCTTGCTCAGGGAAAACCTCAAAGCACTCATCCATCCCTCCAGGGGTGGGGTGGGTTTCGACAACACTGGAATGCTGAACACCATTTCTAAGTGGAGGCCCTGAAAACGCCTGCCAAGGCTGAGCTGGCGCCCCCTCCCTGCAAATCTCAGCTTGGCGACGCACCTTCACCTTGCCGGGCAGTTTCTCTGGAGCGCACCGAGAAGAAACGCACCGAATCCCTGTCTCGTGGTCACCAGGTGGATGCTGACTCCAGGGGCCCTGCGGGGCCGAGCAGAACTGCTCAGTGGGCTTCGGAGACTGGAAATCTTGACCGGAACGGAGAGCCTCTTCCTTGTCCTGCAGAGTGGCTGGTGGGTGTGACCCACCCAACTCTGAATTCCCAAAGCCATGAATCCCCCAAGCCAGCAGGACTCTGGACAGAGAGAACAGGGGCCTGGAGAAGCCCTGGTGTGTGCACGTGGGGAAGATGGAATGAGGTCACAGAAAACACAGAAGGCAGGCACCCCCCACCTTCTGCATTAATCTTCTGAAAATATTGATCACATCAAGCTCTGTTCCTGCTCAAAGCTCTTCAGTGACCTTTCTCCCCTCACCCGGTGCCCAGAAAGGAGCACCCAGACTCTTCTTGGTGGCCCCGAGGGCTGCACACACTGGCCCCTGCCAAACCCCTCTCTGAGCTGTCCCTCACACCACTGCTCTTGTCTCCCAACCTTCCTTACGCAGCTCCCCTCCTAGAGTCCTTTCCCTGTTTCTCTTTCCCAGTAAAGACTACCCACCTACCAAGGGTTGGCTGAAGCCATTCTTTATGCAGACGTCCCAGCCCACAGAGATCTCGTCTTTCATGGGTTCCACAAGTCTAAGCTAGGAGCCCAGAACTCTTGAGGGCCCCTGGGATGGGATCAGAGAACCAACAGTTTGAGATGCCTACCTTTGAGAAGCTTGTGCTAGAGTGGACAGAATCTGACAGCAAGCATGGACCACCCATAAGTAAATTGGAGTGTGTTAGGAGCTGCTTCTCACTATGACAAAGGAACAAAAATCCTCCAGGGAAAGGGAGCCCAGGGAAGCCAAGTCTTAAGGGAAAGGAACAGGTTATAGTCTTCATAAGGACCGCCAGAGCAGGCCTGGTGGAAATGGTGGAAAATTTAAGAGGAGTCAGGGAGGGAGGGAGTCAAGCAGATGTCCTGGGAAAGCGAATTCTAGGCAGAAGGAACATCTAGATCCTCAAGCTTGGTTGGCTTAACGAGGGACCTGGAGGCTCCTGTGTGGGGAGGGGTATGAGATGCTGGCAGGGAGGTGGTCAGGGGCAGTGGAGTCCCTGGAGGACTGGTCGACCACCATCCAGAATGCATGTCTAACGCTGAACAAGAGGGACGCTCGTGCTCGTTTGTGAGTACTTGGAGACCTGCCTGACGTGCTCAGTAACTTTTCATGAATCACTTGAGAAGTTTCATGTCTCAAATTTCCTGCATGGAAATCCTGCCTACCACAACTACTGACACATTACGTGGGGTAGCCCAGTACTGGGTCCTGGAGACATGTGGAGGAAGAAGGTATGCTCGCTGGCCTCGGGAGGGTAGAAATTCCCACGGTAGGACGCTCTCTGGGCTTCTTCTCACAGAAAGCAGTGACAGACAGCTAGGTCGCAGAGCGGTTTGAACACTCGACTGCCTCCTGGGATGAGACTTCTTAGCGTGAGCTCTCTCTTGGATTTGGATAGAATTCTATAACCAAGACTCATTTCTCTCCCAATAAAATGTTCATTTTAAAAATTAGTGAAGATAGTCTTGATAAAATATAATAGAAAAATCTATCCGGGTGCTTTTTTTTTTTATGTTCAGATTTTATTTGAAATCTAATTCCAATTTCCGGGGTGCTTTGAACAACAAAAAGAATTCATCAGCTCTCATAGCTGAACAGTCCAAAGGTGACACTTCAGACAGGACTTGACCCAGCAGCTCAGGGATGGAACAGCTCAGGTGCATCTGCCGTCCTCCGTGTCAACTAGGTCCTAAAGCTGACTCTCCCCCTGGCTTACAGGTCCAGCATCTCAGAAACTCGCAGGGGCAGTCGTACCTGGTCCGGTAGGGTGGCTAGGGGTCAGATGGACTTCATGGCAGTGAGAGCGCATACCCTGGGACATAACTTTCTGATTCAAATTCAGGAGGACCGAGAGTCTCGATTCCAGAATGACTAGCCTAAATCTGAACATCTCTGCAACGGAAACACTTAGGGTCACGTAAGCCCAAGACTGGGCAGGCTTCCTTAAAGGGCACTCAGGAAGCGAAAGCAAGATGCTAAAGCAGGGTTGGTCTCATTTAATTTGCATTTCTGGAGTAGGTCCAGATAGAGACGCTTTATCCATTGTTTTATTGCCTGAGAGAAGAAATCAGGAAGGTTTGACTCAAACCGTCTCCTGGCTCCAGTACTATACCCTGTGGAGACAGCTCCATCTTAGAACTGGATTAAATGCACACCCGTCCACATCAAACATAATTAATGATATTGCTGTTTCTGAGGCATCTGTAATTATTTTGGTTTTTTAAAGTACTTGGTTACAAAAAATATATAGTGGACTAAGAATGCCCTCAAAGCCACGCTAGACATCAACTTGCCTCTGAGGAAAACTTAGCATATAAGTTGTTTTCAAATCAAATATCATTTTTATAAAATACCAACATAATACAAGCCTTAATACCTTTAAAAAATGTAACAGAATTAGAATACATGTATATTTTCTAATGGAAATCAAAACTTGTTCATTTTAATTGTGCACTTTTCTTGACATATTTTGGAATCAATGTTTTCTCTTCACCCCCCACCCCCCACCCCTATGTGGACCTCACCAAATGCCAAGGGACCTTGATAAGCTTGTCACCTTGCTGTGAGTTTAGGGGACAAGTCCCTCAGAGGCAAGGTTGCGTCAGCGAGGATGGAGAGGTCGGGTCACGTGAAGGAGCACTGAGCCCAGCCTTGTTGCCGCTTCATCCTTTTCCACTCCTGGCACCCCTGCAGAATGTAACTCTTTACAGGAGTCAATCCGTTCTCGGAACACCTAGTGCTTTCAAACTGCTACTCTGTGGGTCACAGCCCAACTCCTAACTGCTACAGCACCAGAGCTCCCTCCAAGGCGCTAGAATCGGCCTAATTGGGGGAAAAAGCAAAAGTTACATAGCGTGAGGATTTGGGATGGTTTTGGGGGCTGGGGGGCTTGTGGATCATTTCCTAATTAAGGACATAATCCTGGAGCACTCTGTTTCTGGAGACAGGATCCCTGGGACCCAATGGATCGTGACTTGGCTGCTAGGCACCGATCAGCTGTTTCAAGCCACCAGCTGCTCCTCGGAGAGAGATGAGGCCTCCTGCTCCAGGCCCCGAAATTCACAGGGGATGGGGAAGGGTCTACTGGAATGAGTAAGATATGTCAATAAAATACTATTTGATTATAAAAAAAGAGAAAGAAATCCACATGGCAGTTCTACTCTGTCCTAGAGAGTCCTGCAAGTTGGAATCGAGTTGATGGCAGTGAGTAAATTGAGAGGGAGGGGGTTAGGTCGGTTTGGGGCATATTACCTTAAAGTAAAGTAACCAGATTTTAAAACTCTGTAGGACACATTGTTAAATTGTTAAAAAGCTGGACATCTGATCACCTTACCTTAAAGGCATCTGGAGATGTGCAAGGCCCTGCTGGGTGTGTGGGTTAGAATTTGAGTGGGGGTGGGGGGCGAGAAGAGGTCTGAGTTGGCCGATGCTCACTGTCTCTGACTTCCAGACACTCTGAGCCCTGCAGAAACAGGGAGGGAGTTGACAGCTGGCTTCCAAGTCATGCTAGTTGCAGTCAGTCTCAAATTGTAACATTAAAACACAGACCACTGAAGATATGGGGGACTAGGTCTGCCAGAGGGCAGCTCCTTCTGAGACAGGACGAAGAGGCACTGTTGATACTCACCTATAAGCCAACCTCCCTGCCATCAAGGCTATTCCGGTTCCCAGTGGCCCCACAGTGCAGGGTGGAACTGTCCCTTGGGTTTCTGAGGCTGTAAGTCTTCATGCGAACAGATGGCTTCATTTTTCTCTCCGCTGGCGGGTTCAATCTGCTGCCCTCCTCATGCAGATGGATCAACGTTTACTTAACCATCATCCTGCAGTTGCACATTTAGATTGCTTTCGGTTATTTTATACTCTCTACAATTGTAAATAATATTGCAGTATATATTTGTGCACAGAAATCATTCTGTGCATTTGAGATTTTTTTTAAGAGTGAATCGGGCTGAGCCCCGGTGGCGTAGTGGTTGTGCGCGGGACTGCGGCCCACTGGGATGGAGGTTCAATTCCAGCAGTGGGGTTGGGCCTCCTACTCCCACCACTGGAGAGCAGTGATGTTCCCCCCCCCCAAAAAAAAAAAAAAGAGTGAATCTTAGAAGTGGAATCATTGAGTTAACAAGTACCAATGATTTTAGGAGTTCTATATTTATGTTGCCAAATTACCCCCCTAAGAGGACTCTGTGTAATACACATTGTATCCAGCCATATAGGAACCCTTCAGCGCCCACACGGGCTATTGTCATGAAAGCAAACTGCTGCTAGGATTATCATAATCATAAATTTAATAGGGAGAAAATGAGCTTTTTTTAATAACTGTTGTTTCAACTTACGGCGAAGTCCATCATGCATTCAAAAGAGTACATTGATTCTAAGTACATGGTTCATGAATTTCAGAGTGAACCCTTCTGTGTAACAAGCACCAGATAAGCAACCAGACCCTGCCACACCCCTTCCCCCTACCCCCTGCCCCACTGAAAGGATCTGCTGTGGAGTTACTTCCCCCGCCCCCCAAATATTAGTCCATGCGTTATAGTTCCTCTTTTGTAAATTCTTTCCCAGTCTGAGTTTTAGTTATTTCTTTATTTGCGTTGAGAATATACACCGCAAAACACGCATTGATTCAATAGCTTCTGCGGGTACCACTGAATGGCATGAATAGCATCCTTCAAGGAATCACTGCTCCCTCCCTTCTGAGCTCTTCCTCCCTTCTTAGCATAAACTAACTGGGGTTTTTGGAGTTGTTATTGTTGGCTGAGTTCCAGGTATTGTTCCTAATCGAGCCTCGTGCTCAACGGAGCCCTTCTGTGGTGGCTGTGGTGGTTGGACGGTGCTCTTGAGCCGGTTCCAGCTCGTCATGGCCCTGTGCACATCAGAATGAACCCTGCCCGGTCCTGCACCGTCCTCACGACCGTTGCTGTGGGGGAGCCCGTTGCCGCAGTCACTGTGCCAACTCAACATGGAGAGGGCCTTCCTCTTTTTCATGGCCCCTTGGCTTTAGCCAGCATGAGGCCCTTCTCCAGGAACCAGTCTCTCCTGACAACATGCTCAAAGGACATGAAATGAAGTCTCACCGCCTTTGCTTCGTAGGAACATTCTGGCTGTACTTCTTCCAAGACAGATGTGTCTGTGCTTTTGGCAGTCTATGGTACTTTCAACATTCTTCACCAGCACCAGAATTAAAATGCATCAGTCTTCATTTCATCTTCTCTAATCAATGTCCAACTTTCACATGCATATGCGGGATTTTTTAAAAAACAATCCTAGTTTGGGGGTTCGCACCAAGTCCTATATCCAATCTAAGAACAATTAGTTCTCACATCATGGGCCTACTTGATACCCATCCTCAGGAAGGGAAAACAGAAGATACGGGTGCTGTAGAAAAGTATAGTAAAGAAATTAGATGGTACTCAGCTATCGGATTAAAATATCATCTGAAGTCTTAAAGACTTGTTTCAAAACAAGCAGCCATCTAAGTGAGATGTCAACTAGATCCACATGCAAGAAGCACACCAGCATCAGTGACTCAGTGATTGCAAGTCATATAATCCAAAGCAAAGGAGGAAATAGGAGCAGAGCCTAAATTGTGAGATTCTGGTTTATAGGCGGCTATGGATGATGATGGAAGCCAAAGATACGTCTGTGAACTCCACACAGGCTATAAGCCACCAGTGATTTCCTTCTATCCACAATGGAGAGATGGGAATACACTGGTTACCTAAGAGTGTGCACTGGAGAGAGGACTATAGGAGATCAAAATGATAAACCCAACTTGACTGGTTAAAACCTTGTTACTTAATCTGACCTCTGATACACATTGGACCTAATCTGGTTTTCAACATTTTCTCTGTGTGTTTTCTTTTTCATATTGGGGTTCATCTCTGATGTATTTTGTCTTTGGGGGGAGCCCTCTTAAATTTGTGTTACATTTTCAGTATAGAAACCCAAGCTTGATGAATCTATAGAGGTTTAAAGTAAAATAAGGATTCCTGGGGGCACAGTGGGGGAGGGGGTAGATAAAAGGGAGTTGATATCAAGGAGTTTAAGAAGAAAGAGAGTTTTGAAACTGATTGGGATAGCAACTGTATAATACTGCTTGACATCACTGAACTATACAATGATATATCTCTCTTAACTCCCAACTAACAATAGTAAAACAATAAATATAAAATAATAATGGTTTTAACACTACTTTATTAGGAGTTAATACAGATTCCATAGTTCAATCACATCAAGCAGAATTGTACAATCGCTCCACAATCAGTTTCCAAACATTCTTTTTCTTCCTGGACTCCTTGACATGGTGTCCCTTTTACCCTCCCTACCATCACTATACCCACTGCCTGATGAAACCCTTGTTCCATTTGCTGTCCCTATAGATTAATCAATCCTGAGGCTCATATACTGAAAAACAGAAAAAGCATATAATACAGCTGCTAGAGGGTGATCCGCAATTACATAACACCTCTGAGATATACCTAATATAAGTGACCAAAATCAAGACAAACCAAAAATACAGAAAATGTTGAAAACCAGATCAATCAGTCAGATGGAGGATCAACTGACCAAGTTTTAACTGTTCAAGTCGGATCGATGCCTTTGCTCTTCTATACTCATCTTTGCAATGCCTCTGTTTAATAACCACCCCTCTCCCTCAATTATGGACAGAGGGAGACCACAGGAGGCTGGTTTACAGTGCAGTTCACACAAACGACTCTTGGGCTCCCACTGTCATCCACAGTCTTCTGTAAGCCGGAGTCTCACAATTGAGGCTCTGATACTGATCCCGCCTTTGATTTCAGATGATAGGATTTACAATCCTCCAGTCACTGATGATGGTGTGCTTCTTCCATGTGGACTTAGTTGCCATCTTGCTTAGTGACTGCTTGTTTGGAAACAAGCATTGAAGGCCCCAGACATGATTTTACCTCATAGCCAGGCACCATCTCATCTCTTCACCACCTTTTGCTGTTGGACCTGTGTCTTCTGTGTCCCCTTCCTCAAGAGGCATGTAGAGTAGAGCCATGATGTAAGAGCTCATTGTTCTTAAAGTTGGAGCTGGGATTTAGTGTTAGTCCCAAGTCCGTTTCTTATAGGGTGCTTTTTAATTTAATTTATTCTTTTTCTTTTTAATTTATTATTCCTTGGAGTTATTACCTATATCACCCTATAGTTCAATAATCTCAAGCAGGATTGTACAATTGCTTCCACAATCAGTTTTCAAACATACTTTTTCTTCCTAGACAACTTGACATCATCTCCCTTTTAGCCCCCATCTCCCACCCCTGAAAGCTTTATTCTACTTGCTGTCCCTATAGATTCATCAAGTCTAGGTTTCATTTACTGAAAAAACAGAAGAAACAAAACCATATAGGACAACTTCAAGAGGGTAATTCCAATGACATAACACCTCTGAGAGACACCCTAATTTGAAAAAAAACGAAAGCAAAATAAAACTGAATATCCATGATAGGTTTGCCAGAACAATACATGTGCTAATATAGCATATAAGGCATTGATGTAACAAGTCCTTATTTGTCTGCCTACCAACCATTCACCTATCTTAGTACAGCTGTCTTCTGCTTCCTCAGACACCATGTATTTTCCGACTTCAGTCCTCAAAGTGTGTTTGAGTTAGCGTCCAGGTCACCCAGTGGAGTCCTGCATGGGATCTCACTGATGTAGCCTCGGAGCATGCTGTGCACTTTGAAGGTTCAGAATTCAGTCTCTTCATGCCCTATAAAATGGTTTTGGGGGGAAAATGACATAAAATAAAACAAAATAAATACTTTAATTATTTTTTTCTCAAAAAATAAAACCATGGTTCAAGTCAGGTGTATTTTAGTCCTCAAAGTAACACCTTTGCTTTTCAATACTTTACAAAAGTCTTGTGCAATGCATCACTAGACGTCTTGACTGCTGTTTCCATGAACACTGATTATGGATCCAAATAAGATGAAACCTTTGGCAACATCATCCTTTTCTCTGTTATCATGATATTACCTAGTGGTCCAATTGTGAAGATGAGTTGTAATACAAACTGAAGGTTGTAATCTTTGATCTTCATCAGCAAGCGCTTCAAATTCTCTTCACTTTCAGCAAGCAAAGTTGTTAAAAAGCCTTCCTCCAATCCTGATGTCACATTCATCTTCACATAATCCAGCTTCTCAGATTATTTATTCATCACACGGACTGAACAAGAATGGTGAGAGGACACAATCCTGACACACATCTTTCCTAATTTTAAATGATGTAGTATTCCCAGATTCTGTTCACACAACTGCCTCTTGATCCACGTACAAGGTCCACATAAGCACGATGAACTGTTTTGGAATTTCCATTCTTCGCAAGGCAATCCATAGTCAAATGCCTTGGCACAGTCAATAGTTGCTGTTGACAATAAAACATAGTCAAGAGTTAAGTAAACATCTTTCTGGCATTCTCTGCTTTCAGCCATGGTCCATTTGACATCAGCAGTGATACCCTTATTTCATATCCTCTTCTGAAACTAGCCTGAACCTCTGCAGCCCCCTGCCAATGTACTGCTGCAACCTTCAGAGTAATGTTAGTGATATTGTTCCATAATTGAGCATCCTATTGGGTCACCTTTCTTTGGAATGTGTACAAATGTGGATTTCTTTTTTATTTTCTCTATATTTGCACACTTCATTATAATATTTTCATTTGCTTTCCTTGAGCTACCCTCTGAAAATTTTTGTTCGGTGCTTTGATTTTCTCCTTTCTTCCATTTGCCTCAGCTTCCTGAGTCTTTTCTGACATTAACATTGATCTTTTCTTTCTTGTCTTTTTAATGACCTTTTGCTTTCTTCATGAATGGTGTTCTTGATTCTATTCCATAATTCATCAGGTCACTAGTGTTCCATGCATAAAATCTGTTCTTGAAATGATGTCAAAATTCAGGTGGGTTAGATTCAAAGATGACTCTCATGGACTTATTTTAGTTTTCTTCTGCTTCAACCTGAGCTCACATATAAGAAATTGGTGGTTGGTTCCACTGTCATCCCCTTGTCTAGTTTTAGTTGCTGATATTGGGCTTCCCCCTCATCTCTTCCCACTGATGTAGGCAGTTTGATTTCTGTATATTACATCTGGAGAAGTCCACATGGAGAACAAAACTTTTTGTGTTGCTGGAAAAAGTTCTTTGCTATGAAGAAGCTGTTGGTCTTGTAAAATTCTATCATTCGATCTCCAGCTTTGTTTCTATCACCAAGACTGCATTTTCCACCTTCTGTTCCTTTTCCCCAACTTTTGCATTTCAATCATTAATAATTATCAATATATCTTGATGGCATGTTTGATCAATTTCAGACTGAGGACAATAGTGGAATTCTTCAAATCACTAGCTTTAGTGTTGGTGCATAAATTTGAATAATAGCTGTTTTGGCTGGATTTCCTTGTATACAGATAGGCATGACCCTTCACAGACAGCATTGTACTTCAATACAGATCTTGCAATATACTTTTTGACAATGATCACGACTCCATTCTTCTTGAATCTGTCATTGCTGAACAGTCAACCGGGTGACTGCCTGATGCAGAATGGCGAGTACCAGTTCATTGTAGTCTACTAAGACTGAGCACATTGACCTTTATGTGTTCCATGTCATTGATGACGACTTCTGATTTTCTACTTGGAAGAACTAGGAAGATTCTCTGTATATCCCAAGTTCCGATTATTAATTGATATTTGCAGCCATCTCTTCCCATGTTGTGTCCTGCTCCCTCTGCAAATGAAAGCCCCAAGGCTTTACTCTGACAGGCTTTGTTCCATCCACCCACCTCATTCTGTCTGATTCTGCTTTGAGGAGGCAGCTCTTCCTCAGTCCTAGTTTCCGTGCCTTCCGACCTGAGGGGCTCATCTTCTGGTCCTTTCCCTGACAGCATTCTGCTCCTGGCCACCAGCTCCTCAGTATCAGACAGGGCACCTGTCTCTCCAAAGAGTTTTCAGCGACCAGTTCTTCTGGAGGAGACAGCCTATTCCTTCTTCCTAGCCTGTTCTGAGGCTAGAACCTATTCTCTCTGGGTGACCCTGCTGGCATTTGAAATACAAGTGACGGAGTCCCCAGCATGACAGCAACAGAGTGACAAACTGACAGACAAGTTGACTCGTTAAGCTAAACAATGATTGATTTTAAGAGGCCAGGGGCTGTTTGGGGTTTAAGGTGTAAGAGAGGATCTCAGGGCAAAGGTCTCCGAGAGGAGTCGTCTTTTGAAGTTCTTTGTCCAGGAAATGACTGGGTCTTGAGCAATCTCTCAGCAGCGTGAGACATTGCCTAGAGCCGGTCTGCCGTCATCGCTCCCCTGAACGGAAACGGATCTGGGTGTGTGCCTGTGCCTGCGTGCACCCACGTCCTCACCCCGCCGACCTGCGCTTATTGTGGCTGCAAAGCATGATGGTGCCTTTTAGGCAACACCTGGCAGGGGTAACTTTTCGGTGACTGAGCTGGTTAGATTCTTTCCGAGTTGATGAGAATTGCATAAATAGGTCACTGAACCTTTTCAGAAATAGAACTGACACATTGGGGAGAACACACACTACAAGATGGAATTGTCTCGAGGGGGGACATGAATGTAGACATTTAGCATTAAAGAGTAAATATTCTGCCAGGTGAGAACTGGCAGAAAATGCGGTGTTTGTCACAAGATAGAAATGCCCATTAGTTTTACCATGGGTTTGGCAGAGACCCCAGCAAGAACTTGCCCACCCTGGCTCCACAGGGTTTTCTCCACAACTGTTTTCATGATGGAAGGAGAGGCCACATCATTGACCGCAGTCGTCAGGACGTCTTCCTTCACTAAAGTCAGCGCCTCCTGTCTCTCCGAGTTTGCTCGCCCCATTTTTGCCAGATGCCCGCAGCCTGCCCGCTCACCCAGAGAAGGTTAGCCAGGGTGGCTTACAAACAGGACCCAGGGTATCTGGCCACCTGCAACCTACTCATCTCATTACTCTCAAGGGCTTGACTGACAGCCCAGGCCCAGCACCTTGCCCAGGTCTGCCCTGTGGGGTGAGGGGTCCCTTTTTAGCCTGCTTCTCAGTCGCCCCAGGAAGCTCTCCCTGGCTGCTGCACTCAGCCCTCCCTCACACACCCAACTCTGCTGCCTTGAGAAACTGGGCACTTGCCAGTTTCTATCTTTTTAAAATTCCCGAGATGACTGGATTGCCCCGGCCTGGTCTGCTGGTCCAGAGACCAGAGTCGACGGGGGGAGAAGATGCTCTGACTCAGTCCCAAATATGATGGAGAAGACACCGGAGTCACCTGGCCAGTCTCAGAGGGAGGGAGGGATGGGAGCAAGGGAACAAAGCAAAGTCCATCAAGAGTCTTCACCCTGCTCGACAGAGGAGAGTGGCGGTCTGTGTTTGAGGAGAGTCCAGATCTAGGTCAGGGCCCTTGGTCATACTGTGGGTGAAACTTGGGGCTGCAAACCACGGGGTAAGGGGGTAAGCTGTTTGAAACCAGCAGGCACTTTGCAAAAGAAAGGGAGGCTTTGCACTCCCGGTCTGGGTCTCGGGAACCCAGAGGGACTGTTCTGCCCAGTCCTACAAGTCGGTCTGAGTCAGAATCCAGAGCTACTTTGTTTGTTTTTAGAAAGGGAGAGAGGAATCCCTGGGTGGCATACTTGGTAAGGTGATCAACTACTAAGTAAAAACTCTGCAGTTTGAAGTCACTGAGAGACCTCAGAAGACAGGTGCAGGATCTGCCCTGAAGGAACACCCCCTTGACCGCCACGGGCGCCTGTCCACTCCCCGCGCACGCAGGCGGCACGAGCAGAAAGCAACGCTCTGGACAGAGGTTCGGGTCTGCTTTTGTCTGGAGGGAGGGAGAGAGGTTCCGGGCCTGTTGCAGGGAGAGCAGCGTGAGGTTCGGAACTGAATCGTGACCGGAGGGTGGGGTAAGGAATAGGCGTGGGGCACTCTCTAAGTGGACCGCATAGCACGTGGTGGTTCCGACGCGGGCCCCGGAGGAGACAGATGCAGCCCCTGTGCTTATTTATCACCCGGGCTTCACGCGATCTCTGTCAAGGGGCAGGGGACTGGCGAGGAGCATCTGATGAGCCTGAGCGAAAGGAGGCTTGGGACACACCTGGCATCGTGGCCACTTGACAGCTCGCGGCTCCCATCACTACCAGGTCCAGGCCGCCTACGACGAACACACCACGACGACGATGATGACGACGACGACGACGATGATGACGACGACGATGACTACACGCAGGTCCGGGCAATCTCAGCCGGGCAGTCCGTGCACACACAAACCCTCGGCCCACCACGGCCTCCAAGAGACCCAGGACATGATATTTTGTGACACCGGGAACGAGTCCAGGACTTCCCCTCGGCCAATGAAACCTAGCACACGGAGCCCGGTTCTTTTCCGCAGTGCGCACCGGCCGGCAGACGGAAACCTGAGGGGGGCGCCACCTAGTGGCTCAGACCGTGAGGATGGCTGTGCTTTCCCCCACCCCACCCCCACTCCATGGGCTGGGGGGTGGAGCTGGGGGTGGGGGTGTCATTCAAAACTTGAGCTACCAGAAAATCAGATCCATACCTCCTGTCGTCAAAAGGATGAATTCAAAATAGATTAAAAATGGAAATGTCAAATCTAAACCACGCATTAGGAAGAAAGAAAGAAAGAAAGAAAGAAAGAAAGAAAGAAAGAAAGAAAGAAAGAAAGAAAGAAAGAAAGAAAGAAAGAAAGAAAGGCCCATGGGTAGATTTACTTATAACCTAGAATGTAGAGCAAGTCTTTCTCGTGAGGAATCGAACCCCAGATGCAAGACAAAGATGGCTGTATCAGCTCCTCCACCTGAAGAGGGCAGTTTTCTTCCCCTCCCCATGCCCCCCCTCGGGTACCCTCTGTCATTGAGACCTTAGTGACTGTCCCTGTGGGAGAGTCCTCGGGATAGGGAAGCATGGAACACTGGAGAGGGGGAAAGATGCACATGCAGTGAGCTGGTCCGACCCACAGCGCTCACCATCTCCTTGGTCTTTCTCCCGCACCTCACAAGAGGAAGACCCAGAGTGCAGACTTGGACTAGGTGCTCCTAAGTGGGTTTGGGTTCCTCGAGATCCCAGGCCCAGCTGAACTGTTAGGACCGAGCCCGGGGTTGCTCTAGCTCACTGAGGGGCTTCGTCTTTTTCCCTCACCCTCTACTTGACCAAGCCCGACTCCAGGTTTAAAGTATGTGAGACACAGTTCCACAAGCCTTCCTCCTCAGGAGCATGCTGGCTGGACTGCTAAAGCACAGGGGACGGGGGGGGGGGGGGTTCTTTGCTGGTTTGTTCTTCTACAAGTTCCTGGTCTATTCTGTATTCATCACCAGCACCGTAATTCAAAAGCATCCATTTTTTTTTCCTGGTCACCTGTGTTAGTCCAGGTAGACTAGAGAAACAAATTCATAAGCACACATATGTGTATAAGGGAGAAGTTATATACAAGAAGAATGGAACATTGAGAAAGCATCCCAGCTCCATCCAGTCCAAGTCCACAAGTCTGATGTCCGATACCAATCTACAAAGTCTTCAGATTCATGCAATGACGCCAGGACAATCACCAGCCAGTGGGTGCAGAGTCATGTCTCCATGGTGGTAGAAGCAGCTCAGTGCTGGCAGGGTCCTCTCTGTAGCTTCTCAAGCATCTCAGCACTGGCAGGAGTCTCTATGTGGCTTTTCCAGCTTCAGAAGTCTGGTTCCATCAAGGTAAGTCCATGTGGCTTCTCCTCCAGCTTCTCGAGTTTCCAGGGTCTATGAGCATGCTTCTGTGTTGTCTTGTCAGTAGACCATCTGCAAGAGACTAAGCCGTGAGTCTCTCATCTCCAAGGGAAAAATTCTGCAAGATTTCTCAGAATTCTTAGAGAAAGCCATACCCACACAGAGGTCTGATTAGTTATCTCCAGATTGACAGGCTAGACTCCACCCCCTACACTCCCAATCATGAAAATGACACCAAAGTACAAGACCACTATCTCGCCCTTGTTCACTGTCCAGCTGCCCTGTGCCTATCAGGCACGATGCCCTCTTGTAGGAACTGGGCTCTTCTAGTGACATATCCAAAGTGCGAGAAATGAAGCCTCCCTCACTCCCCAGGAGCATTCTGGCTGTACTTCTGCCACGACAGGTTTGCTAGTTCTTCTGGCGGTCCATGGTGTATTCAGTATTCCTTATCAATACCATGATTCAAAGGCATTGATTCTTCTTCAATCTTATTATGCATTGTGCAACATTTTATTATTATTATTATTATTATTGGCATCACTGCACTGGTGGGAGTAGGAAGCCCAGCCTTGCTCCTAGAAAGCTGCTGCTGGATTTGAACTGCCAACTCTGTGGGCTGCAGTTCCGCACACAACCACTAAGCCACCGGGGCTCAGCCCACAACAACATTTTAAAAAGCATTTTTGGGAGCGGGGGTGGAGTTGCTCAATGGCCAAAAACCAAATCTGGAGAAAATATCTGCAAACATTTATTGAAACAGGATAACATATACCATATATCGGTGTATGTGTATGTAAAGGTATAGGTATAGATATGTGGAGGTAGATAGATAGATAGATAGTCTCAGAAACCAAGGGGTTTCTACCTAGTCCTATAGGGTAGGTTGACACCAACTTAATGGCAATGAATGTGTTTTTGGGGGTATTTTCTTTTCTCATTTCTAGTCAGCCTCCCAGAAGGTGAGGAGGAGAGGGGTTGAGTTTTGAGGCGTGACCATCAGGCTTCCCCCGCAAAAGCCCCCCCAAACTCACTGCTATAAAGTAGATTCCAACTCTGAGCGACCCTGCGGGACAGGCTAGAAGTGTCCCTGTGAGTGTCTGGGATTGTAACACTTTATAAGGTAAAATCCCCATCCTTCCCCCGAGGAGCAGCTGGTAGACTTGAACTGTTGATCACATGTTAGCAGTTTGTGTGAGTCCGGGTACATTACAGAAACAAATCCATGGAAACACACCTGTCTATATTAGAGAGTTTTATATACAGGGTAATTGTACATTAAGAAACCATCCCTGAGACGACGAATCACAGACAAGATGGCAGTGTCTGAGGAGCTGGAAGAGCTAGTGGAGAGACCACACGGCTTTGCCCTGATGGAACCAGACCTCTGAAGCTGGGGTGACCACGTGGAGACCTCTGCCAGCAATGAGTTGCTTCTGATGGATGCTGAACCCTGGAAGTGAGGAGGCAGGGGTCTCCCCTGCCAGCATCAGGATTCTGTACCCCCTGACCTGTGACTTCGTGAGTCAGAAGGAGACTTTATAGACTGATATCAGGCATATGGGTTAAAATTGGACTTATGACTTTGAACTGGACTGGGCTCAATGTCCTGTTCCTCTTGTATATAAACCTTTTCCTTATATCTAAAAAAGAAAAAAGAAACCACCCCAACCCAGTCCAGTCCAAGTTCGTAACTCTGATATTAGCCCATATGTCTGATACTAATCTATAAAGTCCTCTTCCGATGCACAAAACACCTGCAATGATGCTAAATGCAGAATGATCACAGGCCAGTGGCGTTGTCAACCTCTCAGCACTGGCAGGGTTCTCCAAGTGGCTCCTCCAGTGTCCAGGGCATGGGGTCTGGTTCCATCAGGATGAGGCCATGTGTCCTGCCAGCTTCAATGTCTCCCAGGGAGGAGGCTGAGAGTCTCCCACCTCCAAGGAGGGAATATCAGAATTCTCAGAACCCTCAGAGGAAGGTGATGACCACACAGAAGCCTCCTTGCCTATGACCCAATTGACAGAGTAGACTATGCTTTCCCTCTTAATCCTCAAATTGACAAATGATCTATCTGCTGCACAGCCCAATGTGGAACTGCTATGCCACCAGGTCTCCCAAGAGGGGCTCTCTCTGTTGGGAAAGAGTGGAGCTTGTTGCCACCACCTCAGTCTGTCTCTGCCCCAAACGACGGAAGGGCTCGCTCCACCCCAACCAGACTACAATACCAGCTCTTCTATGGGACTTATTTCTCTAATGCATTCCTTTTCTTTTTGGCACATGTAGAAATGGTTTTTGTAAAAAAAAAAAAAGGGGGGGGGGAGGGATAGAGAGAATCCTTCAAGCACCCAGCTTTCTGATTCTCATCCTTAAAAGATGCACAGTATTTCCTCAGCCTTGGGTTCACCTATCTCAAACTCATGGCAATCGCAATGATGCTGCCTCATACCGACCCTAGAGGACAGGGTAGACGTGTCCCTGTGGGTTCAGAGACTGTAAGGCTTTATTTGTGGGAGTGGAATGCCTCATTTCGAATGACTAACCTCAGTTAGCAGTGGGACACTAGGCCACTGGAGGTGCTCTTGGACCCCCGATGGGCCTTCCAAAAAGACCCCTGGTGATGTCATCGTTGACCTCTGGAACCCACCAGCAGCTCCAAGGGAGAAAGAGGAGACTGCCCTGAGCCTGTAAAAATTCCACCTCTGGGCTAAGCCCCGGTGGCGTAGTGGTTGAGTGCGGGACTGCGGCCCACAGGGCTTGCGGTTCAAATCCAGCAGCAGCTCTCCAGGAGCAAGGTTGGGCCTCCCACCAGAGGGCAGTGATGCCACCCGCCCCCCTCCAGAAAAAATTCCTCACCTTGGAAACCCTGAGTAGGAATTGAGTGTTTGAATGGCTGGGGATGTGACTTGGGGTTTCTGACCTTTCCCAAAGTGTATGCCCAGTCTCTTCTTCTTCACTGACATCACATGATTTCTCAGTGCCAAGGGAGAGCTTGCACTGCCCCTGCAGGCCCCCAGGTGGGATCTGAAGGTCACAGGTAAGGAAACACAGGCTGACCGACACCAAACAGAGGCTCGGAATTGAAATCCAGAGCCCTGGGCAAGCAACACGAGGACGCGTGCGTACAGGTCAGGGTCGACTGGCTGGCAGGGAAAGTTACCAGCGCCACAGAAGTCACAGCTCAACACCATCCGGTGCGCTAGGACTGATCATGACCCCGCAGGGCAGAGCAGGCTGCCCTTGTGGTTTCCCAGCTGGCAACGCTTTACGGGAGTAGAAAGCTCCATCTGGTTGATTCAAAGTGCTGAGCTGCGGGCAGCGGCCCTGCGTGGACCCCCTGGCCGTCAGGCCTTCCATCCTCTAAAACCAAATTCACTGCCTTCAAGCCAGTGCCCACGGAGAGCCAGGCTGTAGGACAGGTTAGAGACGGCGACTCTTTACGGGAGTAGAAAGCCCTGTCTTTCTCCCGAGGAGTGGCTGGGGGCTTTCAAACTGCTGACTTTGCGGTTGACAGCCCAACTCGTAATCGCGATGCCACCAGGCTTCCTTGTATAAATAAACAACATTAAAATCCTTGCTGTCATTGAGTCCATGCCGACTTGCTGTGAATTTTCAAGACTGTAACTCTTTAAGGGAGCAGAAAGTCCGGTCTTGGACCCATGGAGCGACTGTTGGTTTTGAACTGTGGACCTTCTAGACAGCAGTTCAACTTGTGACCCTTCCAAATCTCCTCTGCTCCTAATCCCGTGCTCACAGTGCCAGGAGTTAGGGAGAGGAGGGACAGACCACGTCATAGTTGCCTGATCCTGAAATCCACATCCCCCACTTTCCCTGGCGCCGAAACCCCTTGCCGGGGGTGGGGTGGGGGGGGCCAGGGCGCTTGGTCTGGGCAGCAGAACTGGCAGGGCCGCCCGCTGGGCTGGAGCCCGGGCAGGCCCTGGAGCGCTCAGCCGATGCGTGAGGGAGGCGGGCTCTTGTTTAATTTCAAGTCATTTTTCTAAGAACAAAAACTATGTACAAATGAATATTTCCATCTTTATTTCAAATTCTAGGTTTCAACTGCAATATTAATGCTACTCCACAGTGTAATTTACTTGTAATAATATATCATTATTTCCATTTTACAGTTCTCTTCTTAAAGTAGTAAAGCAAATGTTTAAAACAGCACCAATCGCAGCCCCACAATTCTCCATTCAGGCTCAGAATTTGTGCTCTCCTTTCAGAATTGCACATAATTGAAAACAATGAAAACCCCCATGTGCTAAATGCTCTAGTCATTAGAGCAGTTTTTGGGTTTCTTTTTTTTTTTTTTTTTTTTTTGTATTTTGTATTTTTTTTTTCTTTTTAACTTGGGAATAAAAGGCCGGGCTTGTGGTTGTGGTTATTTAGTCATTTTTATTTATTTATTTATTTCTAGAAACCCCAAACAAGCTCGCTTCCTGTTCCCAGACTGACATCTGCTGGGGACGTCCGGCTCACCGCCCCCTGGAAGGCCCGCAGCCACTCACCTCCTCTGAGGCGGCACCGGAGCTGGAGCACGCCCTGCACCAGGCACAGGGGGGCCTGGGCTCCCAAGCTCCCCCACAGCTGTAAACCAGGCTTCTTCCATATCCTCAGAGCCTCCCCATTTCAGAGACCCATCCCTCCATCCCTACCCGCCCCACCCCTGTCACCTGCGTGACACAGGGTCTCCAGGGGAGGTGAGCCAGGCCAGGGGGAGTTGGCCAGGCAAGAGTCTGGCGCTGACAGGATGGACTTTAGTAGAACGAGTGCTGAAGGAGCCCCAGGCCTCCAGTCTCTGTCTTGCCTCCCCAATCTAACGGTCTGGGTGTAGATCTTGGGCTGCTGTCTTCCAGGTTAGGGACTGGGAGTGGGCTTCCTTTTCTTTGCAGAATGAGGGCCTCTCTACCTGCCTGGCCCAGAACTGAACTATGGGGGGTTGAATGTTAAAAGGAGGTTGAAGGGTTGAAAAGGGAATGTTCCTTTCCCTCCTGCAGCGTCCTCTAGCTCTGGAAAAGAGTTGTCACCAAACAGGATCCAATTCCTGGTTGGCAGAGTTGACTTGTGGTCCCTGGGGTCTTCAATGGCCAGCTTTGGGAAGGAAATTGCCAGGCTTTCCTCCTGAGGTACCCATGGCTGCACTTGACCTCCAACCTTGGGGCTAGCAGCAGCTCCAGGGAGAGTCGTCCCCCGCCTCAGCTCTAGAACCTCTGTCTTGACTACTGGGCTGGACTCTCTAACTTCAGTCCCCTGGGAGACACTTCCCGTGGGAGACGCTTCCCGGGAGAAGCCTTCAAGGCTTCAAGGGATTCCGCTTTGACCGTGGTAAGGTAGAACCAATACCTAACTTTTGGTTGAGTTCTGCAAACTGGGTGCTATTATCCCATGTAATCGGAGTTCTCTCACAGTGGAAATCATAGCGTCAAGCCCTTGCTCTCTGTGGATGTTCACCTGTGCAACTCTGTAGCCTAAGCCCCCGCAGTCACGTGCAGGCCGTCCACTGGGATACCTAACCTGTCATAGGTATTCACTCGGTGTCCTTTGTGAGCATTACTACATTTTTACCTCCTCGCGCCTGTTACTTCAGTAAGCAAAGGCAGAATGTAGAGAAAAGGTGCCAAACGACTGAGTGTGGGGGGGGGGGGCACACTATGACTTGTCTCAGTTCTCTGTGACACCCCAAAGTCCCACGAGATACAAGAGGGGATCGTGTGGTTCCTGAGTGTGTTTAAAGAGCGAATGGCCTTGTCACCACAATTGCTGTAAGTTCAGCAGAAACAGGAGTTTTCCAAAGATGAATGTGACAAGGTTCAGAGGAGAGGAGGCATGACGGGTAAGGATAAACCACACAGCCCGCGGGGCTGGGCCAAAAGCGAAGAAGATTGAAAGGGAGGATGCCCATCAGAAAGGGACATGGAAAGATCTGAACAGCTTTATTTGGGTGTCAGGCATTATGGACTATTTTCTCATTATTATTTTAAAACTCTCGGCATCTTGTTTTGTGTGCCTATTTCATTGTTCATATGTATTACCATAACTATATAAAACAATAAGCTACCTTTTTCATTTATCTTTTCTATACTTAAAAACTGTCATTAGGGGGCTGAGCCCCGGTGGCATAGTGGTTGAGTGTGGGACTGCGGTCCACTGGCTTGGCAGTTCAAATCCAGCAGCAGCTCTCCAGGAGCAAGGTTGGGCCTCCCACTCCCACCAGAGGGCAGTGATGCAAAAAAAAAAAAAAACCACCCAAAAAAATCGTCATTAGGGCAGCACACCGGTTGTTTAATTACTTGAATTGCACCACTGTTTAAAGCCAAAAACCAAACCCACTGCCACGGAATCAACTCTGACCCAGAGAAACCCTGTTTAGGAATGGGACGGTCACATCTTTGGGGGGAGCTGATACTCTCATCTTTCTCCTAAGGAGTAACTGATGCGTTTGAACCATCAACCTTGCCAATAGCAGCCTGACGTCTGGTGTGGTGAGGTGCTGTCAGTTGGTTCTGACCCAACAGCCCTAGGGACAACAGAACAGAACACTGTCCAATCCTGGGCCCTCCTCACAGTGGTGGCTATGCCTGAGTGCACTGCTGTGACCACTGTGCCAGTCCATCTCTCTGAGGGCCTTTCTCTTTGCCAATGACCCTTTCCTTCACCAAAGTGCCTTCACTGCCCTCAAGTGGACTCTGCGACATGTCCTGCAGGGCAGGAAGGAAGCACACCTGTGCGTTTCAAACGCAGAGAGGAACCCTTGACAAGCCTCGTGAGAAGGCCTCATCTTCCTCTGGACGAGTGGCTGATGGTCTGAAACGGCTGAGCTCACAGTTAGCAGACCAATGCGGAACCGCTACGCCATGCAGGCTTTGCTTCCCCCGCCTCAAAAAACAAAACCTCGCCGCCGTGGAATCAGTTCCAATTCAAGAGTGACCCTGCAGGAGAGGTGGAATGGTCCCTGTGGGTTTCCAAAGCTGTCCCTCTACTGGGGAGCAGAAAGCCTAGTCTTCCTCCCCTGGAGTGTTGGATGGTTTGGAACGCCTGGGCTCGTGGTTGGCAGCCCACCTTGTAACCACTACACTCCCAAGGCTCCCATACAAGCCCAGGCGCCTTCATCCAGGCCGAGCTCCCTTGCACAGTTACACAGCCCAGCCTCACGGAGTCCCTTGGACATGTCAGGTTCCTGACCCCTCCTTCCAATCCCCCAAACACCCTACCTCTATGCCCTCCACCCCACGGCCCCTTGACTCCAACCTCTCAGAATGAACTGCTCACTGTCCAGCTCTAGACAAAACTCTCCAAGATACTCCAGAACCTCTGACCACCTCCACCCCCACCACGGCATTGCACACCCAAAAAGTTCGAGCCTCAGAGATACACGGGAAGCCCAGATCCGACCAGGTTTGAACAAAGCTTCCAGGCTCCGGTCAGTCTGGGAAAGGGAAGACTTCAGGCAGGCTGTGGAGGAAGCACTGAGGATCTGAATGAAAGCGTGCGTTTGGTTTGTAGGCCCGATCGGCTCCCGAGATCAAGAGAAACGTCTGCCTCGGTGCTAGTCGCTCTTTCAAAACAAGACTTCATTTTAGTGCAAGACAATCACTATTCGTCCCATGTACGTGGCATCCAGTGTCCCCGCAGTCAGGCTGCTGTTGGGCTTTGGAGGGATCCTTGAGGCCAGTGACGCTTGCCTTCAACAACAGAACCCCCTCTGTAGATGTGCTCCTTTGTAGTGAATTTGTTTTGTTTTCTGTTATCTTCCATTTCCAACAAGTGCTATCACTAATCCACATTCTAAAATCCAAAAAGCTCCTGGTGTGTGTGTGTGTGTGTGTGTGTGTGAGTTTAAAGCCAAAGCTTATCTGTGGGTAGATATATAAAGTCTTGTCATCACGATAGCATCCAGACTGGGTAGCAACCCCTGGAAAGGGGCTTTCTGCTTGGTAATGGAGAGAACCCCCAAATCAAACTCACGGCCATCGAGTCAAGTCCCACTCACGGGGACCCTCTGGGGCAGGGGAGAGCTGCCCCTGTGGGTTTCTGAGACCGTGACAGCTCACAGGAATAGAAAGCCCCATGTTTCTTCCGGCAAAGTAGAAGGTCAGTAAAAGGGTGCAAGGTCCTCAAAGAGGTGCCTTGACATCGCAGCTCCAACAATCAGCTCCAAAGCGCCCGAGAGGGTGTCATGCTGTGCTACGTGGGCTCGCTACGCTGGAACCGACCTGATGCTACCTACGAACAACAACAATGACACATGGAGGAACTTATCCTACTCAGAGAGCCCTGGCTTCTGCTGAGCGGAAGAAAGGTGTGGCTGTCTGCTCCCTTGAGATTTACAGCCTCAGAAACCCTGGAAGCAGTTCTGCTCTCTCGGACAGGGTTGCTCAGAGTCAGAGGTAACTCAAGGCCAGTCGTTTTGCTTATGATTTCTACTAGCGTAATCGTCATAAGTTTCTCTGCAGAAATATGAATTACACTCCTGGGGGTGCAAAGTACTAATAACCATCATGTGTATTCACCCTATCACCTTTCCAAAACAAGGAAAAATTCTGACTTTAAAGAATATCTGGCCCTGGGAGATATGCATGTGTGCTTGTGACAGAAGACTTCTTATCAAAATAAATTAGAATAAAGGGGGAAGCTTGTAAAGAAAGACAGTAAGTGCATTATAAGTACAGATGCTACGTAGAAAATGATCTAGATATTTTTAGGGTTCTCTTTCACGAATCTCCCTTACTTTCATTCCTTTTTCTTAAACTGATCATGCCATGCTCCCATTGCAGTAAAGAGTCACGGCCTGGGAGCTCCGCGGGGCAGTGCTGCCTATCCTGTAGGGTTCCGACAGGTGAGAACCCACTTGATGGCAGTGAGTTGCTTTCCCTTCAAAATCCAAACAAAACTTTTGCAAACAAAACCCAAACACGGGCACTGTTTGCGTCGCCTTCAGAATCAGTCCCAACTCCGCAGCTGGCGTTCATCTGTGCTCTGGTCCAGGCATCTATCTCCCCAACAGCCATCACTCGTGTGTCCAGGCCATAGGCTGCCTCATGTCTCTGCCTTTGCACAGCTTGATTCATCTCATCGAAATGTCTCCCCTCCCCCTCCCCCTCCCCACTCTCCCCCCCTGGAAAACTCCTGTTGCTTCTTCCAAACTGAGCTCAGATATTCCCAGGACCCCAGAAGTACCTGACACTAACTCTCACCTCGGCAGAGGGCCCAGCCCAAGGGCCTGGAAAACCCCTGCTTCTTTCTGTTCCCCATTACTTGATCCCCTCTCCTCACTAGAATCATCCTGCCCAGCCCTGATCAGGTGGAGCCTGCCCAGAGCCCTATACACATACTGCAATGGGGATTTACAATTCTGGCCTCCCCCTCTGTGCTCCGCAGAAAGAAATGTATCAGATCACGTTCATTTTGCATCTTGCACATGCACGTGCAAGGTCTAATCCGAAGGTGCTTGGTTAAGTATGGCCTGGGTAAAAGAACACATAAGTGCATGGGTGGATGGGTGGTGGATGATGAACGAACATTCTAAGGATGCATTATTGTCCTTAGAATTTCCAAGGCCCGGGACACCCCATGACAGGAGGATGAAAACAAACGCTCTCCAGTTATCACTCTTCTGACCAGCTGTGGGGAGTCTGAAGGAGAAAGGAATGCGAGGAAACAACTCTGTTGCACTCTACGCCTGCAGTTCTCACACGACCATGTTGCAGTCATCTCCGTCCTCGCTGTCCCCATTTGAAGTGGGGAGCTGGGAAGGGAACAGCTGGCGTTCATGATGCAGTTACAATACATCAAATGGCTTTGGAGAGAGTTGATGATGTAAGGCTCACTAGGGAACCACGAGGCAAGATCCTTCGGGGCAGTGCACAGCCGCCATGAGTGAGGAGGGCAGCAGGTGTTGAAAGGGGTCAGGCAAAGCATTCTGGGTAGTAGGATGCCACACTTCAGCGTTAGGAAAGTGACTCCTGTGCATGGAGAGATGCGCACGGAAGATCTAAAGGATACATCTGACTTGGACAGTTAAACACTGGGCAGTTGATCTCTTCTCTGCTGAATGCTGGACCAGATCTGGTTTTCAACCTTTGTTTTGTTTTTGTTTGTTCATATTAGCGTGTATCTCAGAAGTGTTATGTCATTGGGGGTCGCCCCCTGAAGTTGTGTCTTATGCTTTTCCATTTTGCAGTATATGAAACCCAGGATTGATGAACCTAGGGGGACAGCAAGTAGAATAAGGGTTTTGGGGGAGAGGGGACAGTGATTAAGGGTAAAGGGGAACAATGCCAAGGAGCCTAGGAAGTAAAAGAATGTTTGGAAACTGACTGTGGTAGCAATTGCACAATACTGATTGACGTGATTGAACTATGGAATGAAATATGTATTGGCTCTTACTAAAAAATATTTTTTCAATATCCAGAAAGAATATATAAATAAGTTAAAAAAGTAAAAATAATAATTATAAAAGAAAAACCTGCAAATAGTTCAAGGTCTGTTCATTGACCTCCAGCAGTGTCCTCCAGTTGAATCCAATAATTTTTTTTGGCATCACTGCCCTCTGTTGGGAGTAGGAGACCCAGCCTTGCTCCTGGAGAGCTGCTGCTGGATTTGAACTGCCAACCCAGTGGGCTGCAGTCCTGCACACAACCACTATGCCACTGGGGCTCAGCCCTGTATCCAATAATTTTTTAAAAAATCATTTTATTGGGGGCTCGTACATCGCTTATCACTATCCATTCATACATATATCGTGCCAAACACCTTTGCATGTCTGCTGCCCTCATCATTCTCAAAACAGTTGCTTTCCCACTTGAGCTCTTGACATCAGCTTTTCATCTTTTCCCTTCCCTCCCAACTCCTCCCTCCCTCACCAACCCCTGATATTTTATAAATTATTATTATTTTGCCATATTTTACACTGCTTGATATCTCCCCTCACCCACTTCGCCATCCAACCTCCAGATAGGAGATTCTGCATCGATCCCTGTAATTGACCCTCTCTACCCTACCCCCCTCCACCCTTCTGTTATCTCCACTATTGGTCCTGAGGGGTTCATCTGTCCTGGGTTCCCTGTATTTCCAGTTCCCATCTGTACCCATGTACCTCTTTCAGTCTAGATGGATTTGTAAGGTAGAATTGGGATCATGATATACAAAAGGAAAGAGATCTCTTTATAGAGAGATCACAAAAGTGACTGAGTAATGATCCAAGATAAGGCTGAACTCCAGTGTTGATCAAAAGGATGGATTGTCACTGACCATCTGTTTCATGGAATACTCTCCCCCTTCCCTTTTGCTTGAGAAGGCCTGGTGGCACCAGACTTTCTGTTCCCACAAAGACTGGCAGCCTTGGGAACCTGCAGGACCAGTCTTATTCTGCCCTACAGGGTGGCTATGGGCCGGAACTGATAGATGGTGGTGAGTTTGTGGTCAGTACATACAGGCTTCTTTCAAGTTTGGGAGGAGGAGGGGTCTTCAGGCGTAGGTGGGGAAATTCCATGATGTCTTCATTCAATTTCTCCATGAGCCGTTGGAAGTTCCCTGGTCTAACATAGTCATCAAAGAGTCCAGTTCAAAGGTAAAAAATGGAAGGAACAGACTCAGTGCCATCTGGTGGGTTCTGACTCATAGCATTGGTGGGATATGGTGGAAGTGCCCCTGTGGGTTTCTGCAGGAGAGTATAAGCTTCATCTTGCTCCTAAGGAGCAAATGGCGGATTCGAATTACTGACCTTGTGGTTGATATTCTAACAAATAGCCCACCACCAGGGCTCCCTTTTCGGAAGCGTGTCTAATTCTAAGATAGGAGGGCAATATTTTGCTCGGGGGTATAGGGAGTCTGGAACTGGTAGTACTGACACAGCCATCTCGGGCCTGAGCTAGTTAGCGCCTCGCTGACACCACAGAAGCAATTAGCATGGGGTCTTTCGTTGGCTTTATCGAGGCCCTGCATCTGTAAAGAGTCACCAATCGGATGCGACTGGAAATAAAAATTTTCAAAATGGACTGCTGTTGAATCCTGTCCATTTAATGGGGTTCTGGTAGGCCATTTTGGTGTCACTTCTACATCAATGCTTTTATTTTCTAAGGAGTCTTAAGATGCTTTCAAAGTCTTCATGATCACTCTGTTGGGGTTTCAGAATTAGCCCCTCAGAACTGTGGAAATGTAAACGCCAGGGCTGAGCAGAGGCAAGCTTGGAAGAAAGTGTTCAAAAACTCTCCAAGAACAGCAATGGCCTCCTGCCCCCAAATCCAGTCCCCCCTCATGAAATATGCCACGGTCCCTTAGTTTGACACATGAGAGTGCACATAAGCACACACCTATGGTATAGAAGGGCGAGCAGACTTTGAGCCCTGAGCTAGGGTCAGCCTCTGGGCCCCCCAGGAAGCAAGCTATTGGTCAATGGGCCACATAGACAGCCATCTGCCGTTTCTCAGACTGCGCTCCACCAAACTGTCCTCAGGTCTAATAGTAAAGGTCATATTGCGTATTGTTCTCGTCTCCTCCTCTTTCTCATGTTTGCACCTTTTATCACAGTCCTAAGGGTACTGTCAGCTAAGCTCTGAGCTGGTGGTTCAAATCCACTGGCTGCTCCTCCGGAGAAAGGTGAGGCTGTCTGCTCTTGTAAAGACTGGGAACCCCAAAGTTAGAGATCTAGCCTGCCCCATTTAGGGTCCCATTTATGAGCTGGAAAGGACTCAATGGCTGTGGGTTGATCCTCAGTTAAACTAACCGGGGTACAAAGTTTTGCTTGTTGCTTTAGGAAAGATTTCTGGTAGACGCGGAAACCCAAAGCAACCAGCCCTTTGGTTTTTGTTAGGTCAAGGCTTGAGTCCCTGCATGAATTCAACTGCTCCTCCCGCAGGGAAGAAATTTGGGACAGAGACTCACCCTCGCCGTGTGTGGGCATGGGCTGCCAAGTGAAGCCAGGGCTTTGAACCCTCCAGCTGCTCCCGGGAGAAAGATGTGACCGTCTGCTTACTCAAAAAACAAAACTGAACTCGCTGCCAGCGAGCCAATCCCGACTCATAAACAATCCGATAGAACAAGGCAGAACAGTCTCTGAGGGTTTCAAGACTCTAAATCTTTACAGGAGTAGAAAGCCTCATTTGCCTCCCAAAGATTGGCTGGTGGTTTTGAACTGCTAACGTTGAGGTTAGCAGCCCAATAATTTACTATACCACCCTGGCTCTCCCACTCTATCCTACAAAGTCACCATGAGTCATCTTGCTGGCAATGGGTTGCATTGGGTTCGGCTTACAAAAAAGTGGCAGGAGCTGAAGGAGGAGGGGGAGGAGAGGGGAAGGAGGAGGTAGGACCAAGAAGGAGGAAAGAAAATGAAATCAGGGAAAGCAGGGAGAAATCCAGAATGATATGGGGGTAAGAAACAAGATGGGAACAGTTTGTGGTTCAGCAGAGACCAGCCTTCAAGCATAGCATAAAGCCACAGAGCGCCCCGGATGGGACTAAGTCCATTCAGACTCATCATGACAGAGTACATGTTCCTGTTCCTGCTGGCTTCCCAGGTGGTCCATCTTCACAGGAGCGGACAGCCTCTGAGAGACTCAGAGGCTGCTGGGTTTGTGGCTATTTTGTAACCCACTGTGAGGCCAGGACACCCAGCAGAGCATGCAGATGGAATGTTCTGCAGAGACCAGGGTTGAGGGCATGGGAATGAGTATCCTTGGGAATGGGCATGGGAATGAGTATCCCAAATAGCCCTTTCAAATGGTGGGGGGGGGGGGGGGGGGGGGACCAAAACCAAATAGAAAAGGAAAGGCTTTTTAAGTAAGCACTTTGCAGAAGGAAACTCACTATGAAGTAAATGTCGACATCCATTCTTTTTTTTTGGGGGGGAGGGGCATCACTGCCCTCTGCTGGGAGTAGGAGACCCAGCCTTGCGCCTGGAGAGCGGCTGCTGGATTTGAACCTCCAACCCATTGGGCTGCAGTCCTGCACACAACCACCACGCCACCGGGACTCAGCCTGACATCCATTCTTAAACAATGCTTAACCTCACTGAGAAAGAATGTAAACGAAACAAGGAGATTCCATTAAAAAACACACACCAAAAAAACAGGCCCACCAGGCCCCCAAAACGTTATTCCACTCAGAGCAGACAATGCACAGAGAGGATCATAGATCCAGCCCCACCATGAGACATGATGTCCCTCAGTTAACCACAGCGTTACAGGGGACAATACTGGAGACACAATGTGGGAATGGACCCAATCTGACGCCATCACACTGGGGTGAAACACTAAGGACATGCAACAGAGCGGCAAGGGGAGCCAAGTGATGAGATCCCCGGGGAATACCAGAGATAGACTTTGGAGACAGAGTGTGGCACCCCATCAGACTCAACTGGAAACCACTTGTAAACGCCAACAAACAGCCCTTGATCTATTTATAGGCTGTTTCAGTGACTTTCTTTTGTTGTTATTTTGTTTTTGTTTGTTAGGTTGTTGTTATTGATTTGTTGGTTTTGAGTTCCTTTGCTGTTTTGTTGGCTTTGCCTGGTTTTTGTGCTTATTAATGTCTCTGCATGTCTGTTTAGATAAGACAGGTGGGATAAACAACTCAGAGATGAAAGGAATGGGTCTGATGGTTCCAGGGGGGATACTGGAGATGGGAGGGTGGCAGAAAGGAAGGGAGGCAGAAACTAATCCAGGAACAAGAGAACAGCAAATGAACTCAAATCAATGGAGAGAGGGTGTAGGATGCCTAGTGGGGCTTAATCAAGGGCAATGTAGCAGCGAGGAATTACTAAACCTGAATCAAGGCCAAACATGATAGTGGGACAAAAGGAAAGTAAAAGGAAATAGAGGAAAGAACCAGGAGGTAAAAGACATTTATAGAGGTCTAAATACAGGCACGTACATAGTAAATATATATTTTATATTTTATATGTAAATATATTTATATGTCAAGAGAGGCGTAGATCTATGTACTTACATCTATATATTAAGAATTAAGGTTGTAAGTGGACATTGGGCCTCAACTCAAGTACTCCCTCAACAGAAGAATACTTTGTGCTGGCACTCTGTAAGCTTACTTTCCTGACATGATTGCTGAAGACAAATGTGTGCATAAGCAAATGTGGTGCAGAAAGCTGATGGTGCCCAGCTATGATTTTTGGCTTTGGGGCTTGGATGTCTGATACCTGTTCTCTTCGACACCTTGTGTTCACACAGGCCGGGTGTGCTTCGTCCATGTAGGTTTTGTTGCTTCTGAGCTTGTTTCTCTTCAAACCTTTAAGACGCCAGACACTATATCTTTTGTTAGCCAGGCACCATTAGCTTGTGATCACAAGGTGTCCATCTAACACCCAGAACAAAATCATACCCACCGTGAATGGGGAGGCGGGGTGTGTGGAGTGGAGACCCAATGCCAGTCTGTAGACAAAGGGACATCCCCCTACGGAGCGGTCATTTTTTCCTTGTGTAGGGGAATGTCGCAACGAAAATAATTTTATGGTTGGGAAGTCACCACAACACGAGGAACTATCTTAAAGGGTTGTGGCAGAAATGAGCCAGTCAGGGTGCAGTATAGCACCGATGAAACACTCAACTTTCCTCTGGTTCTTTGGTGCTTCCTTTCCCCCACTATCATGACCTCAATGCTACCTTACAAAATAAGTATGAGTTGTTGAATGAAAAACCAAATTGCTCTGTATACCGTATCAGAGCCACAATAAAAAGTTAAAGGGGGGAAAAAGAAAGACTGAGATCCGAGCCTGATATATATATATATATATATATATATATATATATATATATGAGAAACTCAAATATTCTTGTCTGATTTGCTTTGCGGTGTGCACAGAAGAACAATGATCAATGAGGAACTCAAAGTGTGCACAGTAACACCGCAGTATTTGGGAGCTTGTCAGAAATGCAAAATCTTGCCCCACCGCAGATGAGAATCTGCATTTTAACAAGATCCCCCGGTACTTTACACATATATTAAGTTTTCAGAAGCACTGTATATTAAGTTTCTCAGAAGGACTTTGAAAATAAAAGCATAATAGCAAAAAGCAAGAAAGTCAGTGTAGACCAGTAGTTTTCAACCTTCCTAACACCGTGACCCCCAACCCTGAAATTATTTTTGTTGCTACTTTACAACTATAAAGTAATTTTGCTACTGTTATGGATCAGGCAGCCCCTGTGAAAGGGCCCTTTGACCTCTAATGGGGTTGCAACGCATAGACTGAGAACCGCTGCTCTTAGGCATGTTCTGACTATCCTTCTTTGAAGGTAGGTGTGTGTGTGTGTGTGTGTGTGTGTGTGTGTGTGTGTGTGTTTATACTTGGGCAGACCTTGTCTGGTCGGGTCAGTCAGAAAGAAAGAGTTCACAGCAGGCTCTTTACAAAGAACTGGAACAGGCAAAGCCAAGGAGCAGAGGAGAACATTCAACAGTCTACTTAATACCTTTACACGCACCGGGTGACCCTGGTCCTGGTCCTGGTGAAGCAGGCGGCGGTGGCGGCAGCGGCGGAGGCGGCAGCTCTGTGGTTAGCAGTGGTTCCATGGGTGCCACAGTGCCACGTGCACTGTCTGAGCTGTGCTGTCGTGACAGAGAGGGTCTGCTCTGGCTCTGCCTCTGGCCCTACCTGGTCATTGGGCTCTGAAGCCCCCCCACCTCCTCTGAGGACCCAGGTTTCCCGAGGGCCTCAGGAGTCCTCAAGTCCTGTCGCAGGGCCGGGGGTCAGCGTGCTGGTTGAACTTAAGAGAACAAGTTTTACATGACCAGCCATTGCTCCAGTGAAGCCAAATATAAATTATTCATTTTGCTTGATGCAATCAGCCCTCTCTGTGGAATTTGGAAATAAGCCGAAAAAAACACGTTTGGAAATGCTCAGGGGCCTGTGATTCCTACATTGGCTGGATTTACTGGAAGCGCTCGGGTCCTAACTGGGTCACTGTTCCTTTGTCAGTCTGCTGTGGTCGGTAACACGTGACCTTCAGAGGTGCCCCCCCCCACCCTGAATCATAGAGAGCATATTGCACATGCGACTTCAAACCCACTCCACTGACCTGGCCCGGCCCACTCCGCCCCTGGTGAGCACCGTGAGTCGCAGCTGCAGCAGCCAAATTGGAGTCCCTGAGTGGCGCAAACCGAGCTCAGCTGCCAGGTTCAAATTCTCGCAGAGGTGCCCTGGAAGAAAGGCGTATGGGGCGTACTTAAGAAGAATGGGGGCCCGTTCTACTGAGATACATTATCCGGGATCTGAAACCACTCCAGGCACTTAGAACCACCCAGAAACCAAGCCTTTCTGACGCAGAGCGACCCTGGAGCACAGGGTAGGCCTGCCCCTGCGGCTTGATGAGGTTTTCACTCTTTGGGAACTTCCCTCAGTTTTCTCGCACCACAGCTGGTGGTATCGAACTGTGGACCATGTGGTTAGCAGCCCAATGTATAAACACTACGCTACCAGGGCTTCTCCTCCTGGACCAGGTCTTGACAGATAACTAAGCCCACCTTAGCCGCCGACATTAAACATGAAGACCTAGGGTGAAGAGAAAGTTGTGCTTATTTCCTTTAGGCTTGTTGCCCCCTGACCACTCCCCCACCCCCACCAGCCCCTGGCCCCTCCACCTTAGGCTCTGAACACTGTGTTAGTTTGACTGGTTTTCTTTGTTACAAAATGCCAGCCATCTCCTAGAGCCATTTGTAACCCACACACCTTCATGGTGCTCTCTGGCACAGAAAAGCTGGCCCACAGAAAAGCTGGAGACGAACAGTTGATTCTCCAATAAATCTCCTCTGGGGTGTCTTTTGCCAGTCCTCAAGATGAAACTGGGCCACCTTCCCACTGCTGCAGGGCCACGTGGTGTAAAGGTTTGAGTGGACTGGAGAGAAGGAAAACTGTGACGCAACATTGGACACTGAACAAATGTGAGGCTCTCGAGATAAAACGGGGCCAACTGCTGACGCCGATAAGATTCACAGATGCCCAACCACAAGGCCGGGGGAAGACAGGGAGGCAGACCAGTGTGGGGGAGCTTCTGCAGCCGTGAGGCAGGGTGGCTGCCTTGGGAGTGTTTGTGGCTGGCTTCCAATCACTGCCAAAGGCTGACCCAATTAAGAACTCAAATTCTGAACTAGAAAGGCAAAAACGTTTTAAGAGAAAACTCGAAAGCGGCTGTTCGTGAATACCGACACTCGATTTTCTATAGGCCCATTATTGAAAAATTACTTCATCTGTAACACTCTACTTAATGCAAGTGCCCTACAGAACCAGAGGAATTAAAATACTTTGCTTTGAAGAGACACCTGGGCAGTTCACAAGATTTAACAAGCTATTCAGGAGCGAGGCCCACCAGTCAAGCAGGGTTAGGGATTGGATTTGTGTCACCCACACCAAGGTGTCCACTCGACCAGGTCACAACTCTCGGGACGGTGCAATGGCCATTCACTTTGTGATCTGATATCATCAGCCCATGTGTTATAAATCCCCAAGGCGCCCTGGTGGCACAGCGGGTCAAACAGGGGTGGGTTGCTAACCGGAAGGTCAGCACCTCAAACCCACCCACTGCTCTGTGGGAGGAAAATGAGGCAGTCTGCTTCTACAAAAATGTACAGCCTCAACATTCTGATGGAGTGCTTCTGCTGAACCAGAGTCACTGTGAGTCGGAATGAACTCCATCAAAGGCAGTGGGACAAGGTGGTTGTTTTCATTTATTTTTTATTAATCTTCTTGGGGGGGGGGGCTCTTCTAACAATCCATTCATCAATTATATCAGACATATTTGTACATATGTTGCCATTATTATTTTCTAGATCCTTACTCTCCATTGAGCCCTTGGTATCAGCAACTCCTTCCTGCCCCCCCCTCCATGATCCCTTAATAAATTATAAACTATTATTTCCATAACTTACACCGACCACTGTCTCCCTTCCCCCATAGTTTGTTGTTCATCCTGCTGGAGGGTGTGTGTGTGTGTGTGTGTATGTCCATCATTGTGATCGGTTCCCCCTGGGTGTAGGTTTTGATCCATCCTCGATTCTACGATAGTAACAGGATTAGAGCCAGTTATGTTAATTAGGCAGGATGAAAGCTACTGGATTAAGTTGTGATCTTGAGTTAAGCTTTTCATGATATAAGACACTAGACAAGTGAACAGAAATCAGAAGGACCTCATGGCCACCAAGAAAACAAACAAAATCCCAGAGTAGAGAGTGTCATTAGGACACAGGACCCCTGTGCTAGGAACCTCCTAGAATAGGCGTCCTCAAACTATGGCCCACGGGCCACATGCGGCCCATGAGGGACATTTATCCGGCCCACCGGGTGTTCTTGCCGCTGCTCCCCTTCCTTCTTAGCAGCTGACTCATCCTGGGCCTGCAGTGAATTTGTTCATAGGTTGTTTTTTTTTAGACTACAGTCCAGCCCTCCAACGGTCTGAGGGACAGTGAAGTGGCCCCCGGTTTAAAAAGTTTGAGGACCCCTGTCCTAGACCCATAGGAAGGCTGATGCCACGACACATGTAGATCGTTCTGGAATGCCTGGTGCACAGACGCTGAAAGGAGCTGAGCAGTCTCCCCCAGAGTCGAGTGAACGAAAGCCTCCCGTATATGTTGGTTAAAATGACCCATTTGTGGAACTGTGTTATAGCAGCCCGAGGTAACGAAGACCCAGGGTGCGGGGCTTGCTTTAGATGTCCAGGAGGAGGAGGGTTGGTTACAAATGCTCTGCACCCCTGCATGTTCTGTCCAGTCAAGAGTGGCTGGAGGCATTCAGCTCTAACAGAAGACTCAACTAAAAACAGGCCTAGTAGAAGATGCCCCCGCTGTGGAGTCCATTGCCACTCACAGCAGTGACCAGAGGGCAGAGGGGAACTCCTCTGCGACATTTCAGAGGCTAGGACCATGGGCAAAGCAGGCTGCCTGGTCTTTCTCTCCAAAGAGCCTTCTGGTTAGCAGCCCACTGCTGAACCCCTTCGTGTCACCTGGACTTAAGTAATCAGAGCCTTTGTTCTCAAGCAAAGCAGACATCTGAAGCGAGGCTGTTCTGGGATTGGCTGATGGTGGTGTACGGGCTGCCCTTGGCTTGCTTCTCCTGGGCGTGTGCCAAGCATCCAGGCTGGGGCGGGGTGATCAGGTGATCCGGGAGGGAACTCTTACTCCAAGCTCTGCTCATTCCTTCCCACCTCACCTGCATCCACGTCATCAGCTGGAACAGGGAATTATCAGGGGATTATCTCAGAATGCATTTAGACCGCTAGTGACTCATCTCCTTTAGCTGGGCACGCTGTCACTGTCTAGTGGACAAAAGGGATTTTGTTAGCAGGGAAAAGGGAGGTGGCTAATAAATTAATAACAGAGTATGTGACATCCGAAGGAATTAGAGGGGAAAAGATATTGGAACTAGTGCCTACCTTGGCCAACACTACTGAAGGTTACACCACTCACTCACCCAGGACTCTCACTGAGTGGCTTTGGACTCATAATGACAGAATAGGACTGAAACGGAATATCTTTACAAGGACAGCCAACCCTGTCTTTCTCCTGCAGAGCAGCTGGTGGATTTGAACCACAGAAGTTGCTGTTAGCAACTTTTAACGGGTTAACATTTAACCTGCTACTCTATCCACTGAAACCCCAAACTCACTACCATCAAGTCCACGCCAATGTCCCATGAGTAAACAGGCTTGCCTGTGTCTGGAGGAGCTGTTGGTGGGTTCGAACTGTCCACCTTGGGGTTAGCCACCCAATTTACCCATTAGCAACACCAGCCACCAGAGCTCCTCCCCATTAGAACCCCTGCCATGCCCCCAGGGCTCCTTAACAGGGAGGAAATGCATCTTTCACTTGTTATCTTGTTTCAGTTAGGTAAAGATCTGGTCAAACCAGACATCTCCAGAAGAGTTGAGTAATGAAACAGGCTCCTTCCATGGAAATAAAACTGCTAAGTCGTTTCCTTTCACATAGACTCTTTAAATCCATTTTCAAATAAATAAGGAATGCTGACCCGAGGTCCCTGGAATTTATCCCCAAACGACAGTACAATAAGCCAAATGGCGTAAGTCACTTAACACCAAATTTGACCAAAGAAAATAAGCTGGCTCTCACACTGTGATCACAGGAGCAACCAACTAGAGGCTTTGTGGGAAGTAAAGAGTGCTGACCCCTGAAGCTGGGAATTCTCAGGGGTGGGGCCAGAGAGACAGAGATATGAGTAAACAGGGTTAGTGAATCCCCTCGGGCTAGCCTTGATAGTTCAAGACGTACCCTCTTGGTTGCACTTTCAATGGGATTTCAAAGGACTGAAATGAAAGGCAGTGACGGTACACACCCTCCCCACCCCCATTTATATGATTGATATATATATTTTTTGGGGGGGATATCACTGCTCTCCAGTGGTGGGAGTAGGAGGCCCGGCCCCACGGCTGGAATTGAACCTCCGTCCCAGTGGGCTGCAGTCCCGCGTATAACCACTACGCCACCAGGGCTCAGCCCTATATGATTGATATTGACAGTCATGGCCACCATAATTTGCTGGGGAAGAAACTTTTTGGAAGAAGGGTAGCTGTCCTAACCAGAAGCTCTTCAGACTTGATGGGACTCATGAGAGCAAGAAGTCAGGCATCTTACACACAAAAATAGGAAGGCAATGGGGCATCGGGAAGCCTTACTTTGTTGTTGTTGACCCTCCGCTCAACAAAATAAAACCCTGCCCAGTCCCGAGCAGTTGTTCTGTCTGAGTCCTTTCTTAACAGTCCCTGTGTCAATCCGTCTCATGGAGGGTCTTCCTCTTTGGCCTTCCTCCAGGGACTGGTCTCTTCTGACAGAATTGCACCATCCTTGCTTCATGAGTTGGTTCTTTGGTACTATTTGGTTGGCTATGGTGGTGCGTTCATTAAGTGCTTGTCTGTTCACCCCAAAGACTGTCATTTGAACCCCAGGGAAGACCTGGTGGGTTTGCTCCACTGACTACTTCGGCATAGACCAAACCAAACCATACGAGCAGTTCTAGTCTGTCCTGTAGGGTCACTGAGTGGGACAGACTAGTGGGACACTGAGTGGGAACCGATAGCACACAACAACTCCTTTTCTTGACCTCTGTCTTCTGGTTCTTTACTCGTCCTCTAGTTTAGGTAACTGTGGGACCACTCATTATGGCTCTTCTAGCCATATAGTCTTTGTAACTCCCTCCAAATGATTGGATAGGGCCATGGAAATGGGGTGTATGGAATGTGGGGATTGGTCAGTCTTGCCAAGTAAAAGAACCATCTCAAAAGTAGGAAAGCAGGATCTCATTACCATCAAGAAAGAAGAGCCCAAAGTGAAGCATGTCCTTAGGACTCCAAGATCCCTCTTTGCACTGAACCTCCTTTATCCATGTGACAGAGTTGTGACACCATAGAACAGTGAGAAATGGGAGAGAAGTAACAGCAGCAGAGGCTGACTCCAAGGACAGAGCACAGGACAAAGCAGCGGGTTTCATAACCCTGAGTGAGCAAAGCTGAGGGCCTTCAGGCAGGAGCCATGCTTGTGAAGTGGATTTGTCTTCAGACACTTCATCTGGGAAACTAAATTTGCTGGCCCATGGAGCTCGAGCCTGACCACCTTTGGGTTGAGGCTCATGGTGGAATGGCATGTCTTTGGACTTGTATCAGCAGTGCTAAAGGAGCTTTGCTACACTTGCTGAAGCAGGGCAGAGACCAAAGAATGATGTGGCTGTGGGGTTGAGGAACAGAAAGGTGTGCTGGTAGGTGTGACTAGAAGTTTGTCTTGACTGAAACAGTGCTGTATCCTGATTATTGTTGATCTTCAATTGTACCCTGTTAACTTCCCTTATCAACCCCATATCTTGAGAATTTTGTGTGGCTATTGCTTGCAATGAATTATTAAAACCAATACAGAATTAGAGTGCTACGCCCAGGGGCGGTTGGTGTCAGAACAGGGAAGGGAGAATTGAGTGGGCCTGGCCTCTGCCTCACAGGACCTTGGGTTGCTATTGACTCTTGCTGATGTTGATGGTGATTCTTCTCTTCCGCTCTTCAGCTCTGGTGGAGCTGGAGAAAATCAGACATCACCCTCATACCTATTTTCCCCCCTTTAAACTCTAGTCTCCAGGTCTTAGATACTGTCCATATAGCGATTACTGTAAATTGACACATCTGCTGCCTAGATTCCTCCTCTGAACTTCAGACACATATATCCAACAGTTACCTTGATGTCTGCTCCAAGGTGGTGAGCTCTCTAATGGCTGCTTCCACAAAGAGTCACGGTCTCCAAGATCTTAAGGAGCAGGTCTACTCTATCCTGTGAGGCAGTCAGCTCGATGTCAGTGAGTTCTGAGCATGGCTACTCAACACACTTGTATCTACAGTCAAAACAGAACTCTTTGTTTCTTGCTTCCACGTGTTCTAAACTTGCTCCTCCCTCCAAAAGACCTTTCCATATTACGGCACCAACATGCATCTAGTTACTTGGGTCAAAAGACAAGGAATCATTCTTGTTTCCTATTTTCCCTCCTCACATGTAGTCTCAGCATGTCTTATTCTTTCTCCAGCAAGTTGACCTCATCAAGTTGCACCTCCACACCTCCATCTCCACTGCCACCATCCTAGTCCAAACCATCCTGAGCGGTACTACTATAACTGGGCTTTCTCTCACCATACAGAGAGAATGCCCCCCTTTGCTGCCTCCCCTGCCCAAATCAGAAATGCATATTTGCTCATATATGCTATTTATTCATTCTTAACTGAAACAAGACCAGTTTGACTACTATTTTTAAATCTATTTCTAATCCATTAAGGAGATTCAACCACACGTACCTTCTGAGTGAGTCCTTGAAATGTGGCTACTTTGGGTTGAGATGCATTGTAAACATACTATAGATTCCAGATATTGAACTTGGAGAAAAGAACAAAAAAATAAATAAATAAACGCATGGTAATATTTTTTATGCTGACACATTAAAGTGATTAAAGCTTGGATATATGCATATTTTTAACATACTACAATGAATTTAGTCATTTAAAAATGTGACTGTTAAAGATGTTAAAATGATATCTGGGGCTCTGTTGGACAGCACATTGAACAGATAATGTATGGTGCTTATATGCCCATTGCAGCCTCTGATGACTCTGATGAGCCTCGGGGACCTCGGGTCCCTCTCTGCGGACACTCCAGGTAGCACATTTGCCTTATCCCCTCACGTGGCTTTCGTGACTGGGAAGACTGGACATGATGACAGGTGGATCAAGACGCCAGATGATGTAAAAAATATGTATGATTCTCATTTCAAGCCCTCCAATAGCTGCTTCCATACTTCGTCTCCACAATGTTCAGGAGGCGGTGGTGCCACCCTGTCTATTGGGGTCACTCTGAGTCAGAATTGACTTGATGGCAGTAAGTTCTAAGAATGGTTACCCAATGTGGAATAATACAGTTGGTATTTTTTAAGCTGAAAGAACTGAAGAAAAGAATATTCAAGTCTTCAGTTGAGATATTGAAGGATTCTATTGACAAGATATTGAACAATGCAGGAATCCTCAGAAGGAGATGGAAAGAATAAAGTCACTGCATCAAAATAGTTGATCAACAGTTAACCATTTCAAGAGGTAGAAAAGGATCAGGAACCAAAGATATTGAATATAGAAGTCCATGCTGTCCTGGAAGGCACTGGCAAGAAAACAAAGCTCTGGGAATTGCTGGAACAAATTTAAATGTTTCCACAAACTGCTGAAAAATGTTCTCCATAGTTCAAGCTAAGAAATTTGTAAGACAGCTATCTGGCCAACTGACTGAAAGAAACCTGTATTTGTACCCATTCCAAAGAAAAGTGATCATGAGGAAATTTTGGAGTAATATTGTTAATATCATATCAAGTTAAATTTTGCTAAAGATAACTTAAAAACAATTGCAGCAGTATATTGACAGGGAACTGCCAGAAATTCAAGCCTGATTCAGAAGAAAACATGAAAAAAGGATTATCATTGTTAATATCAGATAGATCTTTGCTAAAATAAGAGAATACCAGAAAGATGTATACTTGTGTTTTATTGACTAGGTTATGGATCATAACAAAGTCAAGATAACATTCATTGTGTTCCTAAAGAAAGGGTACAGACCAAGAGGCAGTTGTTTGAACAGAACAAGGAAATATCAAATAGTTTAAGATCAGGAAAGGTGTGCCTTATGGTTTTATCCTTTCACCACACTTACTCTGTCTGTAGGATGAGCAAACATATGAGAAACTGGACCACATGAAGATGGATGCACTATCAGGGTTGAAGGAAAGTTTACATAAGATCTGTTGATAAAACCTGGCTGAAAGTCAAGATGATTTGATGTACTTACTGGTGAAGATCAACGATGCAACCTTCAGTATAAATTACAGCTCAATATAAAGAAGCCCAACTCCACACAATTGGACCAGTGAACATCATGATAAATGAGGAAAAGGTCTAAGTGGTCAAGAAATTATTGTGTTAGTCATATTGATGTACTTCATTCTATTCAATGACTTGACTGCATTCTTTTGTATGGATGTAGACTTTATTTCACCATTTTCCTATATTGATGAATATTTATAATTGCTTCCAATTGTTTTTGCTCTTACAATTGTAGCTCCTCACAGATTTCAACATTTGGATCATAAGGCATGATTGATCTTCTCATCTACATTAGTCTGCTTTTAAATCACGGTTGCTACAGTAATACAATCTGCTCAACTGTGAAAGGTGGACTTTAGTACTGAACTTTTTACATGCAGTTTACATGCCAGTATGATTTATAACTCATGTCTTTAGCATTCGAAAGTACATATGCATTTTATGGAGACCATGATGTCCAGCAATGCTGAGTGTTGAGGGCTCTGGCAACCATTTCACTGTAGAATGTATATTTTTTTATTGTAAAAAAATTGAAACAGGTCTATCTAGATAAGATAGGCTAAAGGAATAGTCTGGAAGAGAAAACAACGGGACTGATAGTTCCAGAGGGTGGACATGGGAGATGGGGGAAAGGAGGTGGTGTTGACCAACCCAGGGATAAAGAACAACAAGTGATTCAAAATCAGTGACAAACAAACAAACAAAAATCAGTGACAAGGTGGGTGTGAGAGGCCTGATAGGGATTGATGAAGAGTAATGTAGCAGAGAGAAATTACTGAAACCCAAATGAAGATTGAGCTTTATAGTGGGACAAGATGAAAGTAAAAGGAAATAGAGGAAAGAACTGGGGGGTAAAGGGCATTTATAGAGTGCTAAAGACAGGTATGTACATGTGAATATATTCACATATGATGGGGAAATAGATTTATGTGCAGATACTTATTGCAGATGGGCATTAGACCTCCACTCAAGTACTTCCTCAATGCAAGAACACTTTGTTCTATTAAATTGGCATTCCATGATGCTCACTTTCCCGACATGACCACTGAAAACAAATGTATGCATAAGCAAATGTGGTGAAGAAAGATGATGGTGCCCAGCTATCAAAAGTTGTAGCATCTGGGGTCTTAAAGGCTTGAAAGTAAACAAGCGGCCATCTAGCTCAGAAGCAACAAATCCCACATGGAAGAAGCACACCAGCCTGTGTGACCATGGGGTGTCTAAGGGATCAGGTATCAGGCATCAAAGAACTAAACATTATATCTCTATAAATGAGTTGTAGTACAGATTGGGAACCCAAAGCCCATCAGTAGGTGAAGTGACATCCCATTATAGAAGGGTGGCAGGGAGGAGATGAGCCAGTCAAAGTACAGTGTAGCAACAATGACATATGCAACTTTCCTTTAGTTCTTAAATGTTTCCTCCCACCCACTATCTTGATCCCAATTCTACCTTACAAATCCAGCTAGACCAGGGGATAATACACTGGAGCCAGAAACATGGAGAATTCAGGACAGATGATCCCTTTAGGACCAGTGATGAGAGTGGTGATACCAGGAGGGTGAAGGGAAGGTGGAGTAGAAAGGGAAAGCCAATTGAAGGGATCTACATATAACCTCCTCCCTGCAATATGGACAACAGGGAAGTGGGTAAAGGGACACAGTGGACAGTGTACGATATGACAAAATAGTGATAATTTGTAAATTATTAAGGGTTCATGAGGGAGAGTGGGGAGGGAGGGGAATATGATGAGCTGATACCAATGGCCTAAGTAGAAGGATGTTTCGAGAATGACAATGGTAACAAATGTAAAAACGTGGTCTGCATACAATGGATATATGTATAGATTATGATGAGTTCTATGAGCCCTCAATGAAACGAATTTTTAAAAAATGGAAGCATAATCGACATACAGCAAAATGTACAGATCCTGAATACACAGCTCAATGGACTGTTTACAGATGTATACAGGAGGTACCCCTTCCAAAATGATGCTCAGTTGTTTTTTTGTGTGATCAGGTTAGTGCATTTAGAGTTTATGCCACCAGGCCAGACTGTTAATCAAGCTTTCTAATTAGAATTTTTGAAAAGACTGCGTTATAGCATGCAACAAAAAAGCCCTGATTTGTGGCAGTCAGGGGATTGATTTTGCCACCGTAACAATGCACCTGCTCACATAGCCATCTCAGTGCTCCAGAGTGGGCTAAAAAACAGCATACCTTTCTTGTTCCCCACACCTGACTCACCTAACCTTGCTCCATGCAACTTCTTTTTGTTTCCACAAATGAAGAGCAACCTGAAAGGACAGAGATTTGACAGTGTAGAAAAGGTGAAAAGAAAAATGAAATGAGTTTGAAAAATGCTTCCAAGAGTGGAATCGCAGAAATGGAGTGCACGTTAAAGGTTGAGGTTGTTTTGCTAAAAAAAAAAAAAAATAATAATAATAATAAAATACACAGCTTTGGAAAAAATAATAAATTGTTTTCTGGGTTTTTTTGTATCCATGTACATGTACCCCTTCATACATCTGAGTAACAGGCACCTAGAAACTTGTATTTTCTGCATGTCAGCAAAGGAGTTTTGGTGGTGCTGAGGAACAGCACATTTTCACTGAGTAGAACATTTTCTCCATTTTTCTGTCCAGGTTCCACAATTCTCATTCCTTTCAGATGAATAGTCCTCTGTAATTTCTAGTATGTGTGCTGCCAAAGCAAACACAGTCCCATGTAATTTCTATGATACAGGCACAAACTTGGAGAATACAGTAAACTTAAAAGAATAAAGAACTCATGAGGGCTTTTGACTTTTCTCACCTCCACTCATCCCTAAGCAAGCATGATTGGTATTATTTTTACTTTTTTCTGGGGGGTGGGGGGGAAAGACTGTCCTCTGGTGGTCGTGGGAGATACCCAGCCTTACTCCTGGAGAGCTGCTGCTGGATTTGAACTGCCAAGCCCGTGGGCCGCATCCCCGCACTCAACCACTACGCCACCGGGGCTCAGCCCTATTGCTATTATTCTTAAGAAAATTTGTAAGTTGGGTTTATTAGAAATTTTCTATTCAACAATTTTGATTGCAATCCTCAGTGTCACGCCACTCACCCTACTTCCTTCTCTGTTTTTGGTTTCTAGTCTTCCTTCATTTCGAATCCTTTGGAAGTTTGGGTAAATGCTGCTCTTGTGATCTCACGTGATTTAGTCTAAGGAGCATTTACCTCTCTAGTATTATTGTTCCCCTTTAGTCCTATTGCTTGGCTGAAAGTGGAACCACAGCGATGAGTTCAGTCCCATATCTGAATGATAGCCAAACACTATCCCACTTTTCATCATTCTGTCCAGTTGATAGTGGTAGCTGGGCACCATCTAGTTCTGCTGGTCTCAAGGATATACAGATGTTTACATGGTCACCAGCCTATTGGACTGTTTCCTTATCTTTGATGTCCCTCATTCTTTGCTCCGGAGCAGAAGACTAATATTTGCATGTCACATGACTGTACACACCTTTTTAAGGCTCCAGTTGCTATTCAACAAACAGGATGAACTGTCCCCATGTACAATGCCATACTAATTGACCTTGGTGTCCCCCAAGAAGTCTTGAGCCTCAGGTAAACAAGTGGTATTACTTTTTAGAACTTCTTATGCTGAATCAAATGGGGGACACTGGACTGATGGAAACATTTCTGTTGAAACATTTCAAGTTGACTTGATCTAGGGTGACAAGCACTTTCATTCTACTCTTCCAAACTTATTTACATTCATTAAATACAAAACGGTCATTTAACAAAGCTAGAGTATATTGACTTTTAAATTAAAGATGACAGATCTTGTTGTAGGTTTCATTTATTTGACAGAGGAAAGAAAAGGTGGTTCTATCTTAAGAAATTTTATTTCCATCTCTTTTTGCCAAAAAATGAGAAAACTGGAACAGTGAGCAGTGAGTAGTAATTGGTGGCTTCTACTGTTTTTTTTTTTTAGGGTTTTTTTGGCATCACTGCCCTAAGGTGGTGGGTGTAGGAGGCCCAGCCTTTGCTCCATGGAGCTGGAATCGAACCTCCATCCTAGTGGGCCGCAGTCCCACGCACAGCCACTACGTCACCGGGGCTCAGCCCGCTTCCACTGTTGAGATTGGGTCTTCCTCTTTTCCTTCCTTCCTTCTTATGAACCTTCAGCATTTGTTTGTAATGTGTGCTGAATCCTTGTTGTGTAAGCTGAATTTTCTGCGAGAAAATTAATCCTAACCTTGCAATGCTATTCAGAACAACACGTCACTGAGTAACATGCGGTTTCTTTGTTACTTCACGGTGTGTCGTTCTGAATCACATTCTTTAGTTGTGTGATCTCAGCCAATTTTCTGATCTCCAGTAGCTTCTGACTTTCAGGATAAATGTGCTACACCAAATAACCTCAAATGACATTTTCAGTCCAAAAAATTCAATGATCTACATAAAGTTTTCAAATATTGTTAGCAAAATGTCAGCACTTATCATTCGATCTAGTTTTCTTTCAGAAAAAATTTAAGCAACATTTTCAACAAAATGTCAATTAAATGTTTAACAAAATTCTTAAGGAAAAATATTCCTATTTTAAGTATTGAAGCAAGCAAGAAAAATGTGTCCTCAAATTTTTCTTTTTCAGTACCCAAGAATAGAACCCGTTACCAATGTTTGTTTGGGTGACATTGAAACAAACTAGCTAAGAATGGACAGTTATGGATGGCCTATTATGTATATCAGGGACACGTCTCAGTCCTTACATACCAGGTCATTTAGTCCATACACTGGCATCATCCTCATTTTACATAACAATTTCAAAAGCGTGCAAGTGGAAGTGGAATCCAGCTTTGGTCACAGAGCTCTTATCCTATAAAGCCGTGCTCGTCACACTCAGAAGCTATGCACTTCAAGTAAGGCAGAGTGCAGACAAGTGTGGTACAAGTGACGTACAGGAGCATTAGCAGCTACAAAGTAAGATGCCAGGTTTCGGGGTAGCTCTGCTTCCCAGACTCATTCCGAGGCAGGTCCTGTCCATTCCTACCCCTTAAGGCATGCGTTTCTCCTGTCTCTCTGGTTAAATATTCTCAAGAAAGGTCTGGTGTGAAGGAAACACACACACTAGGTTTTAGGGCACTCAGACGCAGTCTAATGATGCACTCACAAGCCATCCACGTGTACACCTACGAGTACATCCACGAGGAAAGCAACGTCTGTTATGCTCTGTCACTAAGGATGCACTCGGCTGGACAAACACCTTACCTTCAGGTTTTCTTGGAGTAAAGTCCATGGAGAATAGATACAAAATAATCTGCAAGTAGCTGCCTTTAAAAGCTAAGCGTTTAGAGTTAGGATCCCAAGTTAGCATGGGGACTAGAAAGCATACTTGGCATGCATTTCATTGGTGATGGGACCCAGTGCAGGTATGCTGAGACAGCCAAGAAGGTTCCTTCCTAAGGGGAAAATGGTGCTTTGCATGGAAGCCAGAGGAAGATTCCCCCTATTTCTGTAGCAAAAGAATACTCTTTCTTGGACGGGTTCTCTGGGCCTCCAAATCCAAGAAGCCAACCGAGCTATCCCGTGGGTCCTTGTCAGTCACTCCCTTGCCACGGAGGTATAAGCCAGTCTATCACCCATAACAAAAAAGCAGCTACTGAAGCATCTCTGGGAGTAGCATCAAAAGATCCATTCCCTGGGAAACAGCAGCTCAGTGTCAAAGACTTGCATTTGAAAACCCTGCACGTGACCGAGTCCATTCATTTTGTTGCATAGAGCCATCCATTGCACATCCGAGAACTGGGAAGACTTGGGAGGCTGAAGAGGCAAATCCTTCTACAAATGTCTCTTCTTGTTGGGGCTACAGAGTCAGTTTCAGCTCATCACAACCCCGTGTGACACAGAATGGGTCTACTGGGGTTGCTTGCCTGCAGTCTCTATGGGATCGGATTGCCAGGGCTGTGTGGATTCAAACTACCAACCTTTCAGTTAGTCAAATGTGCAGCCACAGCACCAGGGCTCCTTATCTTCCACTCTCACATGTTTTTAAGGATCTGTGTCCACCTTTACACCAAGGTCCCACTGATCACTGTCTTGTTAACTGGACAGAACGAATCTATGCTGGAGACAGCCACTAGAGTTTCTGAAAGTGATTTCCTAGAGGCTGGCTTATACGTCCCCAAGTTTTCTGGTCTATAATTTTGTCTTGTGTGAGCAAAGGCACTAGAAAAAGCACTCCAAACATGAAGTTTTTGGAATTGCTGACATATACTGAGCATATGCATTTTACCCCTATCAAGTCATTGAATTCTCACAACCACCCCACCCTGGAAGCTCTATCATCTTCATTTTATAGAAGAAGGGTCCATGAACCTCACAGCGATGAAGACATTTGCCAATGGGTGTCACATGGTTAGTCAGGATTCAAACACAGGCCCCCTGATACCTCCACCCTGAGTATGGGCATTAACCATTATTTAGGGGTTAGGAACTTCTGATGTAAATGAACACCTAGGCATTCGAGTCTATAAATCCGATTCTTGGCAATTTAGAAAGCATTAAATACATAGTAGCAAGTACAGAAAACCCACAACCTGGACCTGCCAAGCTAGGAAGCAGGTCAGCTGTGGGATGGGCAAGTGTGTGGGGCTGCCTGGTTGGTCAAGTGAGTACTTCCTTGACTTAAATGACATCGCAGGGCTTCATCGAGAGACCAATTTACAAAGTCCCTGAACAAGGACATCGCACGTGCTTGAGGAAGACGTTCAGTGAGCTGGATGGGCTCACACATAGCAGGAACTGTCAAATTTTATGAGGGGCCCCAAAGTGATTAGAAGGAGATCACAAAAGGAAGTCACTCAAAAGTAAACCTGGGACCTTTTATTCCACCATCATGATGTATTTTGACAAGCTTAAAATCGGCTGAGGTCAATTCCCCCAGCTATGGCAGTTTGTCATTAGGAAAGTTTCTAACGTCTCTGGCCAAGTACAAAGAGCACGATGGTGAGAAGTCCCGTTGTGAATTCGAGGAGGCCAATCCGAATAACGGAAGAGTGTAAGGGGCGCTTTTCCCGCTGCCTCTGATGCTTTGAGTGAGCGGGGGCAAGACTGTTGCAAAGGAGCGGTGGAAATATAACTATCATACAACTAGAGACAAACATCAACCTGGCATGCAAGAGGGAAATTGGGTCATAAACCCTGAGTTAAGATGACCACTTACGGGGCTGAGCCCCGGTGGCGTAGTGGTCATGCGCGGGACTGCGGCCCACTGGGATGGAGGTTCAATTCCGGCTCCCAGGGGCAAAGGCTGGGCCTCCTACTTCCACCACCTGAGGGCAGTGATGCCTAAAAAAAAAAAATAAAAGATGACCACTCACTCCACAAGTGGAGCTGGCAAATCTTAAGGAAACACATGTGTCACTGATGGCCAAGTTAATAGTGGACGAAAAGTATTCGTGCTTCTTTGGGAGATCTGGTACTGGGCTGGACCACAGTCAAAGTGTATGGTATGAAGAAAAGAGGCGTTAAAGCTACCACAATTTTTTTTTCTCCAAATGCTGGGTATAAGTCCAACTTCTTGGGCAGGTGCAACAAATACTGGTATCACCTTAAAAACATTCTCTCTTAATGGAGAGAAAACATTCAGATATAGATATATTCCTCTATTCATGTACACATTCTTGGAATTCTTAAGCTTTGTAGAAATAGGCCCATGTGATTTTGTACATACACATTGGAGGTTGTGGAACCTCTAACCAAATTAAGCATTTTCAGCATTTAATCTCAGCCTCTAATGAGTGCGGTTACCTCAAAATTAACTTCTTTCCCTTATTAATGGTTCCGTTCTACAATGTATAATTATCACATTAGAAGTTAGAGAAAGTAGAATCACACAGTCTTAACGGCTTTCGACTAATGAGTTTCCTAACTTTTCTTCTTTAAGAAGCCTATGCAATTTACTTTGAAGAAATCGCAAAAGCGAGATGGCTGATTTCCTCTCAGGCTGCTACAATCTCCATCCACTAATCTATGTATTGCTCTTAAGAGAGGGACTTAATGATGAATTTTTCTCAGGAGCCTTGGCTATTGCTACCTGTCCTTGAGTTTCATTTGATTTATTAACAGTCTAGTCTTATTCTTGCATTCCTGCTTGCAATTCACACACCTTGACGCTAGATCTCAGCCTCCAGAGCACACTCGCTGATGCCCATGGCCGTTGAGTTCCCTGTGATTCAGTGACCCTCTGCAGGGTTTCCAAAGATGCAAGTATTTTATGGGAACAGGGAGCCTCTCCCATGAAGGAACTAGTGGCTTAGAACCGCTGACCAGCGGTTAATAGGCTAGTGTTTACACAACAGTGCCACCTGGTTTCCTCAGTACTCAATTTAGTTCCTGAATTCCATTCACTACTCAACTGAAGCCTCTGGAAATTGCTTAAAATCACCTCTTTTCTTGCCTTTGGTGCTACATGGGGTAACTTCCGACGGTGAGTTCATGTGTCTCTTTAATCCTCCCTCGCCTCCCAGGTGAACTGCAGGGAACATGACAAGGCAGCAAAGGCAAAGGCTGGAGCTGCCTTCCACCCACAGTCCGTCTCACTCAGGAGGGCCACAGGGCAGGGGCTGGCCGGGACCCAGGGTGGTTTCACAAAACTGTTACCACCTTGGAGTGGGAGGAGCCCACAGACGGGGATGAGAGCACTCTAAGACAAGTTACAATCCATAAGTAGAATTTGGCTATAATTATAGTGTATCTAATCGTACACACTCAAAATTTCAACTGATGCAAAATATTTCAGGAACATATAGCAAGGGAATTTGAAAAACTGGAGGTCTGATCTTTTTCAGGGATTTCAGTCGGGCGTGAGTTTGCATTCACTGCTGATCGAAACCCAAATACAACCTGCCAGACACACATGGGCCAACTGCCATCATGGCCTCATCTCAAAGGAAGGACGGGAAAGAAACCCTCTCTTCAACATGGGCACCCACCCCCGCCATCAACCAGCCCCCCCCCCCCCCGCCTCACCCCACCCCCACCCCCGACTCCTTTTATTTGTGAAGCAGAATTTCTTCCCTGGATTTTGTTTGGAATTTTCGGTCATATTTACCTATGTTATATCCTTTGTCACCCATCATGGCAATCATCTTTCAATAAATGGCCATCTACAAATTAATTAACTTTGTGGAGACAGATCCCCCATATACAATTCTTCTGATTCCCAGGAAAGACTCACTTTTAAGACACAATTGCGGCTGCCCCACACTGCCAGTTGCAGAGTCTCATACGCGCCTTAAAATTCTGTAATCAGCAGCCACCAGGTGCCGTATCGCAGTCGGCACACCCCGCCAGTCAACACAGACATCCCCAAACACACCAAGGCTGGTTTTGTCAAATGTTTTATTGAGTGTAGACATCTGGAGTACTGTAAAACATGCATTATCTGGAGATTCAAAAAGGAGCACGCCACATTGTCCTCACTGTCAAATGTGTCAGGCTCGGCGTACATGATGGAGATTAATGAAGTATCATGAGAGTAATATGCTTCCTGGAAAGCGTCTACAATTTGGAGTAGGGTCTTAATCACGTGAAAGGGAAAGCGGTTCCCATTTTGCGAGCCTGCATTTCATTGGAGGGACCCAGGGCTTCAGTTTTAAAACAAATAAAAATACTCTGGTTTAGAGAAGACTCCCATGCCCCCCCCCCCCCCACCGCCCCAACATTATTTCCCCCTCTAATTTTTTCAGAAATGTTAATTAAAAAAACAAAGCGAAACCAAAACCATAAGCCTTTTGGAAATTGTGTGTTTATCTGAGCGATAGCTAAAATTCATTTCTTCTTCGGTTGCTGAGGTGTATTAAATTTGAAGAAGATAATATCTCCATCTTCAACGATGTAATTCCTGCCCTGTTGTCGGTACTTTCCAGCAGCCTGCACACAGAAAATGCAGAGGAAACGGGTCAGACTTTTTCAACGAAATACCCAGGATGAGAGTGTTGGAGCAGATGCAAAAAGTACTATGCGGCTGGGGCTGTATTAAGGAAAGGAGAGACAAAGGAAAAACAACATAGGAAGACCCAGGAGCTCAAAACTAGAAGAGAAAAAAAGTATTCTTGATTCGGGTAGAAAGAGATTTTACATATATACATAATCATAATGTATTCTCCACTAAATTGTTGGTACATAAATGTAATTATACCAATATCATTAAGTTTCATTACATGCTGTTTATGGTACATTTCTGATGTGTCTGCAAACATGCAGCAAGTTACTATAACAAAATGGATCAAACCAGGAAGGAAAAAAAAGATTAACTAGTTTAAAGCAGTCTTATTAAATTCTTTGATGACACTGGTGTTGGCAAAAAGGCTTTTTGCTATGAGGAAAACCATAAACAATTACAGAATGAAGATTCGCAATGATTTCCTTTGCGAGCTTTCACCTTGTCTTGACAATGACAGTCCCGATACACTATGAGATGCACTAGAATCGATCATGAAGAAGTTTCCCCATGGTTCTAGCTCTGAGCCACATCTAACAGGTTGGAATTGCAAAGAGAGACTCTCCCCCACCTCCATGGACAAATGTGTAGGCAAAGCAACTGATTCCACCTGCTGGTTTCTCCAGTTCCAGATGTGCAAGATGCCGGTGCTTCGACTGGAGAGGGCCAGGCGGGCCCATGGCGGAAGGGGAGGGAGCACACACCATCCCCTGAGCACAGCAGGCTGCTCCCGCCCCTGTCCAAGGATGATCCCGGACGAGGGTTCCCACCTGGGAGCCAACCACTGGCCCCTTGACAAGGCGGGCACGAGGACCTTTTGGATTAAATTCTCCAAGGTATTCTCCTTCTGTCAGAACTTACTGGGCACATGAAACCTAGGCCAAATAAGGTTGGCCCTTCTCTTTGCAGGTGTTGATAAAGACTGGTAAGGGCATTTACACTCATCTGTAACAAAAACACTACCAAAGGTCATGTACCTGAGGTTAAACTCAACAAATCGGACCACAGAAATCCCGTCAGCAGACTTCCAATGATCAAGGCTGCTTATAAAAGGGACTTTTTTACACTGGCCAGCAGACTAAAACACGCTACGAGGCATGCACATAAATAAATATGTATACGTTCACACACAGACACACACACACACACACACACACACTTCACATGAGTTTTAGTAAAGAAACGTGATGGATTGAAATTCATGCGCTGTTCATTTCTAGAGTTAAGCCCAAGGGTACAAAACTATATAGTAAATTTACACGGAATATTTAATGACATGACATTAATATAAGTTTATGTACTTTATTACTACTCAATTTTACTATTAATTAAAAGTGACAGTGTTCCTTTAAATTCTCTAGAGACCATTTAATCCATTTCCAGTGCTATCAGAAACACTGGTTGGGGAAAAAAAAATCAATACCCATTTGTGAATCTTGAGTATGTATTAAACAAGACACGTCTAACCAGTTCATTTGCACTTGAAAGCAGCCATCTGTAGAAGCCAGCTTTGCCTAAGCAGATATGATTGCTAATAATGTGATATCCCTGTAGACTACAAAGCCCACACAGAGCTATTCAGTATATAGCTCACAGCTCTGGCATTAAATTAGTTATGCTGCACTGGTGCTAGAAATACATATACATACATACACATACATATGAGCATGCGCTCAAACCTGAACTACTTGTAAGGAAATATTTGTTGAATATCGAAGCAGAGAACAATTTGTATCTACTATATTGTACTTGGAGTGTAAATTTGGGAGAGCTAGTTTTAGAAGAAAAAAACAAGTAAAATACCACCAAACGGTGCTTGAGTCTAAAAAGCCATAAGTGGCCCTTTGGCAGGCAAGATACAGTTCCTCGTTAATGTTACAGATTTCCACAGGCAGAAGAAATTACTCTATGGAGCAGGATAAAGTTTCTTTGTATTGTTTCAGGCACATTCACAATTTACACATATTATTTTTCAAGTTTATTCCAACATAAACACCTAGTAAAGTTGGCAAAAGCCATGTGCCAGGACGAAAAAGGAAACACTTGATTTCTAAGGTCTGCTTGTAGAAAACAACCCCGGTTTAAAACCACCTTTTATCAGAAAAAAAAATTTTGCCAACATGATGCAGGAAGTGGAAAAATAACCAGAGATCTTTTTAAGAGTAATTAGCATAACTAATTAGTTTAAGTTCAATCTGAATATTTGCATACTTATCTATCAATACAGATGACAAATTAATGACTTGAAAAATTAATGACTTTCTTTAATTGTAAAATGTATGTTCCTTCTCTTTGAAAAAACAAAATGGCACTCCTTCCACACTGAATCACTTTTACCTGAACACTTCTCCTCTCCTCTCCCCTCCTTTCCTCTCCTCGGAGTTCCACCAGCGCGTCTACAATGCTGCTGCTCCCTAGCATCTCGACTCCGAGAACACGCGGAACTTGAAATAAAGTTCTCTATGTTCTTTTCAAATTATGACATGGTAAACACGAGCACGCTCACTCTAATTTCCTTCATGTTTTCTGTAGCACTTCTCAAATATTAAAGAAAATTAAGGATAAGGGTTTCCTACAATGCCAGCTTAATCCCCCTCCTATCTATCCACTGGAGACAATATAGTCATTAAGTTTCTCCAAACAAAAATTGAGCCAAGTGAAATTAAAATGACAACAGAATTCTAATTATTTATTACTCGTGTATAATGCTGCCTTACTATTAATGGCTACAAATCAAATTATACTTATTGGATAAAATAAAACACAAATTTGGACCTGCCCTCTAGTGTTGAGAAAGTAAATCAAATTCCTAAAGATATTTATTTAAAAAAAAGGTATAGCAGTAATCATGAAGTTTCAGCAAGCCAGGCTTTATTGACTAGTTCTTGAACTAATCCTTTTCTTGAATCAATCCTGGTAGACTTATACTTCAGCTCCTCAGTTGTACTAAGCATTATTTCCACCAGTTACCAGTAAACAGAAATTCTTTATAATTGCTTAAAACTATTTTATTAAAAAAAAAAAAACTTTTATTTTCAGGTATAGGAAAAATGCAAAAAATTATCAATAATCCATTCTTTCCCAATGATCAATATGCATGTAAACACATCACATGTGAACATGCTACTGGGCGTTCCAGTCAGTTAATAGTAACACCAAATGCTTGGTAATTTTGTTATTTTATTGTAGAATCCAAGATCTAAAAAACATTTGCCAATTATTTTCATGCTAAGCATTTTCCTATCAGTGGAAAAATACAAAAAAAGAAAAATTATTCCTTACCTTCACTGCATTTTCAGAACCTTCTTCTTTAAAATCTTCATATTTCATCACTTCAGCCATAATGAATCCCTTTTCAAAATCCGTGTGAATCTTTCCTGCAGCTTGAGGAGCCTTCGTCCCTTTCTTTGAAATGAAAGACCAGAAAAAGCTAATTGCATTTAAGATGATTGATTTCAAGTTAGTTCCTCTTCTCTGATCGACAGTTGGGCTCAACGTAAACTTAGTTTAATACGACATAAAATTTCAAGTCTGCAATTAGTCCATGTTCAACACTGAGGCGTGCTCTGTGCTGAGGATGCAGCACAGATGAATCAGTAGATATGAAAGAAGTACAGCTCTCTTTTCCCTAAGAGTCATGCACAGTTTTACTGATTTAGATACAGTGGTCTGGTTCAGGTATAGCTTTCATTTCAATGTTCTCTTCTTCATGGCAAAAAAAAAAATGTGTGTATGTATATGTATAAAGATTTTTTAGTTAACTTTCAAGCTGAATTATCAAAGGTTTTAAAAAGATAAAAATCCCACAATAATTCAGCTTGTCTATAGAGCACATCAAAATCAATACATAAAGGAAGTTACTTTAGACATTTCCAACAAGTAATATAATCTAGGTTCTGCAAATAATAAAAAAATTCTCACCAAAATAAAATTCAAATAACAAGTTCTTCAGACATATTTTGCCCAATATACCCGGCCTCTAACCACCATGAAAGAAAATTCAAGTTACTATAGGGAGAGAAATGTCTTATAATTACCCCATATGTTAAATTATAAGGACATACATTCCAGACATG